>JAWNNS010000513.1:0-336993 GCA_035044605.1 Scaptomyza cyrtandrae | reverse complement strand
CTAGACAGCAAACACCAGATTGTTATAAATGAATCGTGGTTGTAAGCTTTTTCGTCTGACACAGTTCCCTTTGTAGCATCAGCAAAAGATAGGGACTTAGTTTCAGAACTATTAGAAAGATCTGCTCAAACCTCCACAATCGGCGAAAATACAATAGAAGATGATTGTTGAAATCCCGGAGATCAGGAAACGTTATTGGAAAACGTATCTACTGAAAATGTTGCGGTGCAGAGAATTGGGAATCAGAGAAAAAAAAGTTTTGGCTTTTATTAGGCAGTTTGGTCTTCCGACATTTTTTACAAAGTTCTCAGCAGCTGAAACTAGGTGGACGGAGCTTTTGGTTTTGCTTTCAAGAGACGTCGACAAAGTAGAAATTACCGAAGAACTAGCCTCAAATTTACATTTCAATGACAAGGCCCGCGTCATAGGAGCTGATCCAGTAACTTGTGCTAGATATTTTGATTATCGATTTATGCAGCTTCGAAAACTTATGAAGAAGGAGGGCGGTGTATTCGGTAGTTAGAGAGCCATAAAATATTATTGGCGAGTCAAGTTTCAGCAAAGAGGCTCACCACATATCCAGGGCATGTTTTGGCTATAAATGCCATTAAGCTTGACATCAATGATGTCATTTATTAATCAGTTTGGCTCCACTTTTAGAATACCAAACCAAAATTTGCACTCATGTAGGCGCGAAGTTAGGAGAAACCAGATTTTTAGTTTCGGTATTCCATACCCTCCCATGCCCCAAACAGAGATTCTTTTTCCGTTAGAAGACGATGCTGAAAATATAGAAGTGCATCGCAAGAAATTTGAAAAAATTTCAAACCCTATTCAAATTTCCGTTTGACCGCGAAAGTATAGAGCGTTTTGGTGATTTCAATAACTTTCTGTCCTACGATCAACTTAACCTCAGTTATGATTGCTAAATAAAAGCAATTAGGTCGAGTATTAAGAAGCCAAAAATATTTTTAAAGCGAACGCATGCGGCTATTGGGCTTAACGCGTACAATACTCATCTTCTTCAACTGAAGCGAGCCAACATCGTCGTTAATTATATTAACAAGTCTCAGAGAGGTATATCAAAATTAATGCGTGATCCAGTAAGTTAGATTGGTAGGGGCAATGGAACAATTAAACAAAAGTTACAACAATTTTATTTTGAGTATGGAAATATCCGTTAGTGCTGTTTTGGTATGCGTCTGGCCGAAAGCAGTTGTTTTTTTTTTTTTTTTTAAATTTACATTTCTTTAGGCAAGGTCCCTCATGTGGCCCTAAAGGCCCTCTTCTTCTTGTTCATTATTTCGGGCTCGAGTTCACTTTAATCTCGGTCCAGGTCGGCTTTCTTGGCTCTCAAAACTTTCTGTGCGTATTGGGCCACACTGCGCCAATTCCTCTCTCTTCGGATCATGAAGTCAACTATGTTATCGGGCGTGATTTCATCTGTCTCCGTTTCCTGGTTTAGCGTCAGGCACTGCCAGTTCCATTTGCGGCAACTGAAGAACTTGTGCTCAGCGTTGTCGCTGCATCCGGGGCAGTATAGACATTCAGGCGATGCTGCCTTTCCCATTCGGTGTAGGTAGTGGCGGAAGTAACCATGTCCCGACAGAAGCTGTGTTAGGTAGTAATCTACCTCACCATGCTTTCTGTTGGTCCACTGCTCCACGTCTTTGATAAGACGCGCAGTCCATCTCCCCCTACTTTCCCCTTCCCAATAATTCTGCCATGCGCGAAGTGTGTTGGCTCTCTCTTGCTGGGAGGCAATTTCCCCTTCCCCTGCACTTCTCCTCATGAAAACCATCCGCCGCTCCTTAGCTAGGAGGTGTATTGGTGCCACCCCAGCGATCACCAACACTGCAGGCTCCGAGACCGTACGGTAAGCCGAAGCTACTCTCAAGGCCCCTCTTCGTTGGACCTGTGCGAGCCTCTTCCGATACATCTCTTTTCCAAGAGAATTGGCCCATATCTCAGCCCCATAGAGCAGCACTGACTGAACTGCGCTCAGGAGACAGCGTCTGCTGGAAGTCGGGCCCCCGACATTGGCCATTAGCCTACTGAGCGCAGTCACGCCACCAGCAGCTTTGTCTGCCGCCTGTTTTATTTGTTGGAAAAAGCTCAGCTTGGTGTCTATCGTTATACTAAGGTACTTGACCGCAGGCTTCGACATCACCGTAGCCTCCCCGACTCTCACCGAGATTATCGTTGGTATTCTTTTCTTGGACAGGACTACCACTTCTGTTTTGTTCAGCGCCAGTGATAGCCCATGTTCCGCCATCCAACTACTGACAGTCCTCATCGCTTGGTTGAGCTTGAGCTGTGCTAGTTGCAGGTCTCGTGCTGCTACCAGTCTTAGAAGACCATCGTAGGTGGCGTTCCAATGGTCTGGTCCTAGGATGGATCCCTGCGCCGCCCCTGCTGTGACCTCCATTTGCGAACGCCTTCTCTGGTCTCATAGAGGAGTCCGCGCTCCGCAAGGTAGGCGTCGATTATTCGGAGTAGATATGCCGGGACACCGAAGCTGTGCTCCAGAGCCTCCATCATATCTATCCATCTTGCCGAGTTAAACGCATTCTTTACGTCGAGGGTCACAAGGAGTACCACCCGGCCCGAGAACCGGTTATGCTCCTCTGCTCTTTCTACTGTTGCAACTACGTCAAGGACAGCATCTCTGGTGGACCGGCCCGCCCTAAACCCGTGCTGCCTCGGTGAGAGTCCGCCGGCATTACGAATTGCTGTCGTTAATCTGACCTTGATCAGCTTCTCCATTATCTTTCCAGCTGTATCCAGCATACACAACGGACGGTAGGACGCTGAAGACTCCGGATCCCCCTTTCCTTTGATGATGAGCACCAACCTTGCAATTTTCCAACGCGAGAAGAAAACTCCATCCGCTAGGCAGGCATTGTACATGCGCAGAAGCAGTCCTGGGTTCTGGTGATAGACCAGCTTGAGAGCCTCATTCGGTATCCCATCCGGGCCAGGTGCCTTCTTATCCTTCATCGTGAAAACCGCTTTTTCCAGTTCTCCCTGTGTGAAAAGAGGAATTGCTTCGATCTGGCTCCATTCCCTTTGTGGTCTGATCGGGTGCTGTGGAAACAGCGCTGCAACTATGTTCTCCATTTGCGCAGCTTCTTTGGCTTCAACAGATTTCAGGGCCCCCAGTTTTCGAGTCACAAGTTTGTAACCCAGTCCCCAGGGGTCCCTTTCAATGTCTGCTACCAGCTCCCTCCAGCAGCTGGCCTTGCTCCGGTTAATGGCCCGCCGTAATTCCTTTTTTGCGGCCTTATGCTCCGCTGACTTCTCGTTCGCTTCGGCTCGGTTTCTCGCCCGCTGAGCGACACGTCGGAGCCTATGACACTTCCTGCGCAGTTCTGCTATCTCTGGTCTCCACCAGTAGACCGGCTTTTTCTCGTAGAGGGGCCTACTACTGGGCATAGAAGCCTCACAGGCAGCCCTGATGATGTTCATAGTTTAAGTAGCCAATGCTTCTGCAGCTACTTCTCTATTCTGGCTACCCTCCTCCAACCTTGCCGCACCCCTCGCTAATTCCCTCTCAAAAGACTCGGTCCTTAACCGCGCTGTGTTCCATTTGGCGAATGCTCTGGGAGTCACCCTCTGGTAGGGACCACCGTTGTTAACATCAAACGCAATGTATTGGTGGTCACTACCGGTGTATTCTTCAATGACTTGCCAGTCTCGAATGAGCGGCCCGAGGTTCTCCGAGGCGAACGAGACATCGGGAATTGTTTTCCCGTATCCCGGTCGCCGAAAAGTCGTCGCGTTCCCATCGTTCAAAACCAGAAGCCCGGCTCTCGCTACCATCTCCATAACGAGCTTACCCCGGGCGTCGGGGTAAGGCATACTCCATTCCAGCGCCCTCGCGTTAAAGTCTCCGGCGACCACTTTGCATCCTGAAGACGCCATCACCGCGTCTTCAAGGCCCTCTAGCTGGCGTCTGTAGCTTTGGATCGACTGATTCGGCATAAGATAGCAGCTGAAAAAAGTTGTCGTCCCACACCTCACCCAGACAAACCCGTTACCTCGACCGTGAGCGGCAACAGGGGCATTCCCGGGTTCCAGCACCCAGACGGCTGCAGTACCAAAAAGATCTGAGTACCAAGAGGAGGGCTCCCTACTCCGGTACTGCTCGCTTAACAAAAAGAGATCGACCCTCTTCTCCACTGCCAACTGTTGAAGCAAATCGTTGGCAGTTCGGCTCCTATTCGTGTTTGAATAGGAGCAAACTCGAATAGGCCGAAAGCAGTAACGCTGAAGTATATATCAATACTTCATTGTTAGAGCAACGGGTTATAATCCTTTAGTCTAGGGCCCAGTTACAGAATTTACACAACAGATATATTTGAGTTATCACTTATATTTCAAACGTATGCTTAACTGATTTTGCTTTTTTTTATAGTCTTAGCAATGAGCACTGATTCCAGTAAGGCTTTCGACTCTGTAAATCACTACCTCTTAATTTATAAACTTAAGTTTTTGGGCTTTCCTAATAATCTTATTCTTTGGATTAAAGATTATTTAACTTTAAGAACCCAGATGGTCTTTTTTAATGGCTCAGTTTCCAAAGCGGTTCAGGTCACTTCTGGTTTTCCACAAGAAAGTCAAGAAAGTGTTGGGTAACCGACCACTTGATCGGATTGAATGGGTTGATGATTCAGGTATCCTAATGGACCCAAAGCTCAAGTTTGACAAGCACATAGCTTCAATAACAAGTCGAGCATTAGGTGCCTTGGGGGTTTATTAAGCGCTGGTCGAAGGAATTCGATGATCCCTACATAACAAAAACTGTCTATACGTCTCTTGTAAGACCGATTCTCGAATATGGATCTTGTATATGCCTAGGGCAAAAAAAGTATCAACAGCGAGTAGGTCTCCGAGAAAAAATGTTTAGAAATTAGATAAATATGTCCAACCCAAACTATACAAAGCAGGAAAAAGTGATTAACACACTTTCTCAAAGAAATCGCGGGGATAATGAAGAATTTAGACGTTCGGAGAAGATTAGAAATAGGTAACGTCAAGAATTAAATAGAAGTAGTTAAGCAAAACAATCAATTAGGTAAAACCTTGCGTCGATCGAGGCGCCGACCAGACCTTGAATATAGAGCTGACAAACAAGGACAGGACACTTCGCTTCGATTGGGGCGCAGGCTAGACCCAAAATATAGGGCCGACGAACAAGGACGGAATATTTTGGAGCACTTTGTTCGACGAAGTTATACATATAGAGCAAATACCAGACACTTCGCGTCGATCGAGGCGCCGACAAGACCCTGAATATTGGGCTGACGAACAAGAACGCAAAACTTTGGAGCACTCTGTTCAAAGAAGTGATTCTTCAGTTAAACAAATAGAGCAAATAGAAGACACTTCGCGTCAATCGAGGCGGCGACAAGACCCTAAACATAGGGCTGACGAAAAACGACAGATCCCTTCACGTTGATCGGGGCGCAGACAAGACCTTTAATATAGGGCTGACGAACAGCGACAAAACACCGTACAGCACGCAAACGAACTGACATTGAGACTTGAATTTTTGAAGGAGCTAGGAGATAGGAGACAGCGGGCCCTGGTTAGGGACAATCCAGTTCGTAGGTTGATTGAGCAGGCGCGAAACACAGGGGTAAGGCGAAGTGTTTGCCTTTAAGCAAGGGAAACGGCAACTAACTCTTATAGAAATTTGACTTAAGAGTTAGTACAGGAGGAACACCGAAAACAGGTTAGCCGAAAATGGTCGCAATGCGAGCCAGAACAGAGAACAACGTTCGAATAGGGAATGTCTGGCGACACTAATTTAGTCGCTTCAATATTCGCATTCAATAGAATTGTAAGGCAGGGTCCAGGTCAGGTTTGCATTTGTTGCAAAGGTTTGTGGTTTCCACATCAACTAGACAAAATATCTAGGGAAGTTGTAGAAGGTGAACGCAGTGAGGCAGACAGTAGAGATATTTAAAGTTTTTCTACAATCTTCTTCCTGTAATATTTTTTATTTTTTTATTTTATTTTTTGCAAGTCTTGCGACAGGAGCATAAAGTTAGGCAAGAAACCAAAGACTTCAATAACGAATGGCTTAGATTTACCGATTGCTTAAAAGTCCTAACGCCCCTAGAGGAACGGCTAATTTCCCCACGCCTTCCTTTAAGATTCTTAAATCTTTAGGATATGGCCGTCAAAACGCCAATAAAGGAGCAGTGGTCAATGTCCCAATTCCCGTAGGCAATGGTGTACCGTCACATTCAAGGGCGTTTAATTAAGCCGAGGTTGTTCAGAAACACCTCAAGCGTAGGATGGAATATAGCCATGATTTCATGGCCGAATCCATTAAGCCTTCAAAAATTGCTGATGCAATCAAACTAGACAGCAAACACCAGATTGTTATAAATGAATCGTGGTTGTAAGCTTTTTCGTCTGACACAGTTCCCTTTGTTGCATCAGCAAAAGATAGGGACTTAGTTTCAGAACTAATAGAAAGATCTGCTCAAACCTCCACAATCGGCAAAAATACAATAGAAGATGAATGTGGGAATTCCGGAGATCAGGAAACTTTATTAGAAAACGTCTCTACTGAAAATGTAGTGGTGCAGAGAATTGGGAATCAGAGAAAAAAAGTTATGGCTATTATTAGGCAGTTTGGTTTTTCGACATTTTTTATAACGTTCTCAGCAGCTGAAACTAGGTGGACGGAGCTTTTGGTTTTGCTTTCAAGAGACGTCGACAAAGTAGAAATTACCGAAGAACTAGCCTCAAATTTACATTTCAATGACAAGACCCGTGTCATATGAGCTGATCCAGTAATTATTGGCGAGTCAAGTTTCAGCAAAGAGGCTCACCACATGTCCATGGCATGTTTTGGCTATAAATGCCATTAAGCTTGACATCAATGATGTCATTTATTAATCAGTTTATTACAATTGATACAACTAACCCGTATGTGGCTCCGCTTTTAGAATACCAAACCCACAAACATTGGCACTCATGTAGGCGCGAGGTTAGGAGAAACCAGATTTGTAGTTTTGGTACTCCATACCCTCCCATGCCCCAAACAGAGAATCTTTTTCCGTTAGAAGACGACGCTGAAAATATAGAAGTGCATCGCAAGAATTTTGAAAAAATTTCAAACCCTATTCAAATTTCCGTTTGACCGCGAAAGTATAGAGCGTTTTGGTGATTTCAATAACTTTCTGTTCTACGATCAACTTAACCTCAGTTATGATTGCTAAATAAAAGCACTTAGTTCGAGTATTAAGAAGCCCAAAATATTTTTAAAGCGAACGCATGCGGCTATTGGGCTTAACGCTTACAATACTCATCTTCTTTAACTGCAGCGAGCATCGTCGTTAATTATATTAACAAGTCTCAGAGAGGTATATCAAAATTAATGCGTGATCCAGTAAGTTAGATTGGTAGGGGCAATGGAACAATTAAACAAAAGTTACAACAAGTTTATTTTGAGTATGGAAACAACCGTTAGTGCTGTTTTGGTATGCGTCTGGCCGAAAGCAGTAACGCTGAAGTATATATCAATACTTCATTGCCAGAGAACGGGTTAGAGTCTTTAGTCCTTTAGTCTAGGGCCCAGTTACAGAATTAACCCGTTGACTCAACAGATATATTTGAGTTATCACTTATATATCAAACTTATGCTTAACTGATTTTGCTTTTTTTTATAGTCTTAGCAATGAGCACTGATTCCAGTAAGGCTTTCGACTCTGTAAATCACTACCTCTTAATTTATAAACTTAAGTTTTTGGGCTTTCCTAATAATCTTATTCTTTGGATTAAAGATTATTTAACTTTAAGAACCCAGATGGTCTTTTTTAATGGCTCAGTTTCCAAAGCGGTTCAGGTCACTTTTGGTTTTCCACAAGGAAGTCAAGAAAGTGTTGGGTAACCGACCACTTGATCGGATTGAATGGGTTGATGATTCAGGTATCCTAATGGACCCAAAGCTCAAGTTTGACAAGCACATAACTTCAATAACAAGTCGAGCATTAGGTGCCTTGGGGGTTTATTAAGCGCTGGTCGAAGGAATTCGATGATCCCTACATAACAAAAACTGTCTATACGTCTCTTGTAAGACCGATTCTCGAATATGGATCTTGTATATGCCTAGGGCAAAAAAAGTATCAACAGCGAGTAGGTCTCCGAGAAAAAATGTTTTGAAATTAGATAAATATGTCCAACCCAAACTATACAAAGCAGGAAAAAGTGATTAACACACTTTCTCAAAGAAATCGCGGGGATAATGAAGAATTTAGACGTTCGGAGAAGATTAGAAATAGGTAACGTAAAGAATTAAATAGAAGTAGTTAAGCAAATCAATCAATTAGGTAAAACCTTGCGTCGATCGAGGCGCCGACCAGACCTTGAATATAGAGCTGACAAACAAGGACAGGACACTTCGCTTTGATTGGGGCGCAGGCTAGACCCAAAATATAGGGCCGACGAACAAGGACGGAATATTTTGGAACACTTTGTTCGACGAAGTTATACATATAGAGCAAATACCAGACACTTCGCGTCGATCGAGACGCCGACAAGACCCTGAATTTTGGGCTGACGAACAAGAACGCAAAACTTTGGAGCACTCTGTTCAAAGAAGTGATTCTTCAGTTAAACAAATAGAGCAAATAGAAGACACTTCGCGTCAATCGAGGCGGCGACAAGACCCTCAACATAGGGCTGACGAAAAACGACAGAACCCTTCGCGTCGATCGGGGCGGAGACAGGACCCTGAATATAGGGCTGACAAACAGCGACGAAACACCGTACAGCACGCAAACGAACTGACATTGAGACTTGAATTTTTGAAGGAGCTAGGAGATAGGAGACAGCGGGCCCTGGTTAGGGACAATCCAGTTCGTAGGTTGATTGAGCAGGCGCGAAACACAGGGGTAAGGCGAAGTGTTTGCCTTGAAGCAAGAGAAACGGCAACTAACTCTTATAGAAATTTGACTTAAGACTTAGTACAGGAGGAATCCCGAAAACAGGTTAGCCGAAAATGGTCGCAATGCGAGCCAGAACAGAGAACAACGTTCGAATAGGGAACGTCTGGCGACACTAATTTAGTCGCTTCAATATTCGCATTCAATAGATTTGTAAGGCAGGGTCCAGATCAGGTTTGCATTTGTTGCAAAGGTTTGTGGTTTCCACATCAACTAGACAAAGTATCTAGGGAAGTTGTAGAAGTAGACAGTAGAGATATTTAATGTTTTTCTACAATCTTTTTCCTGTAATAATAGTTTATTTTTTTGCAAGTCTTGCAACAGGAGCATAAAGTTAGGCAAGAAACCAAAGACTTCAATAACGAATGGCTTAGATTTACCGATTGCTTAAAAGTCTTAATGCCTCTAGAGGAACGGCTAATTTCCCCATGCCTTCCTTTTAAGATTCTTAAATCTTTAGGATATGGCCGTCAAAACGCCAATAAAGGAGCAGTGGTCAATGTCCCAATTCCCGTAGGCAATGGTGTACCGTCACATTCAAGGGCGTTTAATTAAGCCGAGGTTGTTCAGAAACACCTCAAGCGTAGGATGGAATATAGTCATGATTTCATGGCCGAATCCATTAAGCCTTCAAAAATGGCTGATGCAATCAGATTTTTAGTCAACACAGAACTAGACAGCAAATACCAGATTGTTATAAATAAATCGTGGTTGTCAGCTTTTTCGTCTGACACAGTTCCCTTTGTTGCATCACCAAATGATAGGGACTTAGTTTCAGACCTAATAGAAAGATCTGCTCAAACCTCCACAATCGGCGAAAATACCATAGAAGATGAATGTTGGAGTCCCGGAGATCAGGAAACTTTATTAGAAAACGTCTCTACTGAAAATGTAGTGGTGCAGAGAATTGGGAATCAGAGAAAAAAAGTTATGGCTATTATTAGGCAGTTTGGTCTTCCGACATTTCTTATAACGTTCTCAGCAGCTGAAACAAGGTGGACGGAGCTTTTGGTTTTGCTTTCAAGAGACGTCGACAAAGTAGAAATTACCGAAGAACTAGCCTCAAATTTACATTTCAATGACAAGGCCCGTGTCATAGGATCTGATCCAGTAACTTGTGCTACATATTTTGATTGTCGATTTAGGCAGGGTATTCCATACCCTCCCATGCCCCAAACAGAGATTCTTTTTTTCGTTAGAAGACGGTGCTGAAAATATAGAAGCGCACATAGAAGGCTTAACGCTTACAATACTCACTTTTTTCAACTGCAGCGAGCCAACATCGTCGTTAATTATATTAACAAGAGAGGAATATCAAATGCGTGATGCAGTAAGTTAGATTGGTAGGGGCAATGTAACAATTAGGCAAAAGTTACAACATATAGGTCACAAATTTATTTGGAGTACGGAACACCCGTTTACTGCTGTTTGGGTATGCGTCTGGCCGAAAGCAGTAACGCTGAAGTATATATCAACACTTCATTGCCAGAGCAACGGGTTAGAATCCCTTAGTCTAGGTCCCAGTTACTATATTTACCCGTTGATTCAACAGATATATTTGAGTTGGCACTTATAGATCACTATGTTTAGCGCCCCGTCGCCTTAAAAAATGTATGCTTAGCTGATTTTGCTTCTTTTTATAGTTTTATCAATGAGAAAGTTGGAGCTCGCCAATATATTGATGAAGAAAATGATAACGAAACACTAGTTTTCGCTCTTCGCGATCGAAGTGGTTTTATTAGAAAGAGGCTAAGACCGTGTATAAGAAGACAAATTGCAAACTAATGTTATTTATACTGCTTTCAGTAAGGCTTTCGACTCTTTAAATTAATTTATAAACTCAAACTTTTCGGCTTTCCTAATAATCTTATTCTTTGGATTAAAGATTATTTAACTTTCAAACTTAGTGCAGAGTAAATTTACTGCATTTCAATTGCAGAAAATGTAAAGTTATGTCTATTTAAGGACGAATGCCATATTTTAATATCTTTATTCTGGATAACCGACCACTTGATCGGATTGAATGGGTTGATGATTTAGGTATCCTAAGGGACCCAAAGCTCAATTTTGACAAGCACATAGCTTCAATAACAAGTCGAGCATTAGGTGCCTTGGGGTGAATTAAGCGCTGGTCGAACGTATTCGACGACCCCTACATAACGTCTATAATGTCTATACGTCTCTCGAATACGGATCTTTTGTATATCTAGGGCAAACAGAGTATCAGCAGCAAGAAGGTCTAAGAGAAACAGGTCTAGAAATCAGTTAAATATGTCCAACACGAACTATACAGAGCAGGAAAAAGTGATTAACACATTTTCTCAAAGAAAGGGCGGGATAATGAAGAATTTAGACGTTCGGTGAGGATAAGAAATATGGAACGTCAAGGCTCGAAGTGCCTGGGTTTTGCTCTCTATGTCTAACTGAAGAATCACTTCGTCGAACAAAGTGCTCCAAAGTTCGTCAGCCCTTTATTTAGGGTCTAGCCTGCGCCTCGATCGAACCGAAGTGTGCTGTCCTTGTTCGTCAGCCTTTTATTCAGGGTCTTGTCGGCGCCTCGATCGACGCGAAATGTCTGCTATTTGCTCTATATGTCTAACAGAAGATTCAGTTTTGCGAACAGAGTGCTCCAAAGTTTTCCGTCCTTGTTCGTCAGCCCTACATTCAGAGTCTTGTCGGCGTCTCGTTCGACGCGAGGTATAACCTAATTGATTGTTTTGCTTAACTATACTGTTACATCTATTTAATTCTTGACGTTCCCTATTTCTAATATTTAACTGATTTCTAAACCCTTTTTCTCTGAGACCTACTTGCTGCTGATACTCTTTTTGCCCTAGGCATATACAAGATCCATATTCGAGAATCGACCTTTCTTCGACCAGCGCTTAATGAACCCCCAAGGCACCTAATGCTCAACTTGTTATTGAAGCTATGTGGTTGTCAAACTTGAGCTTTGGGTCCATTAGGATTACCTGAATCATGTAGTGCGCTTGTCCCAAAGTATTTTAAAATGATACCTGAAAGTACGCAACGATTTTTTTTTCGGTCAAAGATTCGCTTTTGAGTTAGCGCCACCTATAGCTAATCAGCTGATTAGGTGAGCGCTGATAAATATAGAATGCAACACTTGCTACTTTCGGGCCGCAACCGATCGCGAGATGGGGCTTCATCCCCGTTGCCGGTCGTGACCTCGCTCTCTCTTGATTTGATCGTCGAAGCATCCAGTCGCGCATTTAAATCTCGTTCTGTTTTCATACCCTGATCCCATTAAAAATGGGAAAAAAGGGTATAATGGTTTTGTGCAAAAGTATGTAACGGGCAGAAGGAAGCATCTCCGACCCCATAAAGTATATATATTCTAGATCAGCATCAACAGCCAAGTCGATATAGCCATGTCCGTCTGTCCGTCCGTCTGTCCGTCCGTCTGTCCGTCCGTCTGTCTGTCCGTCTGTCCGTATGTATGAGCCAACCGATCTCAAAGACTATAAGAGCTAGAAACTCCAGATTTCGAACTTAAGCTCGCCTAATCCCTAGGCAGTACAAGTTTGTTTTCGATTTTCGATAACTCATCCCGTTTTCGAAATACACATGGGATCGATAAGAACAAAATCTTGAATTTTGAAAACTTTAAGATGGCGTTTGATACACATTACAATTTATTGACAATCTGTCAAATTTTTAATAAAATCGGTTGAGAAACACCGGAGATATGACTGTACGCGTAAAGTATAGGGATCAGGGTATCGTCTAGTCGGGATTTCTCGACTAGAACCTTCTTACTTGTTTTTATTGAAAAAGAAATACCTCGTGGCAACATAGGGAATAACACCTTTAATGTCGGTCGGTAAGGATAAAAGTTACCCATAGGCCTATCGGTTGGGAAAATCTGTTTTATTTTACAAACAAAACTTGTGTTGCTGCCAAAAAATAAAAGACGCAAAAAAAAAAAACGGTGCGCTAAGCTGCGAGTGTGTGACCACACGGAGTGACCATAACCCCATTCGGACGTGAAGTGAAAAATGTGCCGCAGCAGGCCCGCTAAAACTTTGTAATAATAATAATAATATTATATAATAACAAAATAAAAACTTTCTTATAATATATAGTCTAACGGTATTTTTTTCTTGGAATTTTTTTTGTATAAACTTGTTAGGTAGGCAAATAAAATAACTAAACTTATATATCTTTAATTAGTAGTAGGAACAATTAGACTTAAAATTTAGAGATCGCAGCTACGAGTTATAATTAAAAATTAATTTGGTTTTGTTAAATATAGAAATAGAGTTAAGAATAAAATGAATTTTAGTTACGTTTCCTATTAACGAAAAAAAATGAATCTATAATTTTTCTTTTTTTTTGCAACGAAGGGATGTAAGGAGTAGGATTTAGTAAGTCGTTTGGCAAGGGATTCTCACTCGAATAATGAAGTGGAATGTGGGGATCATGGTAGGGTGGGCAACAGCTTTACAACATCAGTCCAGCGCAGACAAACGACGAAGGTGGAGTGTCGCCTCCGATACCTATGAGAAATACAGCGATTCCTGTCCTTCCGTTTCCTCACCGTTCCCCCTGTTTAGTAGAATTACCATGGCCCGCACGCAAATTCTTAGATTAATAATATGAGCACCGCGAGAGTGTAGAACAAGAAAAAAAAAATTATTTGAACCTGCCACATCTACCGATCATAAGGCCGGAGCCAGCCAACATTGTCTCGTTCATAACTTTACATGCTACAGTATTATTAATTTGGCGCCCAACGTAGGGCCCGAACATTCGTTCGGCACCCGAAGTTCTAGTTCGGTTAACCCCAACTTTAGGTAGAACAAGAGACCAACATCTCCCCCTTACCTTTTCATGTCATGGTGATTCCCTTGAAAGTTTCCTTAGTTGGTTTTTGTTTGTATAGGTCAAAAGATGTTTATTGAACTGGCGGAGTATTAAGCTGCATTCATCCCTTTTGATCACTTAAACATAACAACAGCTAAAACCCCATTAATTCCTTTCGTTAAACTATGTGATTCTTGCTGGACAAGGATAATATGTTGATTACACATAATATCCGCCGCGGAACCACATACAGTTTAGTGAATTTTTCCCTTCCCTGTCATCAAATTTCATTCTTCCGTTTTTTTTTCTACTTAGAGTGATTCTTGCTGGACAAGGATTGTTGGGATTCCTTTTGAGATGGTTTTGTCACATAGCGATGAGAATCTAACGACAGCCAGTGACACCAGAAAACACTGTAGCATTTGCGCAGAGATAATAGTATACCCATCTCAGTTGTTGGCAACATCGTGTGGAAACAATTTTCACGGATCTTGTTTCCACACCCAGGTTGGCAAAAGGAAGGTCTGCCCCGTTTGCAAACATACTCTGACACAACTGATTTCTGCGTCAACAGAAAATCTTAGTCCTCCCGCGCCATCCACTTAAAATCCAAGGTGGCCCAGCTCCTTTCAGTCTCTACAGACTAGGTCGCAACCGAGACTTAACTCGAATTATCACCCAATGAAAGTGCACGCAGACAATTGGTCAGCAAAGCTACCAACACAGACTAAGTAAGCAATTAGCTGAAACGTCCATCCAAACAGACATTCCCCCTTACCCTGACGTAACTTTCAACAGTGCTGTCGACCCACTAAAATTAAAAAATAACCGTTCGAAAGGTCGACAAATGGATTTTAAAAATAAATACCGCTTAGAGCGAAGAGCAAATTTTAGCTTCAATAATAGGCGTACCAAACGACATACGCCCCCACGCTCAGGTGCTACTTTTTGGGAAACCCTTAGTTGGACTAATGGACACCGGGGCTTCCATTATTTGTATCGGTGGCAAACTTGCTGCCGAACTTATTCTAGACAAACCAAAATATAAGCCAATGGTTTCAAACGTAAAAACCGACAGATGGGAAGAGCCAACCAATTATAGGTAAATTATGGACCGAAGTGACGTACCGAGCTGAAACAAAAAAATTATGTTTTTATTTAGTGCCTTCTCTAGCTGCAGAGCTATACCTGGGAATTGATTTTTGGACAGTTTTTGGGTAACTTCCTATACATCTAATGGATCAAAACTTTAATATCTCTTCGCTTAATGACCAATCCATGAAGGAAATTAATTCGGCTCAACGTCACCAATTGGAAAAAACGATTGAGCTATTCCCTTCATTTTCCAAAAAAGGATTAGGTAGGAAATCATTAATTGCTCACGCAATTGATGTAGCAGATGCTAAGCCGATCAAGCAACGCCATTATGCCATACCGCCTGCCACTGAGAAGCTTATGTACGAGGAGTTAGATAGAATGATAAAACTAGGAGTCATTCAGGAATCAAATAGTTCATGGTCATCTCCCGTTGTATTAGTAAAGAAACCCAGAAAGGTCAGGCTATGGATAGATAGTCGTAAGGTTAATGACGCAACCGTCAAAGACGCATACTCTATGCCTCTCATTGATGGTAATTTAAGTTGATTGCCGAAAGCAGAATTTGTGACAAGTCTTGACCTGAAAGATGCCTTCTGGCAGATACCTCTGGAGCCAAACTCTAGGGACAATACTGCCTTTACAGTTTCTGGTCGTCCGTTATATGAGTTTGTTGTCATGCCATTTGGACTGACTAATGCTCCACATTCCATGTCTCGGCTTATAGACAAAATAGTCCCCGCACATCTGCGCAATGAGGTGTTCGTCTACTTGGATGACTTGCTAATTATTTCCGATACCTTCGAACTCGTGCCAATCTGACTCTTAATGTCGAAAAAAGCAAATTCTGTCGACGAGAAGTTAAATATCTGGGACACATAAAGAAAAAATATCGG
Source organism: Scaptomyza cyrtandrae (assembly GCA_035044605.1). NCBI lineage: Eukaryota > Metazoa > Arthropoda > Insecta > Diptera > Drosophilidae > Scaptomyza > Scaptomyza cyrtandrae. Next base: position 321,212 of record JAWNNS010000513.1, on the reverse strand, counting down.
CCAATACCATAAATTTATCAGGAACTATGCCGCTATTTCATCGCCACTGTCAGATACCCTTAAAGCAAAGCGGAAGTTTGAATGGACGGAAGAGGCCCACCAGGCATCCGAGACTTTAAAAAGTCACATGTGCTACGCTCCAGTTTTGCACAGCCCTAATTTTTATGAGCCTTTCGCTATTCATTGTGATGCCAGCCATACCGGCGTTGGGGCAGTATTGATGCAGACAAGTAGTGAAGGAGATGAGGTACCGATTGCTTTTATGTCGAAAAAACTCAATCGATGCCAAAGGCAGTATACGGTGACTGAGAAGGAATGCTATGTAGCAGTGCTAGCAGTGAAAAAGTTTAGAGCCTTTGTTGAAGGACAGGAGTTTACCATAATCACTGATCATGCCTCGTTAAAGTGGCTTATGACGCAGGCAGATCTCAGTTCGCGTATAGTTCTTTGGTATCTAAAATTACAAGGTTTTCAATTTCAAATAAAACACAAGAAAGGAAGTCAGAACCTTGTCCCCGATACACTTTAACGTACGTACACTGCAGACTTGTCTTCTATCTCGCTAATAGCCTTATAGTTGATTTAGAGTCAACAGAGTTCAAAGCTGCTGGTTATGAGACCCTCAAGAAAAAAATCCGACAGAATAATTTATCCTTGCCCGACCTGAAAATCGAAAGCGAATATATTTACCACATAGCGGAACACACGGCTGACGCCAAAGTTGCAGATGACATGTGCTGGAAACTTTGGATGCCACAAGCCTTAATTCCAACCGCTCTGAAAACAGCCTATGATAATGTCTTGCACGGGGGAATTAATAAAACGCTTGAGAGATTAAGACGGTACTATTTTTGGCCAAACATGGTCACAGACGTGAGAAATTTTATAAACGCCTGCGATATCTGCAAGCTAAGCCTACCAATAGAGCTATGAAACCTCTAATGGGGCACACGGGTCAGCCAAAGAGATTCTTCCAAAAAATTTTTTTCGATTTCCTTGGACTCCAGTCAAAGCTCATTGCTTAAGTTGCCTAGTTTGCTTTGCCCTGCTAGTATTTTGTTTTTGTATTTTCATACTTGCACTCTTTTAGTTCTTCTGTGCTCGCTCTCTGTGCATAAAACCGTTTTTGGCTCTCACGCGCTCTTTTGTGTTGGTGCTGTTCCCGGTTTAAATTGTTCCGTTGTTGTTGCTTACGGTTGCTGCGTTCGCGCCGGTACGTTTTTGTTTGTGTTTTGGATTGTGAGTATTTACAAGCGTATTCTTACTATTAACCCTAGTGTGGCCCTTAACTTCTTTTTTTTATACCCTGATCCCATTAAAAATGGGAAAAAGGGTATAATGGTTTTGTGCAAAGGTATGTAGCAGGCAGAAGGAAGCATATTCGACCCCAAAAAGTATATATATTCTTGATCAGCATCAACAGCCGAGTCGATATAGCCATGTCCGTCTGTCCGTCCGTCTGTCCGTCCGTCTGTCTGTCTGTCCGTCCGTCCGTATGTATGAGCCAACCGAACTCAGAGACTATAGGAGCTAGAGACTCCAGATTTAAAACTTAAGCTCGCCTAATCCCTAGGCAGTACAAGTTTGTTTTCGATTTTCGATAACTCATTCCGGTTTCGATATACACATGAGATCGATAACAAGAAAATCTTGAATTTTGAAAACTTTGAGATGGCATTTGAAATAATAAACAAAATAATGACAATCTATGAAATTTTTATTAAAACGGTTAAAAAACACTGGAGATATGGGACCTTGAAGTTGTGTATGCAGTATGTGCGTACATACAAACACACATACTTGCAAACACTGACTGTACGCGTAAAGTATAGGGATCAGGGTATCGTCTAGTCGGGATTTCTCGACTAGAGCCTTCTTACTTGTTTTTTTTGAGCAGTATTTTTTTAATCATTAATTTAAAAATAAATTTGTTTTGTGTCTCGTTCTTATTTATTGTATTTTTATTTTTTATTTTATTTTTATTTAAAAAAAAAATAAAATAAATAAAAAATTTATATAACAATGGTTGTCTGCTATTACAAGGGCTGCCAAGTTCGCACCAATACAAAGATGACTTTTATTGGCTGCTGGATGTGCCCAAATGTCGCATATGAGAAATGTGCTGGTCTTAACGGCCGAGTCATCGACTTAATGGGCACCACTAATTTAGAGTGGCCATGTTGATCTTGTTTGGAGCGGAAAAAAGACATGGCAAACTTTATGGAGACTCAGCTTGGCTTTGAGGGAGTTTTCGGCCAATTGAAAAAATTTTGCGATAATTTCTCAACTGTGCAGAGAAACTTTAAGGAGAAAAATCTCTTGAGTGATTCTCCTAAGCGCAAAAAAGCCAATGTTGGGCCGTCATCGGGACCTGTCATGTCTGAAGTTCAGCCAAGCAATCCAATGACCTAAAGTAAAAATAAACTAAACAACAATTCTTCTGCCCCAGTCCCCATAATTAACGAGATAACGGATGTAAACGCTCTAGTCCCTATGGATGTTGTTTCATCTAATCCCGGTCCTTCGGTCTCTTTGATGGTGAGTAGAGTTGACGTGGTTCAACCAAACAAACCTAATATGACCAAAGAGCCAAATATTCCAGTAGCTAAAAATGTGTCTTCGGTTAAAAACATAATAAAAAAATTTGTTGCCGTTCCACCTAAAAAACAAGTATTTGTTTTAAGGCTTTTCCCTGATTTGACATCAGAAGATGTCAAGGTCTATATTAAGGCCAAATCTAAAGCCAATTTCACGGTGGAAAAATTCAAATTTAATTATACTAGGAATATCTCGTCGATTAAAATCAGTGTCTCGCGTCAAGATTTTAGCTCTATGTGTTGCAAAGAGTTTTGGCCGGAGCGCATTGTTGTTAATGAATATAGTGCCACCCCAGTAGCTTTGCCTCAAACTCTTCTCGATTCTTAAAGTTCAAAAAACTAACAACTTCTTTGGTACTTGGCTATCAGAACGTACGAGGTATTTGTAGCAAACTCAGTAGTTTATATCTTAATAGCCTTGCCTTTCCTTTTCATGTCATTGCCTTAACTGAAACTTGGTTAAGGCAAGACATTCTTAATTCTGAAGTAGTATCCAACAGATACTGTATCTATAGAAAAGACCGTACGCTTCGACGTGGCGGAGGTGTGCTTATTGCTGTTGATGAAAATTTTTCTTCGGAGACAGTAATAGTAAGTGGTTCTATATATATAGAATTTGTTGCTGTTAAGTTGTCTTTTAATGGTGTTGGTATTTTTATAACATGCTCGTATATACCCCCTACCTCTGATAACTCTGTCTGCGATGCTCATTTGTCTGCTATACTGTCCGTTTATTGCATGCTTTCCGATCGCGATATCCTTGTAGTTCTAGGTGATTTCAATATTGCTGAAGTTACTTGGATTTCTTGTCCCGATTCTGGCGCACTGACCCCCTCGGCACAGAATGAATTCTTGATTAATTTACTTGGGATATCATTGAATCAAATTAATGATATCCCAAGTTCTCTCAATAAAATGCTTGATCTGGTTTTTGTTTTGGATCCATCCTCCTCATCCATTACCCGATCACAACCCATATCTTATCCAGAAGATTTATACCACCCAACGTTGGAGGTGTCGATCACTTTACCCTACAGGGGACTATGCCCCAGTAGAAATCGTTTAAGCCGAGTGCGTCAATTTCGAAAAATTGATTTTGCAAAACTTACTCGGCTGTTGGCCCTGACTGACTGGTCTACCCTCTACGGGTCTGACATTTTGGACGTGGCAATCAGTATTTTTAATAATACTTTAAATTCTTTATTTGATTGGAGGGACACACATTATGGAACGCCAAACAGGTCAAACAAACATGTGTGTATTACCAGAGAGTTGACAATTCTAAAAATCTTAAGCCGAAACTCTACAAGAGTTTTAGAAAATCAAGCTCTCCGTTAGCTTGTTCTGCATACTTGATTGCTCGTTCCAACTTTTCAGTCCTCAATAACCAATGTTACAGGAATTACCTGACTAGGTGTAGATTACAGTTTCAGCAGGATCCTAAACGGTTTTTTGATTTCGTTAATACGAAACGAAAGACATCGACTCTTTCATCTACCTCTACTAACTTACTAGAAGTCACATCATTTGTTATTAAGGGCTTTGAAGACAAATTTGCAAACTGATGTTATTTACACTGATTTCAATAAGCCTTTTGACTCTTAAAATCACCTCCTTTTAATATTATAAACTTAAACTTTTGGGCTTTCCCAATAATCTTATTCTTTGGATTCAATATTATTTAACTTTTAGAACTCAGAGAGTCTATTTTAATGGCTCAGTATCTAAAGCGGTGCAGGTCACTTCTGGTGTTCCACAAGGAAGTCACCTTGGACCGTTATTATTTACACTGTTCATAAACGACCTTCCGTCTGTTGTTAATCATTCTCGGGTACTAATGTATGCTGATGATGTAAAATTATGCATGTCAGCTGCAAGTCTTCTGTCTGGTCATAGACTGCAAAGTGACTTAGACAATTTTCAAACTTGGTGCAGAGTAAATTTACTGCATCTCAATTGCAGAAAATGCAAAGTTATGTCTTTTTATAGGCGAATGCCTTTTTTTAATATCTATCTTCTTGATAACCTACCATTGGATCGGATTTATTTGGTTGAGGATTTGGGTATCTTAATGTACCCCTATTTAGCAAAAACTCTTTATGTGTCTCTTGTGCGAACTATTTTTTAATATGGACCTTGTATATGGTATCCCAAATACAGGACTCATCAGGATAGAATAGAATCGGTACAAAAACAATTTTTGCTCTTTGCCCTTCGGGGTCTTAACTGGGACAATAGTACTAAATTACCTGCTTACTACAGTAGACTTTTACTAATAAATCTTCCCTCTCTTAATCATCGTAGAACTATGCTAGCAATAACCTTTTTTCACAAATTAATAAATGGTGAAATAGATTCCCCAATACTAATAAATCAAATTAACTTTGATGTACCTATTAGAAGTAGTAGACATTTTTTACCAATAGCCCTGCATGCTTGCTTTTCTAACTATGCTATCCATAACCCTTTTCGTATCTTATGTTCAGTATATAACGATCTTTCCCACCTTATAACTAGCACCACTTCTGCATGCTCTCTAAAAAAAATTATCTTACGTCATTTGTCTACATGTTCGCGATCTTCGTAACTGCACGTTACGCTGTGCGCCCCTCGGTCGGATGGGCGGGAGGTGGGTCGCTTTATGCTTGGGTCCGCGCGTTAACAAGCCGGTGCTTGGTATCGTTGGGCCACTTGAATGTACTGTCCGTTAGTACATCTACGTCCAATAACATATTCTTTGATGAAATGAAAGCCAATTCAGATCAGGCCATTGCCGATCTTTTTGCTGAATTTTTTCAAACGACCTATAGCCCTTGTTTTCAACCAGTCGTCATGCCTTATCCCTATCAGCTTAATGCCTCAAATTGCATTTTCATACCGGAAATCACAGAGAGCTCACTACTTTGTGATCTTCAGGTTATTAAGCCCACATTTTCTCCAAACCTGATGGAATATCAAGCTGTGTGCTCAGGTACTGTGCTCAGGATCTTTTTAAACCCTTGAATAAATTGTTTAGTTTGTCCGTGGAGGCTTTTGACTCTTTAAATCACCTCCTTTTAATATTATAAACTTAAACTTTTGGGCTTTCCCAATAATCTTATTCTTTGGATTCATTATATGTTATTTAACTTTTAGAACTCAGAGAGTCTATTTTAATGGCTCAGTATCTAAAGCGGTGCAGGTCACTTCTGGTGTTCCACAAGGAAGTTATTGTTTACACTGTTCATAAACGACCTTCCGTCTGTTATTAATCATTCTCGGGTACTAATGTATGCTGATGATGTAAAATTATGCATGTCAGCTGCAAGTCTTCTGTCTGGTCATAGACTGCAAAGTACCTTGGACAATTTTCAAACTTGGTGCAGAGTAAATTTACTGCATCTCAATTGCAGTAAATGCAAAGTTATGTCTTTTTATAGGCGATACCTTTTTATACCCTGATCCCATTAAAAAAGGGTATAATGAATTTGTGCAAAAGTATGTAACAGGCAGAAGGAAGCATCTCCGACCTTATAAAGTATATATATTCTTTATCAGCATCAACAGTCGAGTCGATATAGCCATGTCCGTCTGTCCGTCTGTATGTATGAACGCGTCGATCTCAGAGACTATAAGAGCTAGAGACTCCAGATTTGGAACTTAAGCTTGCCTAATCCCTAGGCAGTACAAGTTTGTTTTCGATTTTCGATAACTCATCCCGTTTTCGATATACACATGGGATCGATAACAATAAAATCTTGAATTTTCAATATCCAGCACATGCACATAATAAATTGACATAAAATTGATATCCTGTGAAAATTTCATAAAAATCGGCTAAGAAACTTAAAAGTTATACCAATTTGTATATTTGTATTGATCAAAGACCACACCAACAGGCAGCTTGCACATGCAGGCATGTGTACACGTATGTGCAGCATAATCCTCGTGCAAAATAAGTACACAACTGCTGCGCAGGGAACTTAAATTATTAATGGACAGGTATATAGACTCATTAAAAAGGTCTGGGTCAATTTGTTATAACATAAGCTGTGTTTGGTAATGAATTAAATGATGGCCTGCTTTATATGACCATCTAGTATCTGTTGTTATAAGGCAAATGGGTTTGAATTTATACATGCGCTGCCTTTGATTTTACGACAAGCCTCTAGTACCTTAGCTAAACAACACTTGCACTTTCTAACCTGCTTACTTGCTAAAATTAGCAAAATAATGGGCTGTTTTGGCAATGGAATACGCTTTAGGGAATATTTGTCAATAAAAAAGGTCAACAGTTGTCCTTTTAGTAAAAGAGGTTGACTTCTTGAATTCTTGAATCATTACGGTGACGTTGAGTTAGTTAACTACAATCTACAAATTGATCGGTTGTGTAAAGAAAGTGTACTGTGTTTCTGCAAGTCATTGTGTCTAGAAATTATCTGTCGGATGAGAAACTCCGGAGTTGTAGAACTTTGAAATTGAGTCAAGTATGCAGTGTGCGCGTACACACACATCCATTGAATTTTTACCAAAGTTGAGATTGTCAATTTTCGGCTTTTTGTTCTATCTGCTTGCTAATGCCTAACATGGGAGGGTAGTAAAGACTTTATATGAACTTCGTGCAATTCGACTAAATACCAAATTAACACTAACCATAAAATAAACGCATTTTGTATTCATATACCTAACTTTAAATGTCTTTAAAAATTTATAAAAAATTTCATTGACTATAATTGAATATTGTAGTAAAGGGTATTAAAATAACATTGTGCAGCTTGTGCGTTCCAGCAACGTCAACCATAACGTGGTGCTGTTGTTTTTGCCTTTTTGCGTTTTGCCTATTCCCGTTAGACGAACAGATATGCATATACAAAAAAAAAGACATGCAGCAGGCCAGCTGCAGACGTTTGCCGTTGACACAAAAAACTTGAATAATACAAACAAATTCATTTCTTAGAAATGATTAAAACATATAATATATGCATAAAATACATTAATATATATTTAATTTATATGTATAAAAAACCGAAAAAATTAAAAAAAATTACGAAAAAAGATTTTTCAGTACGAGGGTTTGATATTGGCTCGACCGTTGCTGAAGCAAAAGTACATACATCTACGCCACGGTCAGATGCTGAAGTAAATAATGATACTTTAATATACAAGCTTATTTCTAATTGGTTGTTTTTAGCTTTACACTTCGTGTAGTCTTTACTCAAAAGAGAAAAGCAAAAATATGCGCGCGCTTTGTAATGACCCGGTTGTGAATTTAAAAAGTATAAATAATTGCACAAACCATCAGATTTTTTCAAATCTAAATAATATAAAATAATAATTAATAAATATCGTGAATCGTAAATAAGTGTAATTTAAGTGTTTGGTGAAAACTGCGTTTTCATAGTCTTTGTAAGTAAGATGAGTGCATAATACGCGTGCAAAATTAGTAAACTGCTGCGCAGGGAACTCAAATATTTTTTGGACAAATACAAACTTCGAAATCGATCGGCTGTGTAAGAAATTATACTGTGTTTCTGCAAGTGCTTGTGTCGAAAAATTTTCTGTGTGCTTACGAAATTGTGTCAAGCTGTTGTGCGTGTTAATTTTCTCGTCGCCAAGGATTTTGAAAAATCGCCAGTCTTATTTGAATTTTTTTTTTTTTCAAACATCTTAGTCTTTTTCAAGACTTTTTTTTACGATGCGAATTATTATTTGTTTTAGATAAATATATCATTATTATTTGTTACAGCTTCATAGATATTACTATTTTGACAACATTTCGACTAAATATGCCTAGGGCAAAAAGAATATCAGCAGCGAGTAGGTCCCAAAGAAAAAGGTCTGCAAATCAGCTAAATAGGTCCAACACTAACTATAGAGAGCAGGAAAGAGTGAATAACACACTTTCTCAAAGAGAGCGTAGGGATAACGAAGAATTTAGACGTTCTGAGAGGATTAGGAATAGTGAACGTCAAGAATTGAATAGAAGTAACAGTAGAGTTAGGGAACAAGAACAATTAGGTAACACATCGCGTCGAACGAGGCGCCGACAAGACTCTGATTATGGGGCTGAAGAGCAAATAGCAGACACTTTGCGTCGAACAAGGCGCCGACAAGACAAGAGGAAACAAATCTAATGCTTAAAATTATAGGGGTATCTCCAAGTTGTCTGCTATTCCTAAGATTTTTGAGAAACAAATAACCTCTCATCTTCAACATCTTTGTAAATCTATGATTTCACCGTGCCAGAACGGGTTCATGAAACAAAGATCTACCTCTACTAACTTACTAGAAGTCACATCATTTGTTATTAAGGGCTTTGAAGACAAATTTGCAAGCTGATGTTATTTACACTGATTTCAATAAGGCTTTTGACTCTTTAAATCACCTCCTTTTAATATTATAAACTTAAACTTTTGGGCTTTCCCAATAATCTTATTCTTTGGATTCATTATATGTTATATAACTTTTAGAACTCAGAGAGTCTATTTTAATGGCTCAGTATCTAAAGCGGTGCAGGTCACTTCTGGTGTTCCACAAGGAAGTTATTGTTTACACTGTTCATAAACGACCTTCCGTCTGTTATTAATCATTCTCGGGTACTAATGTATGCTGATGATGTAAAATTATGCATGTCAGCTGCAAGTCTTCTGTCTGGTCATAGACTGCAAAGTACCTTGGACAATTTTCAAACTTGGTGCAGAGTAAATTTACTGCATCTCAATTGCAGTAAATGCAAAGTTATGTCTTTTTATAGGCGATACCTTTTTATACCCTGATCCCATTAAAAAAGGGTATAATGAATTTGTGCAAAAGTATGTAACAGGCAGAAGGAAGCATCTCCGACCTTATAAAGTATATATATTCTTTATCAGCATCAACAGTCGAGTCGATATAGCCATGTCCGTCTGTCCGTCTGTATGTATGAACGCGTCGATCTCAGAGACTATAAGAGCTAGAGACTCCAGATTTGGAACTTAAGCTTGCCTAATCCCTAGGCAGTACAAGTTTGTTTTCGATTTTCGATAACTCATCCCGTTTTCGATATACACATGGGATCGATAACAATAAAATCTTGAATTTTCAATATCCAGCACATGCACATAATAAATTGACATAAAATTGATATCCTGTGAAAATTTCATAAAAATCGGCTAAGAAACTTAAAAGTTATACCAATTTGTATATTTGTATTGATCAAAGACCACACCAACAGGCAGCTTGCACATGCAGGCATGTGTACACGTATGTGCAGCATAATCCTCGTGCAAAATAAGTACACAACTGCTGCGCAGGGAACTTAAATTATTAATGGACAGGTATATAGACTCATTAAAAAGGTCTGGGTCAATTTGTTATAACATAAGCTGTGTTTGGTAATGAATTAAATGATGGCCTGCTTTATATGACCATCTAGTATCTGTTGTTATAAGGCAAATGGGTTTGAATTTATACATGCGCTGCCTTTGATTTTACGACAAGCCTCTAGTACCTTAGCTAAACAACACTTGCACTTTCTAACCTGCTTACTTGCTAAAATTAGCAAAATAATGGGCTGTTTTGGCAATGGAATACGCTTTAGGGAATATTTGTCAATAAAAAAGGTCAACAGTTGTCCTTTTAGTAAAAGAGGTTGACTTCTTGAATTCTTGAATCATTACGGTGACGTTGAGTTAGTTAACTACAATCTACAAATTGATCGGTTGTGTAAAGAAAGTGTACTGTGTTTCTGCAAGTCATTGTGTCTAGAAATTATCTGTCGGATGAGAAACTCCGGAGTTGTAGAACTTTGAAATTGAGTCAAGTATGCAGTGTGCGCGTACACACACATCCATTGAATTTTTACCAAAGTTGAGATTGTCAATTTTCGGCTTTTTGTTCTATCTGCTTGCTAATGCCTAACATGGGAGGGTAGTAAAGACTTTATATGAACTTCGTGCAATTCGACTAAATACCAAATTAACACTAACCATAAAATAAACGCATTTTGTATTCATATACCTAACTTTAAATGTCTTTAAAAATTTATAAAAAATTTCATTGACTATAATTGAATATTGTAGTAAAGGGTATTAAAATAACATTGTGCAGCTTGTGCGTTCCAGCAACGTCAACCATAACGTGGTGCTGTTGTTTTTGCCTTTTTGCGTTTTGCCTATTCCCGTTAGACGAACAGATATGCATATACAAAAAAAAAGACATGCAGCAGGCCAGCTGCAGACGTTTGCCGTTGACACAAAAAACTTGAATAATACAAACAAATTCATTTCTTAGAAATGATTAAAACATATAATATATGCATAAAATACATTAATATATATTTAATTTATATGTATAAAAAACCGAAAAAATTAAAAAAAATTACGAAAAAAGATTTTTCAGTACGAGGGTTTGATATTGGCTCGACCGTTGCTGAAGCAAAAGTACATACATCTACGCCACGGTCAGATGCTGAAGTAAATAATGATACTTTAATATACAAGCTTATTTCTAATTGGTTGTTTTTAGCTTTACACTTCGTGTAGTCTTTACTCAAAAGAGAAAAGCAAAAATATGCGCGCGCTTTGTAATGACCCGGTTGTGAATTTAAAAAGTATAAATAATTGCACAAACCATCAGATTTTTTCAAATCTAAATAATATAAAATAATAATTAATAAATATCGTGAATCGTAAATAAGTGTAATTTAAGTGTTTGGTGAAAACTGCGTTTTCATAGTCTTTGTAAGTAAGATGAGTGCATAATACGCGTGCAAAATTAGTAAACTGCTGCGCAGGGAACTCAAATATTTTTTGGACAAATACAAACTTCGAAATCGATCGGCTGTGTAAAAAATTATACTGTGTTTCTGCAAGTGCTTGTGTCGAAAAATTTTCTGTGTGCTTACGAAATTGTGTCAAGCTGTTGTGCGTGTTAATTTTCTCGTCGCCAAGGATTTTGAAAAATCGCCAGTCTTATTTGAATTTTTTTTTTTTTCAAACATCTTATAGTCTTTTTCAAGACTTTTTTTTACGATGCGAATTATTATTTGTTTTAGATAAATATATCATTATTATTTGTTACAGCTTCATAGATATTACTATTTTGACAACATTTCGACTAAATATGCCTAGGGCAAAAAGAATGTCAGCAGCGAGTAGGTCCCAAAGAAAAAGGTCTGCAAATCAGCTAAATAGGTCCAACACTAACTATAGAGAGCAGGAAAGAGTGAATAACACACTTTCTCAAAGAGAGCGTAGGGATAACGAAGAATTTAGACGTTCTGAGAGGATTAGGAATAGTGAACGTCAAGAATTGAATAGAAGTAACAGTAGAGTTAGGGAACAAGAACAATTAGGTAACACATCGCGTCGAACGAGGCGCCGACAAGACTCTGATTATGGAGCTGAAGAGCAAATAGCAGACACTTTGCGTCGAACAAGGCGCCGACAAGACTCTGATTATAAGGCTTACGAACAGCTACAGAACACTGTACAGCACGCCAACCGTCGAACTGACATTCAAACTAGAATTTTAGGAAGAGCAAGAGATAGAAGGCAGCGGGCCCAGGTTAGAGACAATCCAGTTTGTAGGTTGATTGAGCAGGCGCGAAACACAGAGGCAAGGCGAACGGTTCGCCTTTTAGCAAGAGAAGCGGCAACTAATGCCAATAGAAATTTGACTCAAAGAGTTAGTCAGTATAGGAGCAATCCCGAAAATAGGTTAGCCGAAAATAGTCGAAATGCTAGCCAGAACAGGGAACAACGTGCGAATACCTTTCTAAAGGATAGGGAACGTCTGGCGATAGACACTAATTTAGACGCTTCAATAGTCGCGTTCAATAAAATTGTAAAGCAGGGTCCAGATCAGGTTTGTGGTTTCCACATCAACTAGACAAAGTATTTAGGGAAGTTATAGAAGGTGAACGTAGTGAGGCAGACAGTAGAGATATTTTAAGTCTTTCTGCACACTTCCCTTCCTGCAATAATAAGTTTTGTTTTTTGTAAGACATGTAGCAGGAGCATAAGGTTAGGTAAGAAGCCAAAGGCTTCAATAACAAATGGCTTAGATTTTCCGGATCGATTGCTTAAAAGGCTTAACACCTCTAGAGGAACGGCTGATTTCCCCACGCCTTCCTTTTATGATGATTAAGTCTTTAGGATATGGCCGTCAATACGCCATTAAGGGAGCAGTGGTCAATGTCCCAATTCCCGTAGCCAATGTTGTAACGTCACTTCCAAATGTAACGGTGCAGATAATTGTGATGGCACCTGGAGAAGGACAGCGTCCTTTGGATATGATTGCAGATTGCGACTCCGAGGAACTGGCCTTCCCAACAATATTCGCTGGCATTAAAAGAAAATGCACAGAAAGTTTTACAACCATAATTAGGTCTGAGCCTAGGAATTTCGATAGAAGAGGTTGTAGAACTGATAAATTATTTTTTAACTATAAAAAGTTAGAGATGATTAATATTAGGAACAATACGTCTATTTGCTTACGCAAGCACAGCGCCACTCAAGGCATTTCCGCAGCAAACGCTGTCAACGAAGAGCATATAGAAAATTTAATTCGCCACGATGATGGCTGTAAAGTTTTGAAAGGTATTCGCACGTCGCCCGCTCACTGGGAATCAGAGAAAAAAAAAGTTATGGCTATGATAAGGCAGTTTGGTCTTCCGACATTTTTTATAACGTTCTCAGCAGCTAAAACTAACTGGACGGAGCTTTTGGTTTTACTTTCCAAAAACGTTGACAAGGTAGAAATTAGTGAAGAATCAGCCTCAAATTTAAATTTTAATGAGAAGGCCCGTCTCATTAGAGCTGATCCAGTAACCTGTGCTATGTATTTTGATTTTCGGTTTAGGCAACTTCTAAAACTTATGAAGAAGAAAGGCGGTGTATTCGGTAGTTATAGGGTCATTAAATATTATTGGCGAGTCGAATTTCAGCAAAGAGGCTCACCACATGTCCATGGCATGTTTTGGCTAAAAGATGCCCCTAAGCTTGACATCAATGATGAATCAAGCATTCCCTTAGTAAAGTCATGTATTGATCAGTTTATTACAACTGATACAACAAACCCGGATGTGGTTCCATTTTTAGAGTACCAAACCCACAATCATGGGCACTCATGTAGGCGCGAAGTTAGAAAACAGCAAATTTGTATATTCGGTATTTCATACCCTCCCACGCCTCAAACAGAGATTCTTTTTCCGTTAGAAGACGATTTCAGACCCTCTTAAAATTTTCGTTTGATCGCGAAAGTATAGAGCGTTTTGGTGATTTCACTAATTTTTTGTCCTGCGATCATTTTAACCTTAATTATGATTGCTATATAAAAGCACTTAGGTCAAGTATTAAGAAGCACAAAATATTTTTAAAGCGAACGCTTGCGGCCATTAAGCTTAACGGTTACAATACTCATCTCCTTCAAGTGCAGCGAGCCAACATTGATATTCAGTTTATTTTAGATCCGTATGCTTGCTGCAGTTACGTCGTTAATTATATTAACAAGTTCCAGAGAGGTATTTCTAAATTAATGCGTGATGCAGTAAGTGAGGTTAGAGGGAGTAATGTAACAATTAAGCAAAAGTTACAACATATAGGTCACAAATTCATTTCAAGTACTGAAATATCCGCCCAAGAAGCCGTTTACTGCTGTTTGGGTATGCGTCTATCCGAAAGCAGTAATGCTGAAGTTTATATTAAAACTTCATTGCCAGACCAACGGGTTAGAATCCTTAAATCTAGGGCCCAGCTACAAAATTTACCCGTTGACTCAACAGATATATTTGAATTAGGACTTTTAGAACACTATGTTCAGCGCCCCGTCGCCTTAGAAAATTTATTCTTAGCTGATTTTGCTGCTTTTTATAGTTATAGCAAAAAGCAAAGTGATGCTCGCCAATATGTTGATGAAGAAAATGCTAACGAAACACCCCGCACTTCTGAATCATTAGTTTTCGCTCTTCGCGATCGTAGTGGTTTTATTAGAAAGAGACAAAGACCGTGTATAATCCGTTACCGAAGATTTAATATTAACACTGATAGGACCAATTATTTTCGGGAGATGGTTATGCTATATGCGCCGTGGAAAGAATTAGTTACTCGGGATTGCGAATTATATTGTAGCGAAAATCGGGATATTGTTGAAAATAATCGTAGGAAATATAATAGTTTGGACGATAACGAACTTCAGGACGCACTTAGTAGTGCTGTGCGGGATGAAGAGGAAGAAATTGTAGATAACGTAGACATAGTAGATAATAATTTTAGAGTATTAGGATTGCCAGAAATAAATCCTCAATTAAATGTTTTAAATGTTGATGGCAATAATACAGATGAAAATGTAGGAGATAATGTCCGTTTGATTAAGCTTCCAGCTTTATTTTCAGCTGAGAGCTTAGCAGATATTGTTAGGTCCCTTAATTTAAAGCAGAAGCAATTTTTAACGCACGTTTTGCACAATGCCAACAACAAATCTGTGTTCTATGAATTTGTTGGAGGTGGTGCTGGCGTCGAAAAGAGCCGACTTATATTAGCAATTTATCAGTCTTTGTCCGTTTTGTATAATAACAAGCCAGGATCAGATCCAACTTCTGTTAAAATCCTTTTATGCGCACCCACAGGAAAAGCAGCTTTCGGAATCAGTGGCTCAACACTGCATTCCATGTTTTCACTTCCAGTTAAGCAGTCTGGTTCAGATTTGAGGGCCTTAAGCCATGATTTAGTTAACACGTTGCATTCTAGGTTGATTGGCCTAAAACTCATTATTATAGATGAAATATCTAAGGTTGGCTCTAAAATGTTTGCCCAATTGGACTCCGGTCTCAAACAAATTTTTAAAAATTCTTCTCCATTTGGTGGTGTTTCTGTCATAGTTTTCGGTGATCTACGACAGTTATCACCAGTAGGTGATCGTTGGATTTTTGAATCCAACTCGAATGATCCCTACAGTGCAATATTTGGTTCAACTCTGTGGGACCTTTTCAAGTATTTTGAACTAACAGAAATAATGCGACAAAGGGAGGACCAACTTTTTGCGTCTGCTTTAAATAATATGGCATCGGGTCTTATGGCAGCCGGTGAAATGCGGCAACAGATACATTCAATATTTCAAAACTAAATTCGATTCCCACTGACCAATATTTTTCTACCGCTGAAGATTATATCAAAGCTACTCATTTAAATACCACACATAGGGTTAGAGTTTTAGACGCGGTACGTGGCTTTAAATCTTCCAAGACACAGATGTTGTGTATGTCACTTCTTTTAAAAACAACTGCCAAATATATGATTACGGTCAATGTAGATACAGGGGATGGGTTAGTTAACGGTGCAACAGGCATTTTAATGCACATAGATTTTGATGAATTTAGCAATCCACCTACTCCAAGTACTTTGTGGATGAAATTTTTAGAGGAAAGTGTAGGAGTACTTGCTCGCTCAAAGTGTGCACATCGCACAGAACCTTCATGGACCCCAATTCATTAAATAGTAAAAAATTTTCAATATAAGAGAAACGAGCAAGTTAACATTGACCGTAAGCAGTTTCCAGTTGTACCAGCAGAAGGTATAACTATACATAAAAGTCAAGGAGCTACGTATAGCAAAGTGGTGGTTCACACTTGCCCTCGAATGCAGCGTGCTGCAATATACGTAGCTTGTAGTATGGCAACAACAGCATCGGGTTTATTTATTATTGGAGACTTTACACCTCCCAGACCTCCCAAAAATGACGACAAGGTTCAAAACCAGTTGCAGCTATTGCGGACAGAAAAAATTCTTCAAACACATTTCGATAATTTAGTTACCAGTTCCGCCATAGATATTTTCTTTTACAACACAGAAAGCCTTCATTGCCACATTAAAGATGTTAGGGCAGATAAATTAATGCTACAGTCGTCCGTTCTATGTTTCGTTGAAGCTTCATCGTACGCACACGAAAATATTGATATTCCAGGGTTTACTATTGTTGTCCGTATGGATTGTGAGGTTGTGCCTCAAGCAGTGCGAGCTAAGAGGGGAATTGTCATTTACGTTAGGAATGAATTAATTGGCAATGTTTCAAATTGTTTTAGCGGTAGAAAAAGATCCGGATCAGTCGTTTTCGAATTTAGTATTTTCAAGTTTAAATATACTAGTTTTATTGTTGTTTATAAAAGTCCGTCCTACCCGCTGTCAACATTTAAAACAGAGTTTGAGGATATATTTCAGCAGTATTCGTTTTTGAACAACAATTGTATAACATTAGGTTATTTTAATTTGTGTTTAAGTAAGTTCGATAGATGTGGGCCTATTTATAACGAACTTATCAGAAAAGGATTTAGGTGCTTGTTAGATTTGAAAACGTCCACTACCAATTGTGACTCTTACATTGATTTGGCCTTTTCAAATATTTCAAGTGGGGAAATAAGCGCTAGGACTTTTGAGACAGTTTATAGTTACCACAATGTGATTTCACTTAGCATTAAGTAAGGAGAGTGAAAATTAGATTTTTTGTTTTTATAAATTATTATAAATTAATTGTAATAAAAATTATAAACAAAACAACTTAAGCCAACCAAAAAAATTAAAACACTTAAGAAAATATATTTATTTATAACAACAAAAGACTGTTTCTTACATTGATTATTATAATATTAAATAGCTGGGTTCAGGGTATCTTCTATTCGGGCCCTCCCGACTAGAGCCTTCTTACTTGTTTTTTCTAATTTTCTAATTTATTTGAATCACTAGTGCTTAGGCTTGTATCCATCTTTAATTTAGCAACAATAAAAGAAAAAAATTACGTCATTTGGCGCCATAACAATTGTGATATACCAATAAAATATTGGGGGCGGTAGCATTTGAAGCACACAGCTGATTGTTTTCGACACAAAGAGAGCAAGAAAAAAGAGAAGTTTTGTATTTAAACAAATGTAAGAGAATGAATTTAAGTAGCTGCAGTCAAGTGACAAGCTTTGAAGAGGACTTGCTACAGCTTTAGTTCAAAAAAGCTCGTAAAGCATGAGCGCAATCTCGGTCTCTCTGTAGTATTCTTGTACAGAATGAACATTGTGCCAGCTGCATGAAAACAAAAACGCTCAGTTCGGGTCGTGTTTGCAATTCAATAGCACAACAAAAACGGATAAAGAGTTATATTTACATACCAGCGTAACGGGCAAAGTTGTTAGCGGAGTTATTTGAACAATTCCTCTCCATACATGGAATATGCTCTACAACAGTTTGTTTACAGGAGAAAAACAAGTACAAACACAACACGGTAGAAAAAGACTTATGCAAATATTTTATACATACATAAGTACTTTTATATGGAATTTCGTCGACTCGGCGAAAAATGAATTTATTAAAAAAACCTAAAAAGCATATTTTTTTCGAATTGTGTTGAGTTAGGTATTTTGTTGATACGTTTAGCTACTTCGTCCAGCTGTTTTGAGAGTACAGTAAATGAGTTATATAAGTGTGAAAATATAACGAAGAGCAAAACGTTGCTATTAATTAAATACTTTATATTTAATTTTTTTAACATAAAATATGAAAATTGTGAAATGAATCAGTGCAGTACAAAGTTTTATTTTTTGGCTTAAATTTTATCTCTCTGCTGCCGGAAAATATTTTATATCGTTAGTTTATGTCAAAAGCATTAACTTATGCATTTATTTTAAATGTCTATAAAAATACGAACAATTAAGCCTTGCAAATCAGTTGGACTATTTTTATTTTTCGTGCACTTTATTTCAATAATAGTGTCAAGGTGTAAAAAAAACAACGACCAGGCGAAGGCGAGCGACAACTATAACGACAACAACTACATTATTTTATGCAATTTGCTGCAATAACAAGTTGCAAAAATTTAGCTCGGCCACCACAAAAGCAAGAAAAGTTTTAGGAAATTTTATCAAGCACAACGGAACATAAGCCAAATACTTAATATGAAACTAACTATAAAATTTCAATCTATACATCTAATAACAGCAGAAAAAAAGTGAGAAGGCTCTAAGCGCAAAGGCTTGACTAGTGATAACCTAATTATTGACTTTACGTCAGTCATTGCTTGTATAGGGTAAATATAGATCGGCATTAGTGTTTAGACAAAAAAAAGGCTATTTTTGGCATTATAAAAAAAAATCTAAATTTGTTGAGCTTTACATATTCACTTTACAACTACTACATATTAAAAAAAGTTTAGAATGCTATCAAATTAAGCCAAAAAACGTTTATTTCAAAATTATCGATTTTTTGCGTCAAAATACATTTGCCGACCATTGTATGTGTGTGTGTGTATGTATGTACGTTTGAGCGTATCCCTGCACTTTTTTACCATGTGGTCATTTTCTCAGAAGCTTTTTGTTAGTTTTAAACGGCAGTCGTTCGATTACCGGCAATAAATGCACAAATGTATTCAGTTTATGCCTTATGAATGAAAACGGTTCATAGCCCAGATATTCGGATACACATCCGTTATGATTGCAGTGATGGTAAAAACTTTAGTTATAAACAAGTAAAAAGGCTCTAGTCGAGAAATCCCGACTAGACGATACCCTGATCCCTATACTTTACGCGTAAAGTCAGTGCTTGCAAGTATGTGTATATGTGTGTACGTGTACGTGTTTCAAACGCCGTCTCAAAGATTTTGTTGTTATCGATCACATGTGTATATCAAAAACGGGAAGAGTTATCGAATATCAAAAATCAAAAACAAACTTGTACTGGCTAGGGGTTAGGCGAGCTTATGTTCCAAATCTGGAGTCTCTAGCTCTTATAGTCTATGAGATCGACGCGTTCATACATACGGACAGACAGACGGACTCGGCTGTCGACGCTGATCAAGAATATATATATATGTTTATTACGGGGTCGGAGATGCTTCCTTCTGCCTTTTACATACTTTTGCACAAAACCATTTTATCATCTCGATATCTCGGTTTTATTCAGATATGGTATTTTAGCAGATTTCATGTACTCTAACAATGCTTGCAATCCATGAAGGTTCGAATAATAGATTGTCAACATCCAAGTCGACAAAAACAATATAATTTGTGCGATACTAAAAAAAATTTTAATTGCTGTTTCGCGGACAGGCTTTCTTTCCTCAAGAAATCAGTGCAAAATATTTTCTGCTTGCAGAATTGGCCTTATTTTATTTTACTTTTCCTTCTACTAATTGAGTTAAAACAAGTAAAAAGGCTCTAGTCGAGAAATCCCGACTAGACGATACATAGATCCCTATACCTTACGCGTACAGTCAGTGTTTGCTAGTATGTGTGTTTGTATGTACGCACATACTGCATACTGCATACTGCATACACAACTTCAATGTCCCATATCTCCGGTGTTTCTTAACCGATTTTAATAAAAATTTCACATATTGTCATTATTTTGTTCATTATTTCAATATTTTCAAAGTTTTCAAAATTCAAGATTTTGTTGTTATCGATCACATGTGTATATCAAAAACGGGATAAGTTATCGAAAATCGAAAACAAACTTGTACTGCCTAGGGATTTGGCGAGCTTAAGTTCAAAATCTGGAGTCTCTAGCTCTTATAGTCTGTGAGATCGGTTGGCTCATACATACGGACAGACGGACGGACAGACGGACATGGCTATATCGACTCGGCTGTTGATGCTGATCAATAATATATATACTTTATGGGGTCGGAGAAGCTTCCTTCTGCCCGTTACATACTTTTGCACAAAACCATTATACCCTTTTTCCCATTTTTAATGGGATCAGGGTATAAAGATGCTTCATATTAAAGGTACTATTATATACAGTGGACGCTCGCAAATGATAACAATTGTGATATGAGATAGTTCTTATTTCTTGACTCATAGTTGTAATATAACAGAGAGAATTCGAAGAACGTATTTGTAAATTTTGGCACTACCTAAGACATTCGAAAGTCCGTGTATGCATTATAATTTGAGATATCATCTGACATTACAGAAAAAGAAAATTACAAATACTGGATATCTGCAAGTTTTGTGCACGTCCTCTGTACCACTAAAATTTTACAAAAATTTGATTGTAATTGGTTTACATTTGTCGAACGTTAAAGTAAAGACTGCTGGCCAGACATCGCAAATAACGAGTAAGAGATTCTCGTTGTCAAAAAATTAGTGTCTTATACTGCCTTTTTGAGCAACGAGTCAGAAATAAATGGTCTAATGGTTCTTTATAAAACTGTCTTGCTCTCAGCAAGCAAACATGTTTTCGTTTGTTCTCTTTTGATTTGATTATTCGCGGAGCCTTTTGTCGCTTGCAATGAAGCAATCAGATCTTTTGCGAATGATCGCGTTTATGCGAATTAGAGATGAGCATGGGCCTTCTTTTTGGTGAACGGCACAAGCACGGTTGAAAATGTTGCTGCACAACACAGCCCAATCGGCAATTTAAATAAGAGCACGGCACGGGAAGTACCAAAACAGGCGCTTTAAATATAAAAAAAATTGATTTACCCGTAATAATATCTTTGGCCACTAAGCAACGTTGGTTAGGTCGTAGGTTTTCTAACACTTTAGTTGCTGCTTAACACAGTTTACCATGCATTGCAGAACAAAGAATTTTGATTTTCGTTATAATATTTAAAAATTTCTAATCTTGTTTAAATATTGCTAATGGTGTCATCCTTTTTGACCAAAACTATTTTTGATTGATTTTATTTTTGAATAACCTTTTGTATAATTTCTAATTTTTTTTTTATTTTGCGCTATTTGGCTAGCGTCTTTATACTAGGCAAAACAGAGGTAAGCTTAAAATGTTCGTCTATAGATGATTTTGAATTTCGCAATACTGCCATTATCGATACAGCTATCGATACCGCAATATTTCAATGATTGCAAATTTTTAATTTTCACTGCTACTGTACCTAGCGTGCTTTCGCGCCTTAAGGCTTCGAAACAGCCAAAGACAGCATTTAATTTAGAGGCACGGCACGGACACGGCATATGGCCCATGCCTATCTCAAATGCGAATAATTGAAGGCTCCAGTTGAGAAAGCTCAACTAGGAGATACCGTAAACGTCAGACATTACGCGTACTCATTGTGTACGCTTATACGGAAAATGCATGCAATGAAGCAAAAAAGACAGCCAGACGGGATGGGTCAATCGACACGGTTTTGGATGCTGCCTTCTGCATACATTTGCATAAAACTCATATATCCTTTATACCATTTTATGGGCTCAAGGTATAATAAGCATTGTTTGCGTTGAACTGATTAGAACAGGTTTTCTCTGAACATAGGAACCCAAATTTTTATATGTTTTCAACAACTCACCATAAGCTCTTATCGAAAGACAAAAATAATAACAAGTAATTTTCCGCATTCACAGTTATTTTTTTGGAAGTTCGCTCACGATCCGAGCTTAGCTTTACAATTGGTTGTTGCGACAGCCGATGTCAATGCAATGTGTTGTTTAAGTTTTGCTTCAAACTAGCACTTCAACCAATCTTTGAATGTTTAGTTTGCCGACGTAAGAAAATTCATATTTCTCGCACAGAATTTTTAATAATTAGGAAAATTGACTACTTTGATATCTGATAGTTAAGTATATCAAACGTTTTAATTATGAGATTCCTTTAAAATATTTATTTTTATTTTGATCCGCGTCAAGAAAAACACTTTTTAAATCTTTAATTCTTTTTTGCTGCTTTGTATGTGTTTGTGCTGCAGTTTATTTGTACTGGAGCTCTGCGTCAGAAGCCACTTTGGGAATTCCTGTTTTAGTCTTTGCTCAGTCGTAATTGCATTTTTCTCTATATATTGTTAGAAAAAGTGCGCTACACAAAGAATTCAACTGAGAACTTCCAGCAGAAAAGAATCAGAACCGAAGTCTGGTGCTTAGAGAACGAGTGAACACGGCTTATAAGGTTATGTTCAACAAAAATAGCTTTAGCCGTTATTGACAAGCTCTGTTGAAACAATTTTATCGAGTTTAATGAAGGCTGGATCTTCAGAACCTTCCAAAGCAGCGTTAGATATTCGGTAAAGATTTAAGTCGCCCTCAAAAGGTTTGCATATTCCAATGGGCTCAAATCAAAACGTGTTTTCTAATTCTTGGATATAAAAATAATCGAAAATATTAAAAAAAAACAAGTAAGAAGGCTCTAGTCAAGAAATGTGTATGTACGCACATACTAAATACTGCATACTCAACTTCAATGTTCCATACCTCCAGTGTTTGTCAACCAATTTTAATAAAAATTTCACTGATTGTTTCTATTTAGTCTATTTTTTCAAACGCCATCTCAAGTTTTCAAAATTCAGGATTTTGTTGTTATCGATCCCATGTGTATATGTAAATCGAAAACAAACTTGTACTGCCGAAGGCTTAGGCGAGCTAAAGTTCCAAATCTGTAGTCTCTAGCTCTTATAGTCTTTGAGATCCACGCGTTCATACAGACGGACGGACGAACGGACAGACGGACATGGCTTTATCGACTCGGCTGTTGATACTGATCAATAATATATATACTTTATGGGGTCGGAGGTGCTTCCTTCTGCCTGTTACATACTTTTGCACAAAACCATTTTTTTCCCATTTTTAATGGGATCAGCGTATACAAATGGTTAACGGCCGCGGCCACCCCACCATGTTCCATACGTCCCTTTGCAAGCACTCTACCACCGGTTTTTATACTAGTATCAGAGTATTGTGCAGTCGGTTTCGTCAACAACGTTTTCACTTTTTCTTGATCTTAAAGGAAAAACGCTGGTAAGAACAATTAGGAAGGCTCTGGTCGTGAAGTCTCAACTATCAGATACCCCTAACTGTACATGAGTGTGTGTGCACAAAGTTTGTTGATTTGTTAAAGAGAGTTCTCTGGCTCAAATCCCGGCAAAGTCAGTAGTTTTTCATATTCTGTAAAATTTAAATAATTAATGAATTTATAGTTCAATTACTTCCATTTTAGAAGACGCATGAGAATGTTTGGCAGACTTTTTCCTCACTGTACAATGTTAAGGACTGATTTCGGGACTTTTTATATTTCCTTAAAATAATAACAGCAAAAATGGTTGAAACGAAATTTTTTCAACTATTATTTTTGTTTTGATTGTACAAATGAAATAAATGAAAACAACTACAGGGTCTTAGAGCCCAAATCAATGGCATTGAGGCTACATTTAAAATGGAATTCGTATGCCTTATATTTACATGATACAGAAACAACTTTTCATGGCAACCCAAATCCAAATTTAATTTCTTGTGTAGAATTTGCAACACCTGTTATTCGTACATGATTTAAGCTGTCTCAGTTACCTCATATATAAAATGTCTCTACTGCAGGGTATAGGGCTAGTAGCCAAGGTACGCAAGGTGTTTAATAAACACACGACCCACATTGCTTAAATAACAAAATGCACGCAATAGCAGCAAACTGAAAGCCACGCACGTTTGGTTCTAAGACCTCACCAGGCGCCATTCAATCAGCTTGTACCTTAAGTGGTGGACAGCCAGCGCAACGTCGCCCATTGCGTGTCGAGCGGGGTGAAGCAAACCCAGAAATAAATAGTAGAGAGTAAAGTAAAGAGGCTCTAGTCAAAATAGATCGACCAGGAGGTACCGTAAGACCTTTGACGATACGCGTTCCATTATTCGTATGCATGTGAAAGCTTTTAGAAAAAGCAATCATTTTGAGCTTAAGTCAATTTCGATCTTCGATTACCGATAATACGGACGGATCACGAAATACAAATAAATGCTATCCACTGGTCCATCAATTAAAGTCTTTAAAATAATTAGCTGTTCGGTTTTGTTTTGTTTTGTGTGAGCTGCAATTGACAAAAAATGGTTTTCTCAGAGTGCAACTAATTCACAGTTCCAAAAGCAAACCTTCGGCTTCCAATGTAAAATTAATAAAATTGAGAAACAATTTTTAGAAACTAAATATTACATTTATATTTTACAATAACTCCATTTTAGGTACACGACAAGGAGCTTTTTTGCGACTTTAATTTAACGAAGTTTAGTTACAGCGATATTTTTGTCAAAAAAGTACTCGAATGTTCTTGCTAAATATTTACAGACGGTAATTATCGATTGTTCTTCATTGTGATTTCGAATAAATGCGAATTTATCATCATTATATTATATATACAAATATATTAGTAAAGTTTCATACGTTTGAGCAAAACAATAATATCATTTTGCCCTTACGTGGGCTCTGAGTATAAAAACATAAAGGGGTAATAGTACACGACCCGAGATGTTCTGCACATTTTTTGGATTCCTGTTACATAGCATATGTTAAATATAATAATTTAACCAAACAATCGTCTACATTCATGACGAAGAATAAGAAAAAATTTCTAGTATTTATGATCGGAACTGCACAGCTTATTTTGTTAGCTTATTCAGAAGAATCAATTTAACCATTAGTTTGTGCACAAAAGTTTCCTAGCATTGTTCTACAATCAGAAAGAGAAGGAAAATTTATAGTTAAATTCTACTATATTAAGAAGGTAAGTAAATGTTATTATCCCAGTTAAGCCCCTGAGTGCAAAGAACAGAAATGGTTTTTGCACCGATTCTATTCTATCCGTATTTAAGATACAAAGTTTTTGCAGGGGTCGTCGAGCAGCATCACTACCCATAATTTATAAACAATGTAAATAATAACGATCCAATGTGAATTCTTTGTGAAACACCAGAAGTGACCTGAACTTTGGAAACAGAGCCCTGAGTCCTAAAAATAAAGTAATCTTTAATTCAAAGAATATAATTCTTGAAAAGCACAAAAAATTAAGTATATGAATTAAAGGGTTTGTGCTTTACAGAGTGGAAAGCCTTACAGAATTGCATTTTATCTTAAAAGCCCTTAATAACTAACGATTTGATGATCCGTGCTGGCACGGAGAAATCATAAATTTGCAAAGATGTTGAAGATGAGATGTTGTTAATTTCTTAAAATTCTTAGGAATAGCAGACAACTTGAAAATATCAAAATATCATTTTGAGCGTTAGATTTGTCTCATTTTTTATGCAGAGGAATTATATATGACTCGTTCCAAATTTTTGGAATCACACAGCTTCGTACTCCATTAGGTGCTAGAGAAAATATGGGCTTAATTACCTGTTGATCCCAAAGTAGTGAATAGTCTGTGGTTTCCGGTACAAAAATGCAATTAGAGATATTAATCTGAAAGGGGTAAGGCAAGACGTCTTGTTGAAGATAGGGGCTGTAAGTCGTTTGAAAAATGTAGCTAAAAGATCGTCAATTGCAATGATCAGAGTTGGCCTTCATTTCATAAAATAATATGTTTGATAGAAGATTGATTACTTGCGCTTCGTATTAACAAAATCTAAAAAACGTTTGGGATCCTTTTACATTGTGTTAATTTAAGTTAAAACATTTCGGGCCTCGTGAATCAAGGCAGAACTGCTAACGATGAAACGGTCTTTATATTACTCCTTTCGTTGTTTAAAGAAAAGAGCTACGCTTTTGGCCATTAGGTGTCATTTAATGATTTGAGAAGTTATCTTTATTACAATTTCGTATCACGTCTGAGCCGGCACTACACGGTCCATATTTTTCCATTTTTTCAAACAGCCTGAAAGTCATGACGTTTTTATGTTCAGCGCTCAAAATATATAGAAATAAGTTGAAATACTTAAACAGCTTTTTTGTTACAGACCTGTGTTACCGCGTATTTTTACCCCGTCACCGGCCTTGATTGGGTCAAAACGCCACTTATTTTGCATGTTCTCTTTCAAAAATTTTGCATCAAATTTTGTCATTGACATTGTTTCCGGGGGCATACCACTGTTCCATCAACTGTTGGACGTTTGGACGACATTTGGACCTCGTTCGCATATTTTTTTTCGCATATTTTTTTAAGTTAATGTTTCAGACTTGGAGTTTCCAATTAGAACTTGGGTCAAAAAACGACATTAAGGAATACGTTTTCTGCTGCATAGACCATTTAATGTAATATTTATGAAAGAAACAAGTAAGAAGGCTCTAGTCGAGAAATCCCGACTAGACGATACCCTGATCCCTATACTTTACGCGTACAGTCAGTGTTTGCAAGTATAAGTGTTTGTATGTACGCACATACTGCATACTGCATACACAACTTAAATGTCCCATATCTCTGGTGTTTCTTAACCGATTTTAAAAAAAAATTTCACAGATTGTTATTATTTTGTTCATTATTTCAAATGCCATCTCAAAGTTTTCAAAATTCAAGATTTTGTTGTTATCGATCACATGTGTATATCGAAAACGGAACGAGTTATCGAAAATTGAAAACAAACTTGTACTGCCTAGGGATTAGGCGAGCTTAAGTTCGAAATCTGAAGTCTCTAGCTCTTATAGTCTCTGAGATCGGTTGGCTCATACATACGGACAGACGGACAGACAGACAGACGGACAGACGGACGGACGGACAGACGGACATGGCTATATCGACTCGGCTGTTGATGCTGATCAAGAATATATATACTTTATGGGGTCGGAGATGCTTCCTTCTGCCCGTTACATACTTTTGCACAAAACCATTATACCCTTTTTTCCCATTTTTAATGGGATCAGGATTTAAAAAAATAAAATAAAAATGCGTAAGTTCCGGGTCTCCCAACGTATATGTAACAGTGTTCAAAATAGCCTTAAGATTATATTGCCTATGTTAATAATTATTTCTCTTTAAAAATTGCGAAAACAGTTATTTATTGCATATATTTTACTTCATTTGCAGTAATAATAACATGGGCTGCGTCTTTAAGGCATACAGCGAGAAGTCAAGTCAGAGCATACAGCAACAAATGCAAAATCAATGCTCTGGCATTACAATAACTACAATAGCAATTGGTAAGGAAGTGAAGGAATTCCAAATCAACAGTAACCATCAACAATATCATAACGCCAAGACACAAACAACAAAAAGCAAAAGTCTAAAAGCGGCAGCTCAAGCGCTTTTAGCGGTGCACCAGCAACAACAGTTTTGCCAAAAAATCTACAAAGACGCCGTAACTACTCAGCCAGATATTGAAGCAAAAACAACCGCCATTTCGGCATTGACAAAGCCAATCGCCTTACAATTAAGTTGCTCCAGGTGCCGCAATCTTAAGATTAGCAAAGATGAGAATCAGCGATGTCGCCAGCAGTTGTGTCAGCTTCGAGCTAATAGATTTAGGACTAGATACAACTACTTTCAAAAATCCTGCCTGCGCCTGCACGGAATGCTGTTGGAGGCACGAGTTGCCCTAGCGACGCCACTGGATGAACTATCCGAAGATCAACTTTTCAAGAAGAGGAACAAGGATAAGCAACCATTTACTGATCTGCCATGGTATCTGCACAATATTGCCAGTTCTGTTGTACCCGCCACAATGTTGGCAGCAGTTTTTTCAAGTCTAAGCGGAACCTTAGCTTCTGCATGTCACTATTTGGCTCAACATTATAAGGCGTACAGTCATTCTTTCAGCTTTTATGCAGCTTCCAGTATCATACTGATGCTATGCTATCTGACCACTTTATCCACTGCCGCTGGGGCACAGTCGGAAACGGCTGCCCTTGAGAAACATCCTATGTAAGTAAATTTCCCAAAAGTTTTAATTACTATTTTGTACATAAAATCTGTAAATCTTGTTTAACAAGTAAAAAGGTTCTAGTCGAGAAATCCCGACTTGACGATACCCTGATCCCTATACTTTACGCGTACATTCAGTGCTTGCAAGTATGTGTGCGTGTGTGTATGACCATACTGCAACTTCAAGGTTCCATATCTCCGGTGTTTCTCAACCGATTTTAATAAAAATTTCACAGATTGTTATTATTTTGATTAATAATTCAAATGCCATCTAAAAGTTCCAAATCTGGAGTCTCTAGCTCTTATAGTCTCTGAGATCGGCTTGCTCATACATACGGACAAACGAACTGACGGACATGGCTATATTGACTCGGCTGTTGATGCTGATCAAGAATATATATATTTTATGGTTTGTATGGAAAAGTATGTAACAGGCAGAAGGAAGTAAAGGGTTCAGGGTCTAGTTGCGATCTCTTGACTAGAGCCTTCTTTCTTGTGTGTTAAAAGTTGTTGCCGACCAATAAGTATTTATATGTATGTTTGTATGCTCATTGAAGTCGAAGGCAAATCGTCTACGGACGGCCTGCTGCATGTGGCCTTGAGCCGTCTTTTTGTGTATGCATGCCTCTGCGTCTAACGGGACTAGGCAGAACGCAAAAATAATAACAACAACAACACGTGACGGTTGTCGTTGCTGAAACGCACACGCTGCTCAATGTCGTTTGATACCCTTTATTACAATATTTAATTAATGTCAATGCAATTATTAATATA
Source organism: Scaptomyza cyrtandrae (assembly GCA_035044605.1). NCBI lineage: Eukaryota > Metazoa > Arthropoda > Insecta > Diptera > Drosophilidae > Scaptomyza > Scaptomyza cyrtandrae. The sequence goes on along the minus strand of JAWNNS010000513.1, from coordinate 292,344 downwards.
TATTAATGTTATATAAGGACAATTAATGTTAGGTATATGAGTGCAAAATGCGTTTATTTTATGGTTAGTGTTAATTTGGTATTTGGTCATTTTTAACCCTTTTCAATAAGTCATTAGTGGTCTACCTAATTGCCAATATATACATAAGCACATATGGTGGAAGTCATATTTAGGCATCTCACGTTTGGCCATTCAATTGTACGAAGTTCATACAAAGCTATGCTGCCTTCCCATTTTAGGCATTAGCAAGCAGATAGAACCAAAAGTCGACCACCAACCAAAACAAAGTTGAATAATGGCCGCTCACTATCGTTATCTAACGCATCGCACACTTCGTGAATGAGTTGCAAGGCAGAAGTGATACTTATTTCCCCAGGTGCTATTAATTTGAAAAATGTTAAGTTAACAGATGAGAGCGACTCTGGTTTCCTCTCTTTGAATACTTTTTGGTTTCCTGTCTTGATACTTTACATAGTCTTTGTAGTAATCCATGTCTGTGCGTCTAACAACACGTGATGGTTGTCGTTGCTGAAACGCACACGCTGCACAATGTGTTTTAATACCCTTTATTACAATATTTAACTAAAGTCAATGCAATTTTGAATATATATTTATTTATATGCTGATGTGTGCTGATGATGTAAAATTGTGCATGTCAGCTGCAACTCTTCTGTCTAGGCATAAACAGCAAAGTGATTTAGATAATTTTCAAACATGGTGCAGAGTAAATTTATTGCATCTCAATTGCAGTAAATGTAAAGTTATGTCTTTTTATAGACAAATGTCCTTTTTAAATATTTATATTCTGGATAACCAACCATTTGGTCGGATTGATTTGGACGAGGATTTGGGTATCCTAATGGACCCAAAGCTAAAATTTAACAAGCAGATAGCTTCAATAACAAAACGAGCATCAAATGCTTTGGGGTTCATTAAGCGCTGGTCGAAGGAATTTGACGACCCCTAAATAACAAAAACTGTCTATATGTCTCTTGTCCGACCGATTCTCGAATATCAATTTCCCAAATACAGGATTCATGTAGCAAACTTAGTAGTTTATATCTTAACAGTCACTCTTCTAACTTTCAAGCCGTTGCCTTCACAGAAACACGGTTAAGGCAAGACATCCTTAGCTCTGAAATTCTATCCAGCAAATATTGCATTCACAGAAAAGACCGCGCTCTACGGCGTGGTGGTGGTGTGCTTACACGTATTGCTGTTGATGCGGACTATTCCTCAGAGACAGTAATATCTGACGATTCGTCCGATATAAAATTTATCGCCAGTGCTGATTCGTGTGCTTTAACCCCCACGGCTCACAATGATTTTATAATAGACTTATTTGAACTGTCATTGAGTCAAATCAATGCAGTCCCAAACTCACTGAATAAAATGTTTGATGTGATTTTGCCTTGGATCCAGTATCCCTAACCATCCCTATACCATCCCACATCAGAACTGATGGTCACTATACCTACCCAAGTGAAATACCGTAAAGCGAATCTATTAAGTTATGTCAGTCAATTTCGCAAAACAAACTTTGAAAAACTAACTTGGATTTTATCCCAGAGTGACTCTCTTGCCTTTTTACAATACTTTATACTCTGTATTTGATTTGTGTGTCCCAATTGGTAAGCCTTTCAGGTGTGGCAAGCCTGCATGGTTTACCCGCAAATTGACAATTTTGAAAAATAAAAAATCGAAACTGTACAAGAGTTTCAAAAAAAACTAACTCTAACGCTGCGTATTCTTTATACATGATTGCAAGATCAAATTTTTCAGTCCTTAATAACAATTGTTATAGGAATTACCTGCGGTTTTTGATTTTGTTAATGCAAAGCGAATGTCATCCAAGCTACCATCAAACGTATTTCTTGATGACTTAACCGCCAACTCGGATGAGGCGATTGCTCATCTCTTTGCAAATTTTTTTCAAATGACATGTACTTCATGTTACCATAAAATTGTTTTGCCATACCCTTATCATGTAAATGGATCCAATTGTAAGTCCTCAGGCCCATTTTCTCCCCGGGTCCAGACGGAGTACCAAGCTGTGTGCTGCGATATTGCGCTCAGAGACTCTTAAAGCCTTTGCATAAAGTGTTCAGTCTATCCCTAAAGTTATGCTCTTTTCCGAAAATTTGGAAAGAGTCGTTTATTGTTTCTTTACGTAAAAAAGGGAATAAATCAAATGTTAAACAAGTAAGATGGCTCTAGTCGAGAAATTTCGACTAGACGATAATCTGATCCCTATACCTTACGCGTACAGCCAGTGCTTGCAAGTATGTGTGTATGTGTGTACGCGCATACTGCACACTGCGTTGAAAACTACAATGTCCATATCTCCGGTGTTTTTAACCGATTTTAATAAAAATTTCACAGATTGTCATTATTTTGTTTTATATTTCAAATTCCATCTTAAAGTTTTCAAAATTCAAGATTTTGTTGTTATCGAACGCATGTGTATATCAGAAACGGGAAAAGTTATCGAAAATCGGAAACAAACTTGTACTGCCTAGAGATTAGGCGAGCTTAAGTTTCAAATCTGGAGTCTCTAGCTTTTATAGTCTCTGAGATCGACGCGTTCATACATACAGACAGATGGAGAGCAATATCGACTCGGCTGTTGATGCTGATCAAGAATATATATACTTTATGGGGTCGGAGGTGCTTCCTTCTGCCTGTTACATACTTTTGCACAACTTCATTATTCCCTTTTTCCCCATTTTTAATGGGATCAGGGTATAAAAACTATAGAGGGATATCAAAATTGTCCGCTATTCCGAAAATGTTTGAAAAACTGATCACTTTTCATCTGCAGCATCTTTGCAAATCCATTGTTTCGCCGAAAACGAAACAAAGGCTATATTTCAAGTCGGTTCTAATTACCTCTGGTGTGCCTCAAGGAAGTCACCTTGGACCTCTTCTATTTACACTTTTCATAAACAATCTTTCTTCAGTTATAAACCACTCACGGGTGTTCATGTTCTTCTATTTACACTTTTCATAAACAATGTTTCTTCAGTTATAAATCACTCACGGGTGTTCATGTTCGCCAATGATGTAAATTGTATCTCAGCAAAATCTTCTCAGTCAGCTCAAGAATTACAATCAGATCTTAATAATTTTCAAACTTGGTTTAATACAATTTTGCTATATCAAAATTGTAGTAATGTAAAGTTATATCTTTTTATAGGCGCACTCTCTTCTTCAACACTTATATCGTTGATAATAAACCACTAAATCGCATTAGGTTGTAGACTTAGGAATCCTCTTGGATTTAAAACTTAAATTTGAAAAGCACATCACCTCCATCGCTACTTGAGCATCTGGTGTTCTGGGATTCATTAAGCGCACGTCGAAGGAATTCGACGATCCCTATACGACAAAAACAGAATTCACAGATTAGAATCGCTGCAAAAACAATTTTTGATTTTCGCTCTCATAGACACAAAAAGCGTTTTTTTTTATGGTTAGTGTTTATTTGGTATTTAGTCTTTTTAAACCTGTTCAATAACTCATTAATGATCTACCTATTTTCCAATATATACTTATATGCTGGAAGTCATATTTAAGTAGATCACGTTTGGCCAAACAATTTCACAAAGCTCTACCCTCCCACAGCAAAATTAGGATTTTTTTTTCTTAGAGCTCTTAAAACAGGCTCATGTGACCCATAATTTGTGCGAAAGTGCTAACAAAAAGGCTATTTACCACCCGTTGAAACTTCGATGGGATGTAGGAATTCATCACAAATTCAGGGGTAGGTAGCAGCCAACTTTTTGATTCAGATCTTTGAAAAAGTCACCACTTAAGCTACTACAAAATTTGGCACTAAACCCTACTCTTTGTCGACATATACTTGTTGGGCAAGGCGCCGGTCTATTATCACGCCTTGTACCCAATTCTGACGCCACCAACAGTGATATCAACATACTCCACCGTTTTTCGGGTGCTGATGAGCACCGCCTGCGTCTTTTGGGCAGGTAGTACACGACCAGCAAACGACGTGCAGTGGGTCTGGGCGTCCATGCTCCACACACAGAGTTCCTCGACGCGCCGTAGGTCTATGGCAACGAGCACTAAGGCTTATTATTAATATTTTTTCGAGTTTTTTATAGAACACCTCGTATAGTCTCTTCAAAATTTGTTTTTTTTAAGCCGTAAGAACCAGCCACAAGGTGTTGGGTGAAATGGCACCAAGAAGACAAAGAGTGACTGCTCTTGCAATAAAAACAAGGTTTCAACGATATGTTTGGTGCGTCACCATTTGCAAAACGCAACAAGCGAGGTAGTAAGAAACGTGAGATCGATATTGGATCCCATGCCTGTCCTTCTTAACTTTGGCTTGTTGCCGCTATTGACTAGTTCCAATGTGGCTCTGGTCGCTTGGCTAAACCGACAATGCTTCTACGATATGATTCAGCAAAGAATTGTCTGTTGGCACGTCAGACACCAAGACGTTTAACACTGTTTCGCCATTTGCATACAATCGAGGTAGTAAAAAGTTACCCCGATATCGGATCCCTTGCCTGTCCTTAGCTATTGCTGGTTGCCGGTATTGAGTAGCTTCATTGTGGCATCGTGTGCAAAACCCACTTAGTGGACATTATTAGGCATCAATAGGCAAAAACACGAATGGCATGCCACGAAAGAGGGCCAAGTTCCAAACCTTGTGTAATGCTCTTTGACGCGTAGATGGTCTCGCAATTTGGGTTCCTGTAGAATTCATTCTTATGATTTTTTCAATTCCTTAACCAAGGTAATAGTACCGATCGTAAGCCTTTCTGGTTGTATCAGAAATTTTGTCGCTACTTTTTGATGCAAAAGACATGGGTTTGCGCAATTGAGTGCATTTTATACATCCGTGCTAAGATTCTGAACCTTTTAAATCGCAATTGATCATTTTCGAGGCTTCAGTTTCAGACTTCTCAATCCAAACTACAGTTGGCAAAGTGCTTACACACTGTGAAAAATTTTGATTTTTTTTACTTTAGAGCTAGCTATAAGGGGCAAACTATTTTTTTTTTTTTTTTAAGCTATTTAATAAATTAATAAATGACAAGAAAGGAAGAGTATTTCGCAATCGATTGCGTCCGATTGCAATTTCTTATACTCATAAACCATTAAACATTGGTAAAAAGGGTATAATGGTTTTGTGCAAAAGTATGTTACAGGCAGAAGGAGGCCTCTTCGACCCCATAATATATATATATATTTTTGATCAGCATCAACAGATATAGCCATGCCCGTCTGTCCGTTCATCCGTCTGTCCGTCCGCAGGTATGAACGCGTCGATCTCAGAGACTATAAGAGCTAGAGACTCCAGATTTTAAACATAAGCTGCCTAGGCAGTACAAGTTTGTTTCAAATTTCCGATAACTTATCCCGTTTCTGATATACACATGTGTTCTATAACAACAGAATCTTGAATTTGGAAAATTTGAGACGACTTGTGAAACATTTATCAAATAAATGACATCTTCTACAAGCAGCAAAAGGAACTATGCATCAGAAATTAAGCAAAATCATAAATTTTGGACATATGAGATACAATTCTGGGACAATACTGCTAAATCTTGACTTAAAGCGGTGCAAATCCGACAAGCAAATGGTCTTAAACACAACGCGCAGAAGTTTGAAGCGTCTATAGTATAGGTGGGGAACCTTTTTACCATTAGAGGCCAAATTAGGTTTTTTTTTTTTCAAAGGGGCTGCATTGAAGAATTTTCTCTTCTATATCAGCTTAGACAAAAATATTGGCGACCTTTTTTACTATTTATTTTCGTCTTCAATTTTCGAAAAAAAAACCAATTTGGCCCCAAGGGCAAAAAGGTTCCCCACCTATGGTCTATACCAAAGACAGTCATATTGTATCATGACGTCAAAATACTAGTCTGAAACGGACTCTAACACGCATGAGCGAGGCTCTGGCCCACAGACCATCCGTTTCAGGCTTGGACACTCATTGTTAATTTTTATACCCTGATCCCATTAAAAATGGGAAAAAAGGGTATCATGAAGTTGTGCAAAAGTATGTAACAGGCAGAAGGAAGCATCTCCGACCCCATAAAGTATATATATTCTTTATCAGCATCAACAGTCGAGTCGATATAGCCATGTCCGTCTGTATGTATGAACGCGTCGATCTCAGAGACTGTAAGAGCTAGAGACTCCAGATTTGGAACTTAAGCTTGCCTAATCCCTAGGCAGTACAAGTTTGTTTTCGATTTTCGATAACTCATCCCGTTTTTGATATACACATGGGATCGATAACAATAAAATCTTGAATTTGAAAAAATTTTAGATGGCTTTTGAATTATTAATTAAAATAATAACAATCTGTGAAATTTTTATTAAAATCGGTTAAGAAACACCAGAGATATGGAACCTTGAAGTTGAGTATGCAGTATGCAGTATGGTCGTACACACACGCACACATACTTGCAAGCATTGACTGTACGCGTAAAGTATAGGGATCAGGGTATCGTCTAGTCGGGATTTCTCGACTAGAGCCTTCTTACTTGTTTAAACAGTTTTTAGCGCCCTCAAGTTGCAATAAGAATGAACTAAACTTTTTTTCTTATTTTTTTATTTTTTATTAAGAAGTAATCTTGGGATAATCGGAGATTTCAGAATTTCAGAAATCAATTATGCTTTTTTCAGAGTATTGCCGAAATGTTGGTTTTATATCCAAATAAATAATTTTTCACTTTACTGAAAATTTCACAATGTTTATGTAATTTACATATCTAAAAGAAACGAATAATGTTCTATGTAATATTTATTTGAAAGTAAATTAAAATTACAAAATACTATTTACAAAATTTGTCATACACTGCAGACACATGCTAGCAGACGATATGTTTTTTGAATTTGATTGGTTGCATCATCGATTACACAAAGCAATTCATTAGTCAGCTGATTGTCTTTGCAAAAAAAATTCAAATAAGCGCTAGCAGCGCCAACTACTTTGTCTAAGAAGTAAACAAAACCCGTTTTCAGATCTCCCATTTGAGTTTGCTTTGGCTTCTCTGACTCGCATCTCTCATCGCTTCCAGTGCGTGCTTATAACATGTACATGCTTGTAATTATTGTATTTCTAGAAAGTATACACTTTGCTAAAGATATTATTTAATATTTGTTTTTTTAGCTACCATGTCCAATAGTAAGAGAAGAAAATTAGGTGATGAAAACACAATATTTAATGTGGAATGGGAGTTAGATTTTTTCTTTACTGCTGAGAAATATAAAATGATGTTTTTGTTGTGCAATACAGTTTTAAATACTTTAAAAAAAGCGAATGCAAATTAACACTATTTGACTCATAAAGAACAAATGTTTCGCGAAGGTGAATCACGAAAAGCTGCACTTCAAAAGTTGAAAAATGAGAAGCATCATGTAGCAAGTAACGTCAAAGCCGAGTAGATGTTATTTTCGTATTACAAGATGTGGTGCACGCGCTGGCTCCGGCTGTATTATCGGTAGATGGGGGCAGGTTAAAATTTTGTTGTTTCTTGTATTACAGACTCGCGGTGCTCACTATTATTAATATTTTATCGCGTGCGGACCATAGTGATTTGCCTTAAAAAAGGGAACGGGTGAAGTAACGGACGGACAGGACTCGCGATATTTCTCACATAAGGTATTGAAGGCGACACTCCACCTTCGTCGTTTGGCTGCGCTGGACTGATGTTGTGGTCGCAGCTGTTGCCCACCCTACCATGATCCCCACATTCCACTTCATTATTTGAGTGAGGATCCCTAAACCAAAACGACCTACTAAATTCTACTTCTGCTGTTACGCTGCATGACTCCCAAAAAAAAAACCAAAATTATTGGTTAATTTTAAAAGGAAAAGTTACACAGATTCAGTTTATTATTAGTAGGCATGGTCGGATATATCTAAGTGATAGGAAAATTTGATTTCCTATCAGCTAACTGTACTTAATTGTATTTATTTAATTCTATTTAAACATTTTAACGGAAACAAAATTAAATTCTTATCTTACATTTGCAAGTGACTTCTTTTTTAAGGCTCAATTCAATTAAAAAAATATTTATGAGGATACTAGGAAATTCAACTTCAAATACAAAAAATTTAATATTTAAAATTTTTTTATTTTTTTTTTATATTAGGCAAACAAAATTAATTAAATTAAATTAAATATTACAACAGTATATTTTTGTTAATTCATTTCATATATTTATTATTTTTTATTTATTTATTAAAATTTTTTAAATTGTATATATATAAGACAAATTTAATTAAATTAAATTAGTTTACTAATTTTTATTTATCCGCCACAACAAAATTAAGTACTATTTTAGTTAATGCATTTCATATATTTATTTAAGTTTTTATTTTTTTTTTTGTATCAATTAAGGCGGAAGTGAACAGGTGATTTCGGTGGCATACTTTTAGGCAGAAGGCTTATTCTTGTGAATTAAAAAGCACCATATTTGTGCGAACAACAAAAAAAAATTATTTATTTTTCTGAGTCGCAAATCTGCATTCAAGCAGATCGGTTGTATCGCGCGCATGCAAAAGTGATTTTATTTCTCTATTTTGCTTTAACGGTTCATTCTCTTGTGTGCTAAAAATAGCACAGAACGCAACATTCGGGCGCTGCTTCGCGCTGTTTCGGCATTTGGACAAAAACAAAAAGCATTAGGCGAAGTGCAGTGCAACGGTATTCGCTGCCCGTCGGGCAAAAAATTCCCCTCACCCTGCGCAACGACGCAAGAGGGGCAATAAAAACTTAGCTTATCAGCACAGTTGATCGGTTTTTGTTCTGTTTTTGGGAAATTTACGTGCGCAAATTTCTTTACCAAAAATTGAGACATTATTAAAACAATGGATGAGAACAATTTGTATGACTTGCAGCCTATAAATAAGCAGTTTGATCATGAAAAAATGTTCTCAATAGCAGGCAAATTACCTAATGAAATTAGAGATGAGTGCCGATCAGAAATTAAACGCATTACATGCAATGTGACTCAAAGCATTAGTTTCACCACAACAACGGTGACATTTACTAATGCCATTAGCAGCACCACATACACCATGGCAAATGCTACAATAAGCAGCATCTGCCCTGGAATAAGCATCAATAACCAGGGAAGCTCTCTATTGACGCCTACTGACACGACAGCAAAAAATCTTAGCGATGCTGCCAGAAGACTTTTGAATGATCAAAATCGGAGAGCAAGCAAGAGAAAAAATGTAAAGACTCTGTCCCCAATCTCTAACTCGAAAAGAGTGAGCACCAGCCAGCTTATGAATTCGACCCCCACAACTAGCCAACAGGTTAAGTCCAGTAATAGATTTGCCATTTTCAACTCGGAGGTAGACATGATGAATGGGGATGCTGATGTTGACAGTGTTCATATGGATGAACAACCTGCTGGAACCAACACTATCCTAAATTCGCAAGAATCATCTAACGGTATCAATCAACTTAAAGGCCCCAAGAAACCACCGCAAATTGTTAATATTAGCAATTTAAATGATTTATTTGAGCTTATAAAAGAAAAAGTCAGTTTAAAAAACGTTGTTGTCAAAGCAAATCAAGGGGAAGCAGTTAGAATCTTTCCCAAAGACAGTGACACTTACAGAAACATTGTAAGTCATATGGAAAAAATTGGTATGCAGTTTCACACTTACCAAATGCAGTCAGAAAAAGCACACAGAATTGTTGTAAGAGACTAACATCACAGCACACAAAACAAAGACATAATTAATGATCTGAAATACTTAGGCTATGAAGTTCTTCATATCCACAACCCTTCATCAAGAATTAATAAAGACGAAAAACTAAATATCTTTTTCATTAATATAAAGCCTTGTGCAAAAATTAATGAAATTTATCACGTAAGGACCCTCTGCCGACAGAAAATAAGAATTGAAAGGATGCGAAAATCTACCGAAATTGCACAATGCCGTCGCTGCCAGGAGTACGGCCACACAGCTAAATATTGCCACAAGCAACCGAATTGTGCAAGGTGTGGTGAAAATCATCAAACCACACAATGCATACGTTCCACAGACGCACTGCCCACATGCTACCACTGTTCGGGTGACCATATGGCTAGCTATAAAGGGTGCCAAATGTACCAGGAGTTTCTTCGCAGATCTTTGGGACCTGCAAGAATGCCGAATAATTTAAATAAAAATGCAAAAACACTCATTTCGAGAGATCAGCAACACTTTCCTTCGTTGCAGCCTAATCGCCGCAAGAGTACCAACTAACCAACAGTACGGCAGCAACCAACACAACAACAGCAATATACGGCTCAACATCAATCATCAGTAGGCACTGGCGGAGACACAAGAGTGTCCTATGCCACAGTAGCAAAAGGATACATAAATACAACGCCCTTCAAGGATGGACCAGCTCAGCGACGTCTTTACAATTTACAAGCGCAACAAAAATCGCAGCGGTCAAATATTCAGCAAAATAACTCATTCGATGTCCAAGAATTGTTACAACAGCTACAACAACAGTTTCAGGAATGGCAACAGCAAATCCAACAACAACAACAACAGCAGTTTCTTATGTGGTTGCAGCAGCAGCAGCAAGAACAGCAACAGTATAAAAGCCAAGCCAATCAACGACTTGAAAAACTTGAAAAGATGGTATTCGAAATGACCAATATGTTAAAACAATGGGCTGGGAATGAAATTAACTCCCAGTTCCATAACAACGCCTCAGCTCCACAATGAATCCACTAAAGATTCTTATTTGGAATGCTAATGGCATTTCAAGAAAAGCTAAAGAAGTTGAGCTGTTCGCGCAAAACAACAGCGTTGACATTCTTTTGGTGACGGAACTAAGAGTCAAACGAGGGGAAACTGTAAAAATATATGGATATGCCTCCTATCCGGCATATAGGCCATCGCGTAATAACAATAGCGTTGGCGGGGCAGCGGTGTTTGTTAGGACAACTCTTCGCCATTTTCCACAAAGGGTCATAGAGACACGCAGCATTCAAATGTCATCTGTAAAAGTAGCCACAGAACTGGGTGACGTGCACTTCAACGCCATGTACTGTCCTCCCAATGTCAGGATCGAGGAAAGACACTTTACTGATACGCTACGAGCTTGCGGCCAAAGGTACTTGATTGGTGGCGACTGGAATGCCCGACACTGGCTATGGGGCGACACTTACAATTCACCTCGGGGGCGAGAATTAGCAGATGCCATCTCTTTAACTGGAGCTAAGATCCTTGCAACTGGCTCACCAACTAGGTACCCATATGTGCCCAGTCATACGCCTTCCTGCATAGACTTTGCAGTGTATCACGGAATACCAGATTCTCATGCAACTATAACACAAAGCTGGGATTTGGACTCTGATCACTTGCCCTTGATCATCAGCATTGAGACAGAGGGCACTTATGTCAATCCAAGTCCCCGTTTAGTCACCAAACACACTAACCTGCTTGCCTTTAGTCAACACTTGGAGAGATCGATTCAGCTAAATACTACGTTAAACTCTGGTGAAGAAATTGAAATGGCTGTTGATAACTTTACACAAAGTATTCATAGAAAAGGAGACTCCGTAGGCGAGCCATCCGAACTCAAGACCCCTGGGACCGAATTTTATGGAACCGCGCTGCGAAGCAACTAAGAAACGTCTTAAGAGAACTTCGAAGCAATTTTTTTGAGCAGAAGTTGGCTTCTATGAATTATACAGTGGATGCCGGATACTCGCTATGGAAGTGCACCAAGTCCCTTAAAAGGCAACCGTTTAGACAGGTTCCTATTAGATGTCCAGGAGGCGAACTTGCTAAAAACGAAGAGGAGCAGGCCAATTCTTTTGCACATCATCTAGAGACTAGGTTCACCCATTACCAATTCGCTACAATGGAGCAGTACAGAGAAACGTACGATAGCCCACAGACACCTCTGCAAATGTCCCTACCAATCAAACCTGCCAGGGTCGAGGAAATTGTCGAAGTCATCAAATCACTACCGATAAAGAAGGCTCCTGGCATCGATAATGTTTGTAGTGCTACATTAAAAGCACTACCTATTAGAGCAATCCTATACATGGCGCTATTATTGAACGCGATGCTCAGGGTGCAGTTCTTCCCAAAACAGTGGAAGATGGCAACAATTCTTATGATACATAAGCCCGAAAAACCCGAAGAGGATCCTGAATCGTATCGGCCTATAAGCCTCTTGTCTTCGCTTTCTAAGGTATGGGAGAGGCTTATTGCCAATCGATTAGGCGAGCGCCGTATCTTACCGGATCACCAATTTGGTTTTCGAGAGGGACATAGTACCGTGGAGCAGGTCCATAGATTGGCAAAACATATCCTACAAGCATTTGATGATATGGAATACTGTAATGCTGTATTCATCGATATGCAACAAGCATTCGACAGAGTTTGGCATGTTGGCCTACTTAGCAAAATCAAAAGGCTGTTCCCAGCACCATATTACGGAGTTTTGAGATCATACTTAGAAGATCGGAAGTTCACGGTCAGGGTCAGAAACACCTACTCGACTCATTGCCATATGAGAGCTGGAATTCCGCAGGGCAGCGTCCTTGGACCGCTACTCTACTCAATATATACTGCGGATTTGCCTTGTCCAAACGCTTATCATATGGAAGTTCCTAGGAAGGCGCTACTTGCTACTTACGCTGATGATATTGCACTGCTGTACAGCTCTAATTGTCGCATTGAGGCGGCACGTGGCCTCCAAGAGTACCTCACCACATTGGCTGCATGGTGCAAGAGATGGAACTTAAAGGTCAATCCACAAAAGACCATCAATCCCTGCTTCACCCTGAAGACCTTCATTGACCACACCCCACCCATACAACTGGAAGGCGTAACTTTAGACCAACCTTTGCTGGCTAAGTACCTCGGGATCACCCTTGATAAACGTTTGACCTTTGGAACTTAAAAGCTACGTCTCGGAGATGTGGTCAAAGAATGCAACAACTGAGGTGGCTGATTAATAGAAGAAGCACCATGTCACTCCGAGCCAAAAGAGCAGTATACGTTCATTGTGTAGCCCCAATCTGGCTATACGGAGTGCAGATCTGGGGTATTGCTGCAAAATCCAACTACAAACGCATAAAGGTATTGCAAAACCGTGCCATGCGTGCCATTACAAACTGCCCATATTATGTACGTGGAACCACCCTTCATCGTGACCTGAATCTACACACAGTGGAGGAGCAGATTGGAAGGCACACTAGCAGATATAGCGAACGACTAAGAAGACACCACAGCACGCTTGCAAAGTGCTTACTCCCTGCCAGGCCTCTAAGGCGATTAAGACGAAAGGGTTTTGCCAAAACAATTGGACAACTTTGAAGACCCCCTCGCAATATGAGATATAGTTTTAGGTCCTCATGCACATAGTGTGAGGTTTGGTTCTATTATTTATTAGTTCACTTGCGCTGTTATGATACTTTTACTGCATTTCACGGATTAAACGCTTTATCCAAAACAATAAAAATAAAAAAAAAAAAATTTATTTTTCTATATATTTCTTTTTTTTTTTCACTGTATCACTTGATCACTTGTTATGAAGAAAAATGAATCGAAAAATAATAGGATAAATCAAGGAATGCACTTACATGGTCTCCTCGACGTCCAAAAGATCTTTTGCCGTTGATGAGAGCTGCATGATAATTAGGCGGTTATTTTTTTTTTTTTTTTTTATACTAAACTACTTTTGTATATTTTAAATTATATCTCCCAGTTTTCTTTCAGTGTGGTGGTTGAATAGTGCCTCGAATAGTGGACAACAAGAAAAACGATGACCCTTGGCTGGACGGGGAGGCTGGGTTAGGGTCCCGGCGTGATCACTCTTTTGTATTGTTTTAAGTCGGAGGGGTTCGTGGTTCGAATCTCCGCGGTATCACTTTTTTTTTTTTGTCTCTATTATATTGTTTTAAGTCGGAGGGGTGGGCAACTTGTGCTTCGACTGGTTATGCACTAAGTCTTAGCGGCGGCAACACTTTTCTAGTTTATTGGTATTTGCACTCCAAATTGTTTTGAGCTGCACCACTGCGCATGGTCAGGCTAGAGCTGCTGTGGGCAACTTGTGCTTCGACGGTGTTATGTTGGATCACTCCACGTGGTTATGCACTAAGTCTTAGCGGCGGCAACACTTTTCTAGTTTATGGGTATTTGCACTTCGAATTGTTTTGGGCTGCACCACTGCGCATGGTCAGGCTAGACTGCTGTGGGCAACTTCTGCTTCGACGGGGTTATGTTGGATCACTCCGCGTGGTTATTGTATTTCAAGAGGCGGCACGAAATTCTTGATACGCGACTTAATGCTCGGACGGTCTCAGCAAAAAGAGGTCGAGGCCACAACCAGCATCTTGTCCTACTGTGAAGGATACCTCATTTGATCGCAGGTTGTTAGCCTTTTCGTTGCGGGCATACTGCGTCTGCATAGCACTTTGTGCTTTGTCACGCAGCAGATCAAATGAGTCCTCTCCTATACTACGATCATCTAACATTTCAAAGGTTCGTAGTAATTTATGCTACTTTATTTCTCATCTCAATTACGCTGGCTTACATCTACATATGCTTTTATGGCCGACAGAATGCATCTGTTTACCCTTTCAGATGCGTTTGCTTGGGGCGAGTACAACGCGGTATAAGTATGCCTGATGTTGTATTTATTAAGCAAAGAATTAAAGGTATGGGACTTAAATTGCACACCATTGTCCAAGACGATTGTTTCGGGGATTCCAAAACAATGCAAAAGATCCTCTTCCATGTAATTTTTGATGGCGGCAGCAACAACCAACATTTCCCGATTTGCTGCGAGGGTATGGTCCAAGGAAATCGACAAAAAGTTTTTGAAAGAATCTCATTGCCTGACCCGTGTGCCCCATTATCTTTATTTATCATTGCTGTATTGGCTGGCTTGGTGGCCTTACAGATATCGCAGGCGTTTATAAAATTTCTCACGTCTGAGACTATGTTTGGCCAAAAATAATACCGTCTTAACCTCTCAAGCTTTTTATTAATTCCCCCGTGCGCATGCACGACATTATCATGGGTTGTTTTCAGAGTGGTTGGAATTAAGGTTTGTGGCACCCAAAGTTTCCAACATGTGTCATCTGCTACTTTGGCGTCAGCCGTGCGTTCCGCTCTGCGGTAAATATATCCGTTAAAGATCTTCAAGTCAGGCAAGGACGAATTATTTTGTCGAATTTTATTCTCGAGTGTCTCATAACCAGCAGATTTGAACTCAGGTGACTCTTAATCAACTATACGGCTATTGAGCGAGATAGAAGACAAGTCTTCAGTATACGTGCGTGAAAGTGCATCGGGGACAAGGTTCTGGCTTCCTTTCTTGTGTTTTATTTGAAACAGAAAACCTTGCAACTTTAACGACTAGCGAGCTAAACGCGAACTGAGGTCTGCCTGTGTCATAAGCCACTTTAGCGAGGCATGATCAGTGATTATGGTAAACTCCTGTCCTTCAACAAAGGCTCTAAACTTTTTCACTGCTAGCACTGCTACATAGCATTCCTTCTCAGTCACCGTATACTGCCTTTGGCATCGATTGAGTTTTTTCGACATAAAAGCAATCAGTACCTCATCTCCTTCACTTTTTGTCTGCATTAATACTGCTCCAACGCCTGTATGGCTGGCCTTAGCAAAAGGCTCAGAAAAATTTGGGCTGTGCAAAAGTGGAGCGGAGCACATGTGACTCTTTAAAGTCTTGAATGCCTGTTGGGCCTCTTCAGTCCATTCAAACTTCCGAAGCTCTAAGGGTATCGGACAGCGGCGACGAAATGGCGGCATAGTTCCTAATAAATTTATGGTACCAGCCTGTCATACCAAGAAACCTATGCACTTGCTTTACTGATCTTGGAATCGGAAAAAAAAAAGCCGATATTTGTTAACTTGTGATGCTGAGCAGGTGTGATTTCTATCATTGATGGTTCATCAAGCGAAGAGATATCAAAGGTTCGAGCCACATCGCTCGCTCTCTTTGCTTAGCAACGGACGTGTTTTTTTTTGTGCTCTTCATTTTTTTGATTTTGTGCGTTTTACGTTTGTTTTTAATTTCGCGACTCTGTGCAAATAAATAGTTTTGTGACTTTGGGTCTCATCGGTTTTGTAAACCCAAGTTTTGAACATTAATTTAAATAATTTTTTTGCACTTATTTTGCAAGTGCCAAAATACAACAACGAACCGCAGTCAAAGCTCATTGCTTAAGTTGCCTAGTTTGCTTTGCCCTGCTAGTATTTTGTTTTTGTATTTTCATACTTGCACTCTTTTAGTTCTTCTGTGCTCGCTCTCTGTGCATAAAACCGTTTTTGGCTCTCACGCGCTCTTTTGTGTTGGTGCTGTTCCCGGTTTAAATTGTTCCGTTGTTGTTGCTTACGGTTGCTGCGCTCGCGCCGGTACGTTTTTGTTTGTGTTTTGGTTTGTGAGTATTTACAAGCGTATTCTTACTATTAGCCCTAGGGTGGTCCTTAACGTTTTTTTTTTTTGAGCAGTATTTTTTCAATCATTAATTAAAATTAAAAAAATCTTTTATTTGTGTCTCTCTCTTATTTATTGTATTTTTATTTATTTATTTTTATTTTGTTAAAAAAAATTAAAACAAAAAATTTATATAACAATGGTTGTCTGCTGTTACAAGGGCTGCCAAGTTCGCACCAATACAAAGATGACTTTTATTGGCTGCTGGATGTGCCGAAATGTCGCACATGAAAAATGTGCTGGTCTTAACGGCCGAGTCATCGATTTGATGGGCACCACTAATTTAGAGTGGCCATATTGGTCTTGTTTGGAGCGGAAAAAAGACATGGCAAACTTTATGGAGACTCAGCTTGGCTTTGAGGAAGTTTTCGGCCAATTGAAAAAGTTTTGCGATAATTTCTCAACAGTGCAGAGAAACTTTAAGGAGAAAAATCTCTTGAGTGATTCTCCTAAGCGCAAAAAAGCCAATGTTGGGCCGTCATCGGGACCGGTCATGTCTGAAGTTCAGCCAAGCAATCCTATGACCAAAAATAAAAATAAACTAAACAACAATTCTTCTGCCCCAGTCTTCATAATTAACGAGATAACGGATGTAAACGCTCTAGTCCCTATGGATGTTGTTTCATCTAATCCCAGTCCTTCGGTCTCTTTGGTGGTGAGTAGAGTTGACGTGGTTCAACCAAACAAACCTAATATATCCAAAGGGCCAAATATTCCAGTAGCTAAAAATGTATCTTCGGTTGAAGACATAATTAAAAAATTTGTTGCCGTTCCACCTAAAAAACAAGTATTTGTTTTAAGGCTTTTCCCTGATTTGACATCAGAAGATGTCACGGTCTATATTAAGGCCAAATCTAAAGCCAATTTCACGGTGGAAAAATTCATATTTAATTATACTAGGAATATCTCGTCGATTAAAATCAGTGTCTCGCGTCAAGACCTTAGCTCTATGTGTTGCAAAGAGTTTTGGCCGGAGCGCATTGTTGTTAATGAATTTACTGCCAGGAAAAAAAATCGGCCTCCGATTTTATCTCCCACCCCAGTAGCTTTGCCTAAAACTCTTCCTGAAATTCGGTCTCCGATTGTATCTCCCACCCCAGTAGCTTTGCCTCAAACTCTTCTCGATTCTTATAGTTCCAAAAACCAAGAACTTCTTTGGTACTTGGCTATCAGAACGTAAGAGGTATTTGTAGCAAACTCAGTAGTTTGTATCTTAATAGCCTTGCATTTCCCTTTCATGTCATTGCCTTAACTGAAACTTGGTTAAGACAAGACATTCTTAATTCTGAAGTAGTATCCAACAGATACTGTATCAATAGAAAAGACCGTACGCTTCGACGTGGCGGAGGTGTGCTTATTGCTGTTGATGAAAATTATTCTTCGGAGACAGTAATAGTAGGTTGTTCTATAGATATAGAATTTTTTGCTGTTAAGTTGTCTTTTAATGGTGTTGGTATTTTTATAACCTGCTCGTATATACCTACCTCTGATAACTCTGTCTACGATGCTTATTTGTCTGATATACTGTCCGTTTCTGTCATGCTTTCCGATCGCGATATCCTTGTAGTTCTAGGTGATTTCAATATTGCTGAAGTTACTTGGATTTCTTGTCCCGACTCTGGCGCACTCCTCCCCCTCGGCACAGAATGAATTCTTAATTAATTTACTTGGGATATCATTGAATCAAATAAATGATATCCCAAATTTTCTTAATAAAATGCTTGATGTGGTTTTTGTTTTGGATCCATCCTCCTCATCCATTACCCTTTACCCTACCGGGGGCTATGCCCCAGTAGAAATCGTTTAAGCCGAGTACGTCAGTTTCGGAAAACCGATTTTGCAAAACTTACTCGGCTGTTGGCCCTGACTGACTGGTCTACCCTCTACGGGTCTGACAATTTGGACGTGGCAATCAGTATTTCTTATAATACTTTAAATTCTTTATATGATTTGTGTGTCCCTTATGAAACGCCAAACAGGTCAAACAAACCTGTGTGGTTTACCAGAAAGTTGAAAATTCTAAAAAATCGTAAATCGAAACTCTACAAGAGTTTCAGAAAATCAAGCTCTCCGTTAGCTTGTTCTGCATACTTGATTGGTCGTTCCAACTTTTCAGTCCTCAATAACCAATGTTACAGGAACTGACTAGGTGTAGATAACAGTTTCAGCAGGATCCTTAACGGTTTTTTGATTTCGTTAATGCGAAACGCAAGACATCGACTCTTCCATCTAACATATTCTTTGATGAAATGAAAGCCAATTCAGATCAGGCCATTGCCGATCTATTTGCTGAATTTTTTCAAACGACCTATAGCCCTTGTTTTCAACCAGTCGTCATGCCTTACCCCTATCAGCTTAATGCCTCAAATTGCATTTTCATACCGGAAATCACAGAGAGCTCACTACTTTGAGATCTTTAGATTATTAAGCCCACATTTTCTCCAGGACCTGATGGAATACCAAGCTGTGTGCTTAGGTACTGTGCTTAGGATCTTTTAAAACCTTTGCATAAATTGTTTAGTTTGTCCGTGGAGCTATGCTCTTTCCCAAAAATTTGGAAAGAGTCTTATATTATTCCTTTGCACAAAAGAGGAAACAAATCTAATGCTTAAAATTATAGGGGTATCTCCAAGTTGTCTGCTATTCCTAAGATTTTTGAGAAACTAATAACCTTTCATCTTCAACATCTTTGTAAATCTATGATTTCACCGTGCCAGCTCGGGTTCATGAAACATTGATCTACCTCTACTAACTTACTAGAATTCAAATCATTTGATATTAAGGTCTTTGTAGACAAATTGCAAACTGATGTTATTTACACTGATTTCAGTAAGGCTTTTGACTCTGTAAATCACCTCCTTTTAATATATAAACTTAAACTTTTGGGCTTTCCCAATAATCTTATTATTTGGATTCAAGATTATTTAACTTTTAGAACTCAGAGAGTCTATTTTAATGGCTCAGTATCTAAAGCGGTGCAGGTCACTTCTGGTGTTCCACAAGGAAGTTATTATTTACACTGTTCATAAACGACCTTCCGTCTGTTATTAAACATTCTTGGGTACTAATGTATGCTGATGATGTAAAATTATGCATGTCAGCTGCAAGTCTTCTGTCTGGTCATAGACTGCAAAGTGACTTAGACAATTTTCAAACTTGGTGCAGAGTAAATTTACTGCATCTCAATTGCAGAAAATGCAAAGTTATGTCTTTTTATAGGCGAATGCCTTTTTTTAATATCTATCTTCTTGATAACCTACTATTGGATCGGATTGATTTGGTTGAGGATTTGGGTATCTTAATGTACCCCTATTTAACAAAAACTCTTTCTGTGTCTCTTGTGCGAACTATTTTTGAAAATGGATCTTGTATATGGTATCCCAAATACAGGACTCATCAGGATAGAATAGAATCGGTACAAAAACAATTTTTGCTCTTTGCCCTTCGGGTTCTTAACTGGGACAATAGTACTAATTTACCTGCTTACCACAGTAGACTTTTACTAATAAATCTTCCCTCTCTTAATCATCGTAGAACTATGCTAGCAATAACCTTTTTTCACAAATTAATAAATGGTGAAATAGATTCCCCAATACTAATAAATCAAATTAACTTTGATGTACCTATTAGAAGTAGTAGACATTTTTTACCAATAGCCCTGCATGCTTGCTTTTCTAACTATGCTATCCATAACCCTTTTCGGATCTTATGTTCATTATATAACGATCTTTCCCATCTTATAACCACCATGTTCGCGATCTTCGTAACCACACGTTACGCGGTGCGCCCCTCGGTCGGATGGGCGGGAGGTGGGTCGCTTTATGCTTGGGTCCGCGCGTTAACAAGCCGGTGCTTGCTATTGTTGGGCCACTTGAATGTACTGTCCGTAGTACATCTACGTGCAATAATAACAAGATGCATGGGTAATAGCTCGAAAGCTCTCCAAAAATCAATTCCCAGGTAAAGTTCATTAACCCCGTCAGCTGTGTTTACCTTTGCGACCATTGGTTTATAGCCTTACTTGTCACGAATAAGTTCAGCCGCAATTTTACCGCCGATACAGCTAATGGAAGCCCCAGTGTTTATAAGTCCAACTAAGGTCCTTCCAAGAAGTAGCATTTGTGCATGAGGGCGTAAGTCATTAGGTATGGCTACAATTGAAGCTAATAAGGAGTTCCTTTCTAATCGACATTTAAATTTAAATTCAATTTATCGACATTTTGACCGGTTTCGTTGTAAAATTGGTAGGTCAACACAAGTGTTGAAAGTCAAATCAGGGGGTGGAGACATGTCTGGGTGTAGGGGATTTTCAGATAAGTGCTTATTTAATCTGTATTGGTAGCTTTGCTGACCAATTGTCTGTGTTCACTTTTCTGCGGTGCACGCGGAGCTGAGTTTTTTGCCGTGTTCAGGCTGCAGTTTCGGCAACTAGGTTTGTATATGTCTGCTCTCGCGCAGCCGTAGCAAAATACTTTGCGCTCTGCCACGCACTCTTGATACCGGTGACCTTTACCGGCACAGTTCCAGCACGATATATCTATAGCTGATACCTCCAGCTCCATATCGAGCTCATCTTCTCCGTGCGACAAATCCTCGCAACTAGTTTCCGATATGGCATTAACCTGCCGAAGTATCGGTCGAGAATGAGATACTGTTGGTTTGGCTTTAGCTACGGATTGCAAGAAGATCTCCCGCGTACGCACTAAATGTCTTAGAGCCTTCACCAGCTAGCCTCCTCATACAAAATATTATGTTGAATCTCTTTCAACAAATTTTCTCTAACGGTTTCTACTACAGCTTTTTCCGACGTGGGTTCGGACAGTCTGTCAACTAACGACGCTATCCCGCCACAAAAATCATCGAACGATTCATTGGGTCGCTGTTTGCGACGTTCATTTTCGGTTCTTATGTTTCTGTCCATTCGGTCATCTTTAAATTGGCCACGGAGAGCTACGCAAAGCTCTAGCCAGTAAACCTCTGTAACGCTTTTGTGATATCGCCAGTACCACTCACTGGCGCTTCCATCGAACAAATTACTTGCGTTTCGGGCTGTCAAGTCAAAGTTACCCTTCAAGGTCTGTTTCGTCAAGGCTTCTACCCTATAAAAAAGTCCTCAATGGTCATGGTATCCTTCCCGGTTAATCGAATTTTCCAGTTTGCCATTATTTGGCTTACTCGATCAGGTCGGACGTCTGAACCTACTTCACCTCTACCTTACGCGACTGCTGAGGATTAAGACTTTACACCAGCATGCGTTTGGTTTGCCAAGGGTGGTGAATTATTGTATGCTTCTGAGTTCCTTCTCCTAATGGGTGTGGAAACACAATCGATGAAAATTATGTCCACTCAATGTTGCCAACAACTGAGAAGGGTACACAATGATTTCTCTCCAAATACAACAGTGCTTTCTGGTGTCACTGGCTGTCGTTAGGTTCTCGACGCTATGTGACAAAACCATCTCAACAGAAATCTCACAGAAAATTGAATTCTACTATGTCTTAGACGCGTATTGGAACTAGATATAAAATACAGATTGAACTTATAAGATAATAATAAGGAAATTTGTAATACAAGATAAGAAAAATAGCGATAATTGACTGGGAGTCATGCGAACGACAAAGCTAAAGTGGACTTCGTTACAACACTAATATGAGAAATACATGGGAGGGTAAAAAAGATTTTTAAGCCTAATTTTTATATTGCGGCGGATAAATAAAATATTTCCTTATCCTAGTCCAGCAAATATGCATTAAGGCTTTTCGGCGCTGGTAACTGCATAAAACAGAAATACCAGCTTGGCATTGGTTAACCTATTGGAGATAGTTATAGGGGATGGCTGTAGCTCAATAGTCCACCAGTCCAATAATCATCCTATACTATTTCACAAAAAAATAAAACCAGTAGGTTTGATAACCTGAAGGAAAAACTCTTTAAACTGTCAGTGATTCCGCGACGGATGCTATGCATACTCTACATATTATCCTTGTCCAGCAAGAATCACTTAAGTTTATTGAGAAGGAAGTGGAGGGTTAAATAACAAAAGTGAATTCGCTTAACGGTTGGCAACTCCGCGGCGGATAATGTGTATACACTACATATTAACCTTGTCCAGCAGAGTTACCTAAGTTTATCGAAGAAGAGAGGGGATGGAAGGGCTTCAATTGGTAGTTATGTGTACACAATCAAAAGGGATGACTGCAGCTCAATACTCCGCAAAGTCAATACTCTTCTTTTGATGTATGCACGTAAGTAACTTTCAAAGGAATCACCATGCTATGAAAAGGTAAGGATGAGATGTTGGTCCCTTGTTCTACCTAAAGTTGGGGTTAACCGAACTAGACCTTCGGGTGCCGAACGAATGTTCGGGCCCCACGTTGGGCGCCAAATTAATAACTGTAGCATGAATTGTCAAAGTCTAGTAGATGTTATTTTCGTATTACAAGATGTGGTGCACGCGCTAGCTCCGGCTGTGTTATCGGTAGATGGGGGCAGGTTCAAATATTGTTGTGCTCACTATTATTAATATTTTATCGCGTGCGGACCATAGTGATTTGCCTTAAAATGGGGAACGGGTGATGTAACGGACGGACAGGACTCGCGATATTTCTCACATAAGGTATTGAAGGCGACACTCCACCTTCGTCGTTTGGCTGCGCTGGACTGATGTTGTGGTCGCAGCTGTTGCCCACCCTACCATGATCTACACATTCCACTTCATTATTTGAGTGAGGATCCCTAAACCAAAACGACCTACTAAATCCTACTTCTGCTGTTCACTGCATGACTCCCAAAAAAAAAACAAAATTTTTTGTTCATTTTAAAAGGAAAAGTTACACAGATTCAGTTTATTATTAGTAGGCATGGTCGGATATATCTAAGTGATAGGAAAATTTGATTTCCTATCAGCTAACTGTACTTAATTTTATTTATTTAATTCTATTTAAACATTTTAACGGAAACAAAATTAAATTCTTATCTTACATTTGCAAGTGACTTCTTTTTTAAGGCTCAATTCAATTCAAAAAAATATTTATGAGGATACTAGGAAATTCAACTTCAAATACGAAAAATTTAATATTTAAAATTTTTTTATTTTATTTTTATATTAGACAAACAAAATTAATTAAATTAAATTAAATATTACAACAGTATTTTTTTGTTAATTCATTTCATATATTTATTATTTTTTGTTTATTTATTTAAAATTATTTTTTTTGTATATTTAAGACAAATTTAATTAAATTAAATTAGTTTACTAATTTTTATTTATCCGCCACAACAATATTAAGTACTATTTTAGTTAATTCATTTCATATATTTATTTAAGTTTTTATTTTTTTTTTGTACCAACTAAGGCGGAAGTGATCAGGTGATTTCGGTGGCATACTTTTAGGCAGAAGGCTTGTTCTTGTGAGTTAAAAAGCACCATATTTGTGCGAACAACAAAAAAAAATTATTTATTTTTCTATATATTTCTTCTTTTTTTTTAACTGTATCACTTGATCACTTGTTATGAAGAAAAATGAATCGAAAAATAATAGGATAAATCAAGGAATGCACTTACATGGTCTCCTCGACGTCCAAAAGATCTTTTGCCGTTGATGAGAGCTGCATGATAATTAGGCGGCTATTTTTTTATTTTTTTTATATTAAACTACTTTTGTATATTTTAAATTATATCTCCCAGTTTTCTTTCAGTGTGGGGGTTGAATAGTGCCTCGAATAGTGGACAACAAGAAAAACGATGACCCTTGGCTGGACGGGGAGGCTGGGTTAGGGTCCCGGCGTGATCACTCTTTTGTATTGTTTTAAGTCGGAGGGGTCCGTGGTTCGAATCTCCGCGGTATCACTTTTTTTTTTGTCGCTGTTCGAATCTCCGCGCGATCACTCAAAAAAAATTTTATTTGTTTTTATTTTTTATAGTGTTTTAAGTCGGAGGGGTCCGTGGTTCGAACCTACGCGGGATTATTATTTTTTTCTTTCTTTATTATAGTGTTTTAAGTCGGAGGGGTCCGCGGTTCGAACCTCCGCGCGATCACTCCGCGTTGTTATGCACTTAGTTATAGCGGCGGCAATATTTTTCTAGTTTATTGGTATTTGCACTCCGAATTGTTTTGAGCTGCACCACTGCGCATGGTCAGGCTATGGCTGCTGTGGGCAACTTGTGCTTCGACGGTGTTATGTTGGATCACTCCGAGTGGTTATGCACTAAGTCTTAGCGGCGGCAACACTTTTCTAGTTTATGGGTATTTGCACTCCGAATTGTTTTGCGCAGTGGTGCAGCGCATGGTCAGGCTAGGGCTGCTGTGGGCAACATGTGCTTCGACGGGGTTATGTTGGATCACTCCGCGTGGTTATTGTATTTCAAGAGGCGGCACGAAATTCTTGATACGCGACTTAATGCTCGGACGGTCTCAGCAAAAAGAGGTCGAGGCTACGACCGGCATCGGGGATGAAGCCCCCATCTCGCAAACGGTTGCGGCCCGAAAAGTAGCAAGTGTTGCATTTCTATATTTATCAGCGCTCACCTAATCAGCTGACTAGCAATAGGTGGCGCTAACTCAAAAGCTTTGGTCGGCTAACAAAATTGCTGCATACTTTTATGTTCAATTTCTAAATAATTTGGTACAAGCGCACTACATTTTCCCCCCCCCACTAAAATCACGCTTGGTGTGAAACACAGCGAGCGGGCTTCGCGCTTGTTAATTCTGTGTTGTTGTTTAATGTCCTTGGCGTGAAAAGTGCCAACAAGGTGTCCTTGATGGTCTTCTAGTTCGTAGTACACCTTCCCGACTCTTCTTCGTACATGGGTCTTAACAAAATTGGGTGCTAATTTGGCACTATATCCTTTTGCAAAGTTACTCTGCTGGAAGTTCCTCCTAAAAACTTCTTGTCCTACTGTGAAGGATACCTCATTTGTTCGCAGGTTGTTAGCCTTTTCGTTGCGGGCATACTGCGTCTGCATAGCACTTTGTGCTTTGTCACGCAGCAGATCAAATGAGCCCTCTCCTATACTACGATCATCTTACATTTCTAAGGTTCGTAGTAATTTATAACTTTCGCCGTTGGTAAACATGGTTTGACCAAACGCTAGCTTGTAAGGACTTGTGCTAATCGCTGAATGGAAGCTTGAGAGGAGGGCGCAACTTATGCTACTTAATTTCTCATCCCAATTACGCTGGCTTACATCTACATATGCTTTTATGGCCGACAGAATGCATCTGTTTACCCTTTCAGATGCGTTTGCTTGGGGCGAGTACAACGCGGTATAAGTATGCCTGATGTTGTATTTATTAAGCAAAGAATTAAAGGTATGGGACTTAAATTGCACACCAATGTCCAAGACGATTGTTTCGGGGATTCCAAAACAATGCAAAAGATCCTCTTCCATGTAATTTTTGATGGCGTCAGCAGTGACCTTCTTGACTGCCTTTACAAATGCAAATTTTACATATGGTCTAATACGACCAATATGCCAACATTTCCCGATTTGCTGCGAGGGTATGGTCCAAGGAAATCGACAAAAAGTTTTTGAAAGAATCTCATTGCCTGACCCGTGTGCCCCATTGGAGGTATCATTGCTGTATTGGCTGGCTTGGTGGCCTTACAGATATCGCAGGCGTTTATAAAATTTCTCACGTCTGAGACCATGTTTGGCCAAAAATAATACCGTCTTAACCTCTCAAGCTTTTTATTAATTCCCCCGTGCGCATGCACGACATTATCATGGGTTGTTTTCAGAGTGGTTGGAATTAAGGTTTGTGGCACCCAAAGTTTCCAACATGTGTCATCTGCTACTTTGGCGTCAGCCGTGCGTTCCGCTCTGCGGTAAATATATCCGTTAAAGATCTTCAAGTCAGGCAAGGACGAATTATTTTGTCGAATTTTATTCTCGAGTGTCTCATAACCAGCAGATTTGAACTCAGGTGACTCTTAATCAACTATACGGCTATTGAGCGAGATAGAAGACAAGTCTTCAGTATACGTGCGTGAAAGTGCATCGGGGACAAGGTTCTGGCTTCCTTTCTTGTGTTTTATTTGAAACAGAAAACCTTGCAACTTTAACGACTAGCGAGCTAAACGCGAACTGAGGTCTGCCTGTGTCATAAGCCACTTTAGCGAGGCATGATCAGTGATTATGGTAAACTCCTGTCCTTCAACAAAGGCTCTAAACTTTTTCACTGCTAGCACTGCTACATAGCATTCCTTCTCAGTCACCGTATACTGCCTTTGGCATCGATTGAGTTTTTTCGACATAAAAGCAATCAGTACCTCATCTCCTTCACTTTTTGTCTGCATTAATACTGCTCCAACGCCTGTATGGCTGGCCTTAGCAAAAGGCTCAGAAAAATTTGGGCTGTGCAAAACTGGAGCGGAGCACATGTGACTCTTTAAAGTCTTGAATGCCTGTTGGGCCTCTTCAGTCCATTCAAACTTCCGAAGCTCTAAGGGTATCGGACAGCGGCGACGAAATGGCGGCATAGTTCCTAATAAATTTATGGTACCAGCCTGTCATACCAAGAAACCTATGCACTTGCTTTACTGATCTTGGAATCGGAAAAAAAAGCCGATATTTGTCAACTTGTGATGCTGAGCAGGTGTGATTTCTATCATTGATGGTTCATCAAGCGAAGAGATATCAAAGGTTCGAGCCACATCGCTCGCTCTCTTTGCTTAGCAACGGACGTGTTTTTTTTTGTGCTCTTCATTTTTTTGATTTTGTGCGTTTTACGTTTGTTTTTAATTTCGCGACTCTGTGCAAATAAATAGTTTTGTGACTTTGGGTCTCATCGGTTTTGTAAACCCAAGTTTTGAACATTAATTTAAATAATTTTTTTGCACTTATTTTGCAAGTGCCAAAATACAACAACGAACCGCAGTCAAAGCTCATTGCTTAAGTTGCCTAGTTTGCTTTGCCCTGCTAGTATTTTGTTTTTGTATTTTCATACTTGCACTCTTTTAGTTCTTCTGTGCTCGCTCTCTGTGCATAAAACCGTTTTTGGCTCTCACGCGCTCTTTTGTGTTGGTGCTGTTCCCGGTTTAAATTGTTCCGTTGTTGTTGCTTACGGTTGCTGCGCTCGCGCCGGTACGTTTTTGTTTGTGTTTTGGTTTGTGAGTATTTACAAGCGTATTCTTACTATTAGCCCTAGGGTGGTCCTTAACGTCTTTTTTTTTTTGAGCAGTATTTTTTCAATCATTAATTAAAATTAAAAAAATCTTTTATTTGTGTCTCTCTCTTATTTATTGTATTTTTATTTATTTATTTTTATTTTGTTAAAAAAAAATTAAAACAAAAAATTTATATAACAATGGTTGTCTGCTGTTACAAGGGCTGCCAAGTTCGCACCAATACAAAGATGACTTTTATTGGCTGCTGGATGTGCCGAAATGTCGCACATGAAAAATGTGCTGGTCTTAACGGCCGAGTCATCGATTTGATGGGCACCACTAATTTAGAGTGGCCATGTTGGTCTTGTTTGGAGCGGAAAAAAGACATGGCAAACTTTATGGAGACTCAGCTTGGCTTTGAGGGAGTTTTCGGCCAATTGAAAAAGTTTTGCGATAATTTCTCAACAGTGCAGAGAAACTTTAAGGAGAAAAATCTCTTGAGTGATTCTCCTAAGCGCAAAAAAGCCAATGTTGGGCCGTCATCGGGACCGGTCATGTCTGAAGTTCAGCCAAGCAATCCTATGACCAAAAATAAAAATAAACTAAACAACAATTCTTCTGCCCCAGTCTTCATAATTAACGAGATAACGGATGTAAACGCTCTAGTCCCTATGGATGTTGTTTCATCTAATCCCAGTCCTTCGGTCTCTTTGGTGGTGAGTAGAGTTGACGTGGTTCAACCAAACAAACCTAATATATCCAAAGGGCCAAATATTCCAGTAGCTAAAAATGTATCTTCGGTTGAAGACATAATTAAAAAATTTGTTGCCGTTCCACCTAAAAAACAAGTATTTGTTTTAAGGCTTTTCCCTGATTTGACATCAGAAGATGTCACGGTCTATATTAAGGCCAAATCTAAGGCCAATTTCACGGTGGAAAAATTCATATTTAATTATACTAGGAATATCTCGTCGATTAAAATCAGTGTCTCGCGTCAAGACCTTAGCTCTATGTGTTGCAAAGAGTTTTGGCCGGAGCGCATTGTTGTTAATGAATTTACTGCCAGGAAAAAAAATCGGCCTCCGATTTTATCTCCCACCCCAGTAGCTTTGCCTAAAACTCTTCCTGAAATTCGGTCTCCGATTGTATCTCCCACCCCAGTAGCTTTGCCTCAAACTCTTCTCGATTCTTATAGTTCCAAAAACCAAGAACTTCTTTGGTACTTGGCTATCAGAACGTAAGAGGTATTTGTAGCAAACTCAGTAGTTTGTATCTTAATAGCCTTGCATTTCCCTTTCATGTCATTGCCTTAACTGAAACTTGGTTAAGACAAGACATTCTTAATTCTGAAGTAGTATCCAACAGATACTGTATCAATAGAAAAGACCGTACGCTTCGACGTGGCGGAGGTGTGCTTATTGCTGTAGATGAAAATTATTCTTCGGAGACAGTAATAGTAGGTTGTTCTATAGATATAGAATTTTTTGCTGTTAAGTTGTCTTTTAATGGTGTTGGTATTTTTATAACCTGCTCGTATATACCCCCTACCTCTGATAACTCTGTCTACGATGCTTATTTGTCTGCTATACTGTCCGTTTCTGTCATGCTTTCCGATCGCGATATCCTTGTAGTTCTAGGTGATTTCAATATTGCTGAAGTTACTTGGATTTCTTGTCCCGACTCTGGCGCACTCCCCCTCGGCACAGAATGAATTCTTAATTAATTTACTTGTGATATCATTGAATCAAATAAATGATATCCCAAATTTTCTTAATAAAATGCTTGATATGGTTTTTGTTTTGGATCCATCCTCCTCATCCATTACCCTTTACCCTACCGGGGGCTATGCCCCAGTAGAAATCGTTTAAGCCGAGTACGTCAGTTTCGGAAAACCGATTTTGCAAAACTTACTCGGCTGTTGGCCCTGACTGACTGGTCTACCCTCTACGGGTATGACAATTTGGACGTGGCAATCAGTATTTTTTATAATACTTTAAATTCTTTGTTTGATTTGTGTGTCCCTTATGAAACGCCAAACAGGTCAAACAAACCTGTGTGGTTTACCAGAAAGTTGAAAATTCTAAAAAATCGTAAATCGAAACTCTACAAGAGTTTCAGAAAATCAAGCTCTCCGTTAGCTTGTTCTGCATACTTGATTGGTCGTTCCAACTTTTCAGTCCTCAATAACCAATGTTACAGGAACTGACTAGGTGTAGATAACAGTTTCAGCAGGATCCTTAACGGTTTTTTGATTTCGTTAATGCGAAACGCAAGACATCGACTCTTCCATCTAACATATTCTTTGATGAAATGAAAGCCAATTCAGATCAGGCCATTGCCGATCTATTTGCTGAATTTTTTCAAACGACCTATAGCCCTTGTTTTCAACCAGTCGTCATGCCTTACCCCTATCAGCTTAATGCCTCAAATTGCATTTTCATACCGGAAATCACAGAGAGCTCACTACTTTGAGATCTTTAGATTATTAAGCCCACATTTTCTCCAGGACCTGATGGAATACCAAGCTGTGTGCTTAGGTACTGTGCTTAGGATCTTTTAAAACCTTTGCATAAATTGTTTAGTTTGTCCGTGGAGCTATGCTCTTTCCCAAAAATTTGGAAAGAGTCTTATATTATTCCTTTGCACAAAAGAGGAAACAAATCTAATGCTTAAAATTATAGGGGTATCTCCAAGTTGTCTGCTATTCCTAAGATTTTTGAGAAACTAATAACCTTTCATCTTCAACATCTTTGTAAATCTATGATTTCACCGTGCCAGCACGGGTTCATGAAACATTGATCTACCTCTACTAACTTACTAGAATTCACATCATTTGATATTAAGGTCTTTGTAGACAAATTGCAAACTGATGTTACTTACACTGATTTCAGTAAGGCTTTTGACTCTTTAAATCACCTCCTTTTAATTTATAAACTTAAACTTTTGGGCTTTCCCAATATTCTTATTATTTGGATTCAAGATTATTTAACTTTTAGAACTCAAAAAGTCTGTTTTAATGGCTCAGTATCTAAAGCGGTGCAAGTCACTTCTGGTGTTCCACAAGGAAGTTATTATTTACACTGTTCATAAACGACCTTCCGTCTGTTATTAATCATTCTCGGGTACTAATGTATGCTGATGATGTAAAATTATGCATGTCAGCTGCAAGTCTTCTGTCTGGTCATAGACTGCAAAGTGACTTAGACAATTTTCAAACTTGGTGCAGAGTAAATTTACTGCATCTCAATTGCAGTAAATGCAAAGTTATGTCTTTTTATAGGCGAAGGCTTTTTTTTTACTATCTATCTTCTGGATAACCTACCATTGGATCGGATTGATTTGGTTGAGGATTTGGGTATCTAAATGTACCCCTATTTAACAAAAACTCTTTCTGTGTCTCTTGTGCGAACTGTTTTTTAATATGAACCTTGTATATGGTATCCCAAATACAGGACTCATCAGGATAGAATAGAATCGGTACAAAAACAATTTTTGCTCTTTGCCCTTCGGGGTCTTAACTGGGACAATAGTACTAATTTACCTGCTTACTACAGTAGACTTTTACTAATAAATCTTCCCTCTCTTAATCATCGTAGAACTATGCTAGCAATAACCTTTTTTCACAAATTAATAATTGGTGAAATAGATTCCCCAATACTAATAAATCAAATTAACTTTGATGTACCTATTAGAAGTAGTCGACATTTTTTACCAATAGCCCTGCATGCTTGCTTTTCTAACTATGCTATCCATAACCCTTTTCGTATCTTATGTTCAGTATATAACGATCTTTCCCACCTTATAACTAGCACCACTTCTGCATGCTCTCTAAAAAAAATTATCTTACGTCATCTGTCTACATGTTCGCGATCTTCGTAACCGCACGTTGCGCTGTGCGCCCCTCGGTCGGATGGGCGGGAGGTGGGTCGCTTTATGCTTGGGTCCGCGCGTTAACAAGCCGGTACTGTCCGTAGTACATCTACGTGCAATAATAATAAGATGCATGGGTAAAAGCTCGAAAGCTCTCCAAAAATCAATTCCCAGGTAAAGTTCATTAACCCCGTCAGCTGTGTTTACCTTTGCTACCATTGGTTTATAGCCTTACTTGTCACGAATAAGTTCAGTCGCACCAGCATTCCAGCACGATATATCTATAGCTGATACCTCCAGCTCCATATCGAGCTCATCTTCTCCGTGCGACAAATCCTCACAACTAGTTTCCGATATGGCATTAACCTGCCGAAGTATCGGTCGAGAATGAGATACTGTTGGTTTGGCTTTAGCTACGGATTGCAAGAAGATCTCCCGCGTACGCACTTAATGTCTTAGAGCCTTCACCAGCTAGCCTCCTCATACAAAATATTATGTTGAATCTCGTTCAACAAATTTTCTCTAACGGTTTCTACTACAGCTTTTTCCGACGTCGGTTCGGACAGTCTGTCAACTAACGACGCTATCCCGCCACAAAAATCATCGAACGATTCATTGGGTCGCTGTTTGCGACGTTCATTTTCGGTTCTTATGTTTCTGTCCATTCGGTCATCTTTAAATTGGCCACGGAGAGCTACGCAAAGCTCTAGCCAGTAAACCTCTGTAACGCTTTTGTGATATCGCCAGTACCACTCACTGGCGCTTCCATCGAACAAATTACTTGCGTTTCGGGCTGTCAAGTCAAAGTTACCCTTCAAGGTCTGTTTCGTCAAGGCTTCTACCCTATAAAAAAGTCCTCAATGGTCATGGTATCCTTCCCGGTTAATCGAATTTTCCAGTTTGCCATTATTTGGCTTACTCGATCAGGTCGGATGCCTGAACCTACTTCACCTCTACCTTGCGCGACTGCTGAGGAATAAGACCTTACACCAGCATGCGTTTGGTTTGCCAAGGGGGGTAAATTATTGTATGCTTCTGAGTTCCTTGCAGATTGGGATCTTACAGAACCCGAGGTTGGTTGCATGATTACTGGCAACCGAAGAAATTGTTCACTCGTCTGAGGCTCTACCTCAACCATAGGTTGCCTTGGCAAAGGAGATATGTCCCTTAAATTTCCTATAGGACTGATTCGTAAGCCATCGAATATGGCTTGGACCAATCTATTGGTCTGGTCGGCTAAAGTACAAGCTATAATTCGAGACTGCTCGACCATGGCCAGTCTTAGGCCTTCAGCTATAGATTGCTAAATCAGCTCGGCCATATTCGTTAGGTCTGGCTGCATATTTGTGGAACCCTGCGACATATTGTTTTCCTTTGAGTTAGGCATTGCAATTTGGTCGAAATTTGTAGTTAGTCTTGCTTGCGATCAAGTCTGCAGAGACTGCAAGGAGCTGGGCCACCTTGGATTTGAAGTGGATGTTGGGTAAGAATTTGTTTGCAAACGGGGCAGACATTTCTTTTGCCAACCTGGGTGTGGAAACACAATCGATTAAAATTATGTCCACTCAATGTTGCCAACAACTGAGAAGGGTACACAATGATTTCTCTCCAAATACAACAGTGCTTTCTGGTGTCACTGGCTGTCGTTAGGTTCTCGACGCTATGTGACAAAACCATCTCAACAGAAATCTCACAGAAAATTGAATTCTACTATGTCTTAGACGCGTATTGGAACTAGATATTAAATACAGATTTAACTTATAAGATAATAAGAGGGAAATTTGTAATACAAGATAAGAAAAATAGCGATAATTGACTGGGAGTCATGCGAACGACAAAGCTAAAGTGGACTTCGTTACAACACTAATATGAGAAATACATGGGAGGGTAAAAAAGATTTTTAAGCCTAATTTTTATATTGCGGCGGATAAATAAAATATTTCTTTATCCTAGTCCAGCAAATATGCATTAAGGCTCTTCGGCGCTGGTAACTGCATAAAACAGAACTACCAGCTTGGCATTGGTTAACCTATTGGAGATAGTTATAGGGGATGGCTGTAGCTCAATAGTCCACCAGTCCAATAATCATCCTATACTATTTCACAAAAAAATAAAACCAGTAGGTTTGATAACCTGAAGGAAAAACTCTTTAAACTGTCAGTGATTCCGCGACGGATGCTATGCATACTCTACATATTATCCTTGTCCAGCAAGAATCACTTAAGTTTATTGAGAAGGAAGTGGAGGGTTAAATAACAAAAGTGAATTCGCTAAACGGTCGGCAACTCCGCGGCGGATAATGTGCATACACTACATATTAACCTTGTCCAGCAGAGTTACCTAAGTTTATCGAAGAAGAGAGGGGATGGAAGGGCTTCAATTGGTAGTTATGTGTACACAATCAAAAGGGATGACTGCAGCTCAATACTCCGCAAAGTCAATACTCATCTTTTGATGTACGCACGTAAAAACCAATTAATTTAAATAAAATAAAAGAGAGGTTTGATAACAAATACGGAAATTTTCTAAACTCTGTGATTCCGCGGCGGATAAAAAATCCTTGTCCAGCAAGAATAACTCTAAGTAGAAAAAAAGGAAGAATGAGGTTTGATGACAGGGAAGGGAAAAATTCACTAAACTGTATGTGGTTCCGCGGCGGATATTATGTGTAATCAACATATTATCCTTGTCCAACAAGAATCACATAGTTTAACGAAAGGAATTAAGGGGGTTTTAACTGTTGTTATGTGTAAGTGATCAAAAGGGATGAATGCAGCTCAATACTCCGCCAGTTCAATAAACATCTTTTGACCTATACACACAAAAACCAATTAAGGAACTTTCAAGGGAATCACCATGCTATGAAAAGGTAAGGATGAGATGTTGGTCTCTTGTTCTACCTAAAGTTGGGGTTAACCGAACTAGACCTTCGGGTGCCGAACGAATGTTCGGGCCCCACGTTGGGCGCCAAATTAATAACTGTAGCATGAATTGTCAAAGTCTAGTAGATGTTATTTTCGTATTACAAGATGTGGTGCACGCGCTAGCTCCGGCTGTGTTATCGGTAGATGGGGGCAGGTTCAAATATTGTTGTGCTCACTATTATTAATATTTTATCGCGTGCGGACCATAGTGATTTGCCTTAAAAAGGGGAATGGGTGAGGCAACGGACGGACAGGACTCGCGATATTTCTCACATAAGGTATTGAAGGCGACACTCCACCTTCGTCGTTTGGCTGCGCTTGACTAATGTTGTGGTCGCAGCTGTTGCCCACCCTACCGTGATCCCCACATTCCACTTCATTATTTGAGTGAGGATCCCTAAACCAAAACGACCTACTAAATCCTACTTCTGCTGTTACGCTGCATGACTCCCAAAAAAAAACCAAAATTATTGGTTAATTTTAAAAGGAAAAGTTACACAGATTCAGTTTATTATTAGTAGGCATGGTCGGATATATCTAAGTGATAGGAAAATTTGATTTCCTATCAGCTAACTGTACTTAATTTTATTTATTTAATTCTATTTAAACATTTTAACGGAAACAAAATTAAATTCTTATCTTACATTTGCAAGTGACTTCTTTTTTAAGGCTCAATTCAATTCAAAAAAATATTTATGAGGATACTAGGAAATTCAACTTCAAATACGAAAAATTTAATATTTAAAATTTTTTTATTTTATTTTTATATTAGACAAACAAAATTAATTAAATTAAATTAAATATTACAACAGTATTTTTTTGTTAATTCATTTCATATATTTATTATTTTTTGTTTATTTATTTAAAATTATTTTTTTTGTATATTTAAGACAAATTTAATTAAATTAAATTAGTTTACTAATTTTTATTTATCCGCCACAACAATATTAAGTACTATTTTAGTTAATTCATTTCATATATTTATTTAAGTTTTTATTTTTTTTTTGTACCAACTAAGGCGGAAGTGATCAGGTGATTTCGGTGGCATACTTTTAGGCAGAAGGCTTGTTCTTGTGAGTTAAAAAGCACCATATTTGTGCGAACAACAAAAAAAAATTATTTATTTTTCTATATATTTCTTCTTTTTTTTTAACTGTATCACTTGATCACTTGTTATGAAGAAAAATGAATCGAAAAATAATAGGATAAATCAAGGAATGCACTTACATGGTCTCCTCGACGTCCAAAAGATCTTTTGCCGTTGATGAGAGCTGCATGATAATTAGGCGGCTATTTTTTTATTTTTTTTATATTAAACTACTTTTGTATATTTTAAATTATATCTCCCAGTTTTCTTTCAGTGTATGGGTTGAATAGTGCCTCGAATAGTGGACAACAAGAAAAACGATGACCCTTGGCTGGACGGGGAGGCTGGGTTAGGGTCCCGGCGTGATCACTCTTTTGTATTGTTTTAAGTCGGAGGGGTCCGTGGTTCGAATCTCCGCGCGATCACTCAAAAAAAATTTTATTTGTTTTTATTTTTTATAGTGTTTTAAGTCGGAGGGGTCCGTGGTTCGAATCTCCGCGTGATCACTCCGAGTGGTTATGCACTAAGTCTTAGCGGCGGCAACACTTTTCTATTATTGGTATTTGCACTCCGAATTGTTTTGAGCTGCACCACTGCGCATAGTCAGGCTAGGGCTGCTGTGGGCAACTTGTGCTTCGACGGTGTTATGTTGGATCACTCCGAGTGGTTATGCACTAAGTCTTAGCGGCGGCAACACTTTTCTAGTTTATGGGTATTTGCACTCCGAATTGTTTAGCGCAGTGGTGCAGCGCATGGTCAGGCTAGGGCTGCTGTGGGCAACTTGTGCTTGGACGGGGTTATGTTGGATCACTCCGCATGGGTATTATATTTCAAGAGGCAACACGAAATTTTTGATACGCGACTTAATGCTCGGACGGTCTCAGCAAAAAGAGGTCGAGGCTACGACCGGCATCGGGGATGAAGCCCCCATCTCGCGAACGGTTGCGGCCCGAAAAGTAGCAAGTGTTGCATTTCTATATTTATCAGCGCTCACCTAATCAGCTGATTAGCTATAGGTGGCGCTAACTCAAAAGCTTTGGTCGGCTAACAAAATTGCTGCATACTTTTATGTACAATTTCTAAATAATTTGGTACAAGCGCACTACAATCATCGGCAGGCATCTTTTAGTGCCTTTATAAATCAAAATTCCGCTGCAGTTGCTGTTACGTATAAAATAGCACATATACTTGGAAAAAGAATTAAACCATTTAGTGACATTGAAATAATTAAAAAATGTATTGTTGAAGCAGTGAGTATGTTAGATGTTAGATCCAAAAAATGTCGACAAATACAAACAATTACCTCTTTCAAGAAGAACTGTAACAGATCGACAGCACGCATTAGCGCAAAAAGTAACAGTAGCACAAAATGAAGATGTTTATTTTTCAATTGCTTTAGATGAAAGCACTAATAAAACAGATTCTGCACATGTTTTAAATTTTATTCGTGCTATAGCTAAAGATTTTTAATGTTATTTTCTTGCGCTGGGTACGCTAACTGGAAGAACTCGCGGAGCCGATATTTTCGAAAACTTCAAAGAAGTATGTAACAAATTACAATTGAATGTCAGTAATTTAGTCAGTATCTGCATGTATAGCGCACCTTCCATGAGATGCAAAATAGAAGGATTCGTTATTTAAAAAAGGAAAACTTAAACTTGAAAAAAATTTATATCATTTCACAGCATTTTGCATCAGCAAAATCTTTGCTCAAAATCTACCATTTTGCAAGACACTCTGGATAGAACCATTGCCATCTTCAACTATATTCGCTTAAATGCAATGCGTCATCGGGAATTTCGGCAGATGCTCTCTTTAAATGAGGAAACGTATAGTGTTGACCTACCATACTACTGCAAGGTTCACTGGCTATCAGGTTTTGATAAAAGTTTTGTTTTTACGACGACAAATTTCAAAATTTTTATCAAGAGCAAGGAAAACAATGTGATCCATCAGATGAAGTATGTCTCAGAAACCTTGCATTTTTGTCTAATATGATGACAAAACAAAACAATTTAAATATTTGCCTGCAAGATGAAACGAGGTACATATATTTATGAAAAGTGGCAAAATGTGGCAAATCCAAGCATTTAGAAAAAAATTATCATTTTTTAAAACATTGCTTTGTCGATCGGAAATATCTGCACACCACTTCCCGGAGCTAGCTAATATGTAGGTGTCTTGGGTTGTTTAATAGAAAAGTATGCTAATAGATTTTTCTGATTTTGACGAGCACACTCCTGCTATGAAACTGGCATTTGAACCACATTTAATAGATATATCCGAGGCTCCTGCAGAATTACAAATGGAGTTAATTGATTGAGGGGAATATAGCATCATCAAATCCCTTTTTAATGCTAAAAAGAATCCCACAGAAATTTGGAAAAATTCTGTTGAATATTAATGCTTTCGAGAACATGCTAGTACCTTATGTTGCGAAACAAAATTTTCTCTCATGTCAAAAATAAAAACAAATTTAAGAACGCAAATTGCAGATGCACATTTAGAGGATAAATTAAAGCTGTGTGTTACGAAGCTTGATCCAAATATACAATTACTGTCACTAACTTGGTGAATAAAAAAATATTTTTTATTACATTTTTTTATAATATTTTTATATTTTATATGTTTATTATATTTAAAATTTTGTAATTATATATTTTATTTTTTCTATATAATGATATAATTTGTTAAATCTATAGAAAAACTATAAGAATTTCATAAAGGTCACTTTCTTAGGTCAATCAGCCTATGCGGCTTCTCTTATTGTTTCCTAATTTAAATATGGCCTCTAATGGTAAAAAGATTCCCACCTCTGGTCAATACTTTGAACTACCGGACGTCAAATTTTATGTCAAACCACCTTTTTATACCCTGATCCCATTAAAAATGTGCAAAAGTATGTAACAGGCAGAAGGAAGCATCTCCGACCCCATAAAGTATATATATTCTTGATCAGCATCAACAGCCGAGTCGATATAGCCATGTCCGTCAGTCCGTCCGTCTGTCCGTCTGAATGTAGAACGCGTCGATCTCAGAGACTATAAGAGCTAGAGACTCCAGATTTCGAACTTAAGCTCGCCTAATCCCTAGGCAGTACAAGTTTGTTTTCGATTTTCGATAACTTTGAGAAAGCATTTGATACATTTAACAAAATAATGACAATCTGTGAAATTTTTATTAAAATCGGTTAAGAAACACCGGAGATATGGAACCTTGAAGTTGAGTATGCAGTATGCAGTATGCAGTATGGTCGTACACACACGCATCTCAAAGTTTTCCAAATTCAATATTTATTTGTTATCTATACCATGCGTATATCGAAAACGGGATGAGTTATCGAAAATCGAAAACAAACTTGTACTGCCTAGGGATTAGGCAAGCTTAAGTTCCAAATCTGGAGTCTCTAGCTCTTATAGTCTCTGAGATCGACGCGATCATACATACGGTAAGACAGACGGACTATATCGACTCGGCTGTTGATGCTGATCAAGAATATATATACTTTATGGGGTCGGAGATGCTTCCTTCTGCCTGTTACATGCTTTTGCACAAAACCATTATAGCCTTTTTCCCATTTTTCATGGGATCAGTGTATAACAAGTAAGAAGGCTCAGTCGAGAAATTCCAACTAGACGATTCCCTGATCCCTATACTTTACGCGTACAGTCAGTGCTTGCAAGTATGTGTGTGGGTGTGCACGCGCATACTACATACTGCCGATTTTAATAAAAATTTCACAGATTGTCATTATTTTGTTTAATATTTAAAATGCAATCTTAAAGATTTCAAAATTCAAGATTTTGTTGTTATGTGTGTGTGTGCACGCGCATACTACATACTGCACACACAAATTCAATTTCCCATATCTCCGGTGTTTCTTAGCCGATTTTAATAAAAATTTCACAGATTGTCATTATTTTGTTTAATATTTCAAACGCAATCTTAAGTTTTCAAAATTAAATATTTTGTTGTTATC
This sequence comes from Scaptomyza cyrtandrae, assembly GCA_035044605.1. Classification (NCBI taxonomy): domain Eukaryota; kingdom Metazoa; phylum Arthropoda; class Insecta; order Diptera; family Drosophilidae; genus Scaptomyza; species Scaptomyza cyrtandrae. Next base: position 252,891 of record JAWNNS010000513.1, on the reverse strand, counting down.
GATCCCATGTGTACATCGAAAACGGGAAGAGTTATCAAAAATCGAAAACTAACTTGTACTGCCTAGGGATTAGGCGAGCTTAAGTTCGAAATCTGGAGTCTCTAGCTCTTATAGTCTCTGAGATCGACGCGTTCTACATTCAGACGGACAGACGGACGGACTGACGGACATGGCTATATCGACTCGGCTGTTGATGCTGATCAAGAATATATATACTTTATGGGGTCGGAGATGCTTCCTTCTGCCTGTTACATACTTTTGCACATTTTTAATGGGATCAGGGTATAAAAAGGTGGTTTGACATAAAATTTGACGTCCGGTAGTTCAAAGTATTGACCAGAGGTGGGAATCTTTTTACCATTAGAGGCCATATTTAAATTAGGAAACAATAAGAGAAGCCGCATAGGCTGATTGACCTAAGAAAGTGACCTTTATGAAATTCTTATAGTTTTTCTATAGATTTAACAAATTATATCATTATATAGAAAAAATAAAATATATAATTACAAAATTTTAAATATAATAAACATATAAAATATAAAAATATTATAAAAAAATGTAATAAAAAATATTTTTTTATTCACCAAGTTAGTGACAGTAATTGTATATTTGGATCAAGCTTCGTAACACACAGCTTTAATTTATCCTCTAAATGTGCATCTGCAATTTGCGTTCTTAAATTTGTTTTTATTTTTGACATGAGAGAAAATTTTGTTTCGCAACATAAGGTACTAGCATGTTCTCGAAAGCATTAATATTCAACAGAATTTTTCCAAATTTCTGTGGGATTCTTTTTAGCATTAAAAAGGGATTTGATGATGCTATATTCCCCTCAATCAATTAACTCCATTTGTAATTCTGCAGGAGCCTCGGATATATCTATTAACAGTGGTTCAAATGCCAGTTTCATAGCAGGAGTGTGCTCGTCAAAATCAGAAAAATCTATTAGCATACTTTTCTATTAAACAACCCAAGACACCTACATATTAGCTAGCTCCGGGAAGTGGTGTGCAGATATTTCCGATCGACAAAGCAATGTTTTAAAAAATGATAATTTTTTTCTAAATGCTTGGATTTGCCACATTTTGCCACATTTCATAAATATATGTACCTCGTTTCATCTTGCAGGCAAATATTTAAATTGTTTTGTTTTGTCATCATATTAGACAAAAATGCAAGGTTTCTGAGACATACTTCATCTGATGGATCACATTGTTTTCCTTGCTCTTGATAAAAATTTTGAAATTTGTCGTCGTAAAAACAAAACTTTTATCAAAACCTGATAGCCAGTGAACCTTGCAGTAGTATGGTAGGTCAACACTATACGTTTCCTCATTTAAAGAGAGCATCTGCCGAAATTCCCGATGACGCATTGCATTTAAGCGAATATAGTTGAAGATGGCAATGGTTCTATCCAGAGTGTCTTGCAAAATGGTAGATTTTGAGCAAAGATTTTGCTGATGCAAAATGCTGTGAAATGATATATATTTTTTTCAAGTTTAAGTTTTCCTTTTTTAAATAACGAATCCTTCTATTTTGCATCTCATGGAAGGTGCGCTATACATGCAGATACTGACTAAATTACTGACATTCAATTGTAATTTGTTACATACTTCTTTGAAGTTTTCGAAAATATCGGCTCCGCGAGTTCTTCCAGTTAGCGTACCCAGCGCAAGAAAATAACATTAAAAATCTTTAGCTATAGCACGAATAAAATTTAAAACATGTGCAGAATCTGTTTTATTAGTGCTTTCATCTAAAGCAATTGAAAAATAAACATCTTCATTTTGTGCTACTGTTACTTTTTGCGCTAATGCGTGCTGTCGATCTGTTACAGTTCTTCTTGAAAGAGGTAATTGTTTGTATTTGTCGACATTTTTTGGATCTAACATCTAACATACTCACTGCTTCAACAATACATTTTTTAATTATTTCAATGTCACTAAATGGTTTAATTCTTTTTCCAAGTATATGTGCTATTTTATACGTAACAGCAACTGCAGCGGAATTTTGATTTATAAAGGCACTAAAAGATGCCTGCCGATGATTGTAGTGCGCTTGTACCAAATTATTTAGAAATTGTACATAAAAGTATGCAGCAATTTTGTTAGCCGACCAAAGCTTTTGAGTTAGCGCCACCTATAGCTAATCAGCTGATTAGGTGAGCGCTGATAAATATAGAAATGCAACACTTGCTACTTTTCGGGCCGCAACCGTTCGCGAGATGGGGGCTTCATCCCCGATGCCGGTCGTAGCCTCGACCTCTTTTTGCTGAGACCGTCCGAGCATTAAGTCGCGTATCAAAAATTTCGTGTTGCCTCTTGAAATATAATACCCATGCGGAGTGATCCAACATAACCCCGTCCAAGCACAAGTTGCCCACAGCAGCCCTAGCCTGACCATGCGCTGCACCACTGCGCTAAACAATTCGGAGTGCAAATACCCATAAACTAGAAAAGTGTTGCCGCCGCTAAGACTTAGTGCATAACCACTCGGAGTGATCCAACATAACACCGTCGAAGCACAAGTTGCCCACAGCAGCCCTAGCCTGACTATGCGCAGTGGTGCAGCTCAAAACAATTCGGAGTGCAAATACCAATAATAGAAAAGTGTTGCCGCCGCTAAGACTTAGTGCATAACCACTCGGAGTGATCACGCGGAGATTCGAACCACGGACCCCTCCGACTTAAAACACTATAAAAAATAAAAACAAATAAAATTTTTTTTGAGTGATCGCGCGGAGATTCGAACCACGGACCCCTCCGACTTAAAACAATACAAAAGAGTGATCACGCCGGGACCCTAACCCAGCCTCCCCGTCCAGCCAAGGGTCATCGTTTTTCTTGTTGTCCACTATTCGAGGCACTATTCAACCCATACACTGAAAGAAAACTGGGAGATATAATTTAAAATATACAAAAGTAGTTTAATATAAAAAAAATAAAAAAATAGCCGCCTAATTATCATGCAGCTCTCATCAACGGCAAAAGATCTTTTGGACGTCGAGGAGACCATGTAAGTGCATTCCTTGATTTATCCTATTATTTTTCGATTCATTTTTCTTCATAACAAGTGATCAAGTGATACAGTTAAAAAAAAAGAAGAAATATATAGAAAAATAAATAATTTTTTTTTGTTGTTCGCACAAATATGGTGCTTTTTAACTCACAAGAACAAGCCTTCTGCCTAAAAGTATGCCACCGAAATCACCTGATCACTTCCGCCTTAGTTGGTACAAAAAAAAAATAAAAACTTAAATAAATATATGAAATGAATTAACTAAAATAGTACTTAATATTGTTGTGGCGGATAAATAAAAATTAGTAAACTAATTTAATTTAATTAAATTTGTCTTAAATATACAAAAAAAATAATTTTAAATAAATAAACAAAAAATAATAAATATATGAAATGAATTAACAAAAAAATACTGTTGTAATATTTAATTTAATTTAATTAATTTTGTTTGTCTAATATAAAAATAAAATAAAAAAATTTTAAATATTAAATTTTTCGTATTTGAAGTTGAATTTCCTAGTATCCTCATAAATATTTTTTTGAATTGAATTGAGCCTTAAAAAAGAAGTCACTTGCAAATGTAAGATAAGAATTTAATTTTGTTTCCGTTAAAATGTTTAAATAGAATTAAATAAATAAAATTAAGTACAGTTAGCTGATAGGAAATCAAATTTTCCTATCACTTAGATATATCCGACCATGCCTACTAATAATAAACTGAATCTGTGTAACTTTTCCTTTTAAAATTAACCAATAATTTTGGTTTTTTTTTTGGGAGTCATGCAGCGTAACAGCAGAAGTAGGATTTAGTAGGTCGTTTTGGTTTAGGGATCCTCACTCAAATAATGAAGTGGAATGTGGGGATCACGGTAGGGTGGGCAACAGCTGCGACCACAACATTAGTCAAGCGCAGCCAAACGACGAAGGTGGAGTGTCGCCTTCAATACCTTATGTGAGAAATATCGCGAGTCCTGTCCGTCCGTTGCCTCACCCATTCCCCTTTTTAAGGCAAATCACTATGGTCCGCACGCGATAAAATATTAATAATAGTGAGCACAACAATATTTGAACCTGCCCCCATCTACCGATAACACAGCCGGAGCTAGCGCGTGCACCACATCTTGTAATACGAAAATAACATCTACTAGACTTTGACAATTCATGCTACAGTTATTAATTTGGCGCCCAACGTGGGGCCCGAACATTCGTTCGGCACCCGAAGGTCTAGTTCGGTTAACCCCAACTTTAGGTAGAACAAGAGACCAACATCTCATCCTTACCTTTTCATAGCATGGTGATTCCCTTGAAAGTTCCTTAATTGGTTTTTGTGTGTATAGGTCAAAAGATGTTTATTGAACTGGCGGAGTATTGAGCTGCATTCATCCCTTTTGATCACTTACACATAACAACAGTTAAAACCCCCTTAATTCCTTTCGTTAAACTATGTGATTCTTGTTGGACAAGGATAATATGTTGATTACACATAATATCCGCCGCGGAACCACATACAGTTTAGTGAATTTTTCCCTTCCCTGTCATCAAACCTCATTCTTCCTTTTTTTCTACTTAGAGTTATTCTTGCTGGACAAGGATTTTTTATCCGCCGCGGAATCACAGAGTTTAGAAAATTTCCGTATTTGTTATCAAACCTCTCTTTTATTTTATTTAAATTAATTGGTTTTTACGTGCGTACATCAAAAGATGAGTATTGACTTTGCGGAGTATTGAGCTGCAGTCATCCCTTTTGATTGTGTACACATAACTACCAATTGAAGCCCTTCCATCCCCTCTCTTCTTCGATAAACTTAGGTAACTCTGCTGGACAAGGTTAATATGTAGTGTATGCACATTATCCGCCGCGGAGTTGCCGACCGTTTAGCGAATTCACTTTTGTTATTTAACCCTCCACTTCCTTCTCAATAAACTTAAGTGATTCTTGCTGGACAAGGATAATATGTAGAGTATGCATAGCATCCGTCGCGGAATCACTGACAGTTTAAAGAGTTTTTCCTTCAGGTTATCAAACCTACTGGTTTTATTTTTTTGTGAAATAGTATAGGATGATTATTGGACTGGTGGACTATTGAGCTACAGCCATCCCCTATAACTATCTCCAATAGGTTAACCAATGCCAAGCTGGTAGTTCTGTTTTATGCAGTTACCAGCGCCGAAGAGCCTTAATGCATATTTGCTGGACTAGGATAAAGAAATATTTTATTTATCCGCCGCAATATAAAAATTAGGCTTAAAAATCTTTTTTACCCTCCCATGTATTTCTCATATTAGTGTTGTAACGAAGTCCACTTTAGCTTTGTCGTTCGCATGACTCCCAGTCAATTATCGCTATTTTTCTTATCTTGTATTACAAATTTCCCTCTTATTATCTTATAAGTTAAATCTGTATTTTATATCTAGTTCCAATACGCGTCTAAGACATAGTAGAATTCAATTTTCTGTGAGATTTCTGTTGAGATGGTTTTGTCACATAGCGTCGAGAACCTAACGACAGCCAGTGACACCAGAAAGCACTGTTGTATTTGGAGAGAAATCATTGTGTACCCTTCTCAGTTGTTGGCAACATTGAGTGGACATAATTTTAATCGATTGTGTTTCCACACCCAGGTTGGCAAAAGAAATGTCTGCCCCGTTTGCAAACAAATTCTTACCCAACATCCACTTCAAATCCAAGGTGGCCCAGCTCCTTGCAGTCTCTGCAGACTTGATCGCAAGCAAGACTAACTACAAATTTCGACCAAATTGCAATGCCTAACTCAAAGGAAAACAATATGTCGCAGGGTTCCACAAATATGCAGCCAGACCTAACGAATATGGCCGAGCTGATTTAGCAATCTATAGCTGAAGGCCTAAGACTGGCCATGGTCGAGCAGTCTCGAATTATAGCTTGTAGCACTTGCAGCACTTTCGTTTATAAATTTGGACAAACCTTTTTAAAATTTACAGTTCAAAGTCAAAAAAAAATTTGAAACTTATATTTTTTTTTGGTTTTATATGCCATTTTTGGGAACATAACGAACCAAACGGAAATTCCAATTTTAATAAGAGTTTTAACGGAATAATCAATTCTTAAGAAAAACAAGTAAGAAGGCTCTAGTCGGGTGAGCCCGACTAGAAGATACCCTGAACCCAGCTATTTAATATCCTTACTTAATACTGAGTGAAATTCCATTGTGATAACTATAAACTGTCTCAAAAGTCCTGGCGCTTATTTCCCCACTTGAAATATTCGAAAATGCCCAATCAATGTGAGAGTCACAATTGGTAGTGGACGTTTTCAAATCTAACATGCACCTAAATCCTTTTCTAAGAAGTTCGTTATAAATGGGCCCACATCTATCGAGCTTACTTAAAAACAAATTAAAATCACCTAATGTTATACAACAAGTAAAAAGGCTCTAGTCGGGTGAGCCCGACTAGAAGACACCCTGAACCCAGCTATTTAATATCCTTACTTAATACTAAGTGAAATTCCATTGTGATAACTATAAACTGTCTCAAAAGTCCTGGCGCTTATTTCCCCACTTGAAATATTCGAAAAGGCCCAATCAATACGAGAGTCACAATTGGTAGAGGACGTTTTCAAATCTAACAAGCACCTAAATCCTTTTCTAAGAAGTTCGTTATAAATGGGCCCACATCTATCAAACTTACTTAAACACAAATTAAAATCACCTAATATTATACAATTATTACGTAAAAACGAATACTGCTGAAATATATCCTCAAATTCTGTTGTAAATGTTGACAACGGTTAGGACGGACTTTTATAAACAACAATAAAACTAATATATTTAAACTTGAAAATACTAAATTCGAAAACGACTGATCCGGATCTTTTTCTACCGCTAAAACAATTTGAAACATTGCCAATTAATTCATTCCTAACGTAAATGACAATTCCCCTCTTAGCTCGCACTGCTTGAGGCAAAACCTCACAATCCATACGGACAACAATAGTAAACCCTGGAATACCAATATTTTCGTGTGCGTACGATGAAGCTTCAACGAAACATAGAACGGACGACTGTAGCATTAATTTATCTGCCCTAACATCTTTAATGTGGCAATGAAGGCTTTCGGTGTTGTGAAAGAAAATATCTATGGAGGAACTGTTAACTAAATTATCGAAATGTGTTTGAAGAATTTTTTCTGTCCGCAATAGCTGCAACTGGTTTTGAACCTTGTCGTCATTTTTGGGAGGTCTGGGAGGTGTAAAGTCTCCAATAATAAATAAACCCGATGCTGTTGTTGCCCTACTACAAGCTACGTATATTGCAGTACGCTGCATTCGAGGGCAAGTGTGAACCACCACTTTGCTATACGTAGCTCCTTGGCTTTTGTGTATAGTTATACCTTCTGCTGGTGCAACTGGAAACTGCTTACGGTCAATGTTAACTTGCTCGTTTCTTTTATATTGAAAATTTTTTACTATTTTATGAATTGGGGTCCATGATGGTTCTGTGCACACTTGAGCGAGCAAGTACTCCTATACTTCCTTCTAAAAATTTCATCCACAAAGTACTTGGAATAGGTGGATTGCTAGATGCATAGAAATCGATGTGCATTAAAATGCCTGTTGCCCTGTTAACTAACCCACCCCCTGTATCTACATTGACCGTAATCATATATTTGGCAGTTGTTTTTAAGAGAAGTGACATGCACAGCCCCTGTGTCTCGGAAGGTTTAAAGCCACGTACCTCGTCTAAAATTCTAACCCTATGTGCGGTATTTAAATGAGTAGCTTTAATATAATCTTCATCGTTAGAAAAACATTGGTCAGTGGGAATCGAATTTAATTTTGAAATATTGAATGTATCTGTTGCCGCATTTCACCGGCTGCCATAAGACCCGATGCCATATTATTAAAAGCAGACGCAAAAAGTTGGTCCTCCCTTTGTCGCATTATCTCTGTGAGTTCAAAATACTTAAAAAGGTCCCACAGAGTTGAACCAAATATTGCACTGTAGGGATCATTCGAGTTGGATTCAAAGATCCAACGATCACCTACTGGTGATAACTGTCGTAGATCACCGAAAACTATGACAGAAACACCACCAAATGGAGAAGAATTTTTAAAAATTTGTTTGAGACCGGAGTCCAATTGGGCAAACATTTTAGAGCCAACCTTAGATATTTCATCTATAATAATGAGTTTTAGGCCAATCAACCTAGAATGCAACGTGTTAACTAAATCATGGCTTAAGGCCCTCAAATCTGAACCAGACTGCTTAACTGGAAGTGAAAACATGGAATGCAGTGTTGAGCCACTGATTCCGAAAGCTGCTTTTCCTGTGGGTGCGCATAAAAGGATTTTAACAGAAGTTGGATCTGATCCTGGCTTGTTATTATACAAAACGGACAAAGACTGATAAATTGCTAATATAAGTCGGCTCTTTCCGACGCCAGCACCACCTCCAACAAATTCATAGAACACAGATTTGTTGTTGGCATTGTGCAATACGTGCGTTAAAAATTGCTTCTGCTTTAAATTAAGGGACCTAACAATGTCTGCTAAGCTCTCAGCTGAAAATAAAGCTGGAAGCTTAATCAAACGGACATTATCTCCTACATTTTCATCTGTATTATTGCCATCAACATTTAAAACATTTAATTGAGGATTTATTTCTGGCAATCCTAATACTCTAAAATTATTATCTACTATGTCTACGTTATCTACAATTTCTTCCTCTTCATCCCGCACAGCACTACTAAGTGCGTCCTGAAGTTCGTTATCGTCCAAACTATTATATTTCCTACGATTATTTTCAACAATATCCCGATTTTCGCTACAATATAATTCGCAATCCCGAGTAACTAATTCTTTCCACGGCGCATATAGCATAACCATCTCCCGAAAATAATTGGTCCTATCAGTGTTAATATTAAATCTTCGGTAACGGATTATACACGGTCTTTGTCTCTTTCTAATAAAACCACTACGATCGCGAAGAGCGAAAACTAATGATTCAGAAGTGCGGGGTGTTTCGTTAGCATTTTCTTCATCAACATATTGGCGAGCACCACTTTGCTTTTTGCTATAACTATAAAAAGCAGCAAAATCAGCTAAGAATAAATTTTCTAAGGCGACGGGGCGCTGAACATAGTATTCTAAAAGTCCTAATTCAAATATATCTGTTGAGTCAACGGGTAAATTTTGTAGCTGGGCCCTAGCTTTAAGGATTCTAACCCGTTGGTCTGGCAATGAAGTATTAACATAAACTTCAGCATTACTGCTTTCGGATAGACGCATACCCAAACATCAGTAAACGGCTTCTTGGGCGGATATTTCAGTACTTGAAATGAATTTGTGACCTATATGTTGTAACTTTTGCTTAATTGTTACATTACCCCTACTAACCTCACTTACTGCATCACGCATTAATTTAGAAATACCTCTCTGGAACTTGTTAATATAATTAACGACGTAACTGCAGCAAGCATACGGATCTAAAATAAACTGAATATCAATGTTGGCTCGCTGCACTTGAAGGAGATGAGTATTGTAACCGTTAAGCTTAATGGCCGCAAGCGTTCGCTTTAAAAATATTTTGTGCTTCTTAATACTTGACCTAAGTGCTTTTATATAGCAATCATAATTAAGGTTAAAATGATCGCAGGACAAAAAATTAGTGAAATCACCAAAACGCTCTATACTTTCGCGATCAAACGAAAATTTTAAGAGGGTCTGAAATCGTCTTCTAACGGAAAAAGAATCTCTGTTTGAGGCGTGGGAGGGTATGAAATACCGAATATACAAATTTGCTGTTTTCTAACTTCGCGCCTACATGAGTGCCCATGATTGTGGGTTTGGTACTCTAAAAATGGAGCCACATCCGGGTTTGTTGTATCAGTTGTAATAAACTGATCAATACATGACTTTACTAAGGGAATGCTTGATTCATCATTGATGTCAAGCTTAGGGGCATCTTTCAGCCAAAACATGCCATGGATATGTGGTGAGCCTCTTTGCTGAAATTCGACTCGCCAATAATATTTAATGACCCTATAACTACCGAATACACCGCCGTCCTTCTTCATAAGTTTTAGAAGTTGCCTAAACCGAAAATCAAAATATCTAGCACAAGTTACTGGATCAGCTCTAATGAGACGGGCCTTCTCATTAAAATTTAAATTTGAGGCTGATTCTTCACTAATTTCTACCTTGTCAACGTTTTTGGAAAGTAAAACCAAAAGCTCCGTCCAGTTAGTTTCAGCTGCTGAGAACGTTATAAAAAATGTCGGAAGACCAAACTGCCTAATCATAGCCATAACTTTTTTTTTCTCTGATTCCCAGTGAGCGGGCGACGTGCGAATACCTTTCAAAACTTTATAGCCATCATCGTGGCGAATTAAATTTTCTATATGCTCTTCGTTGACAGCGTTTGCTGCGGAAATGCCTTGAGTGGCGCTGTGCTTGCGTAAGCAAATAGACGTATTGTTCCTAATATTAATCATCTCTAACTTTTTATAGTTTAAAAATAATTTATCAGTTCTACAACCTCTTCTATCGAAATTCCTAGGCTCAGACCTAATTATGGTTGTAAAACTTTCTGTGCATTTTCTTTTAATGCCAGCGAATATTGTTGGGAAGGCCAGTTCCTCGGAGTCGCAATCTGCAATCATATCTAAAGGACGCTGGCCTTCTCCAGGTGCCATCACAATTCTCTGCACCGCTACATTTTCAGTAGGGACGTTTTCTAATAACGTTTCCTGACCTCCGGGATTCAAACATTCTTCTTCTATATTACTTTCCTCGTTTGTGGAGGTTTGATCAGATCTTTCTATAAGATCTGAAACTAAGTCCCTATCTTCTGCTGATGCAACAAAGGGAACTGTGTCAGATGAAAAAGCTGACAACCACGATTCATTGATAAAAATCTGGTGTTTTCTATACAGTTCTGTGTTTATTAAAAATCTGATTGCATCAGCAATTTTTAAAGGCCTAATGGATTCGTCCATGAAATCATGGCTATATTCCATCCTACGCTTGAGGTGTATCTGAACAACCTCGGCTTCATTGAACGCCCGTGGAAGTGACGTTACAACATTGGCTACAGGAATTGGGACATTAACCACAGCTCCTTTAATGGCGTTTTGACGGCCATATCCTAAAGACCTAATAATCATAAAAGGAAGGCGTGGGGAAATAAGCCGTTCCTCTAGAGGCGTTAGGCCTTTTAAACAATCGGAGAGAGAGAGATCTATTATTTGCTCATCAGCCCTGTATTCAGGGTCTTGTCGGCGCCTCGTTCGACGCGAAGTGTCACCTAATTGTTCTTGTTGCCTAACTATACTGTTACTTCTATTTAATTGTTGACGTTCCCTGTTCCTAATCCTCTCAGAACGTCTAAATTCTTCATTATCCCTACGCTCTCTTTAAGAAAGTGTGTTAATTATTTTTTCCTGATCTGAATAGTTCGGGTCGGACCTACTTAACTGATTTCTAGACCTTCTCCTTTGAGACCTACTCGCTGCTGATAGTCTTTTTGCCCTAGGCATAGTATGTAAGAAAAACAATAATGATAAATGTATTTATGTATATGTATATATGTAAATAATAATTTAAATCGTAAAAAAGTCTTAAAAAATATTATTAGATATTTTAAAATAAAATCAATAAAGACTTGCGATTTTTCGAAATCCTTGGCGACGAGGTAATTAACACGCACAACAACGACACAATTTCGTTAAGCAACACACAGAAAATTTTTCAACACAAGCACTTGCAGAAACACAGTATAATTTATTACACAGCCGATCGATCCACAAAGCGAGTTCCCTGCGCAGCAGTTGTTTACTAATTTTGCACGCGTATTATGCACTCATCATACTAACAAAGACTATGAAAACGCAGTCTTTCACCAAACACTTATGTTAGACTTATTTGTTTGTGTTTTCCGTGCTAACGATATTTATTTATTTTTATTTTATAATTTTAGATTGTTTAGATTTGAAAAAATCTCATGGTTTTTGCAATAATTTATACTTTTTAAATTCACAACCGAACATTACATATTCAAAGCATAAATGAAAATTTACACACACATTCAAAGAAAAGCGCGCGCATAATTTTGCTATTCTCTTTTGTGTAAAGACTACAAGAAGTGTAAAGCTAAAACAAGCAATTAGAAATAAGCTCGTATATTAAAGTATCATGATTCATTCAGCACCAGACCGTGGCGCAGCTGTATTTACTTTTGCTTCAGCGACGGTCGAGCCGAGATCAAACCCATCAAATATATATATATATATATATTATCCATATATTTTATGTATTAATCATTTCAAAAAAAATATATTTGTTTGTATTATAAAATTTTGTTGTGTCAACGGCAAACGTCTGCAGCTTGCCTGCTGCATGTGGCCTATGCATGTGTTTGTATGCATGTGTATGCGACTAACGGGAATTGGCAAAACGCAAAAAGGAAAAAACAACAGCAACATGTTAGCTCGTATATTAAAGTATCATAACTTACTTTATCATTTGACCGTGGCGCAGCTGTATTTACTTTTGCTTCAACAACGGTCAAGCCGAGATCAAACCCTCGTACAGAAAAATCATCTTTTTTATTATACCCTGATCCAGATAAATGAATATATATATATATATATATTTTATTCATATATTATATGTATTAATCATTTCATTTTGTTTGTATTATAAAATTATTTTGCACGCGGATTATGCTGCACATGTGCAAGCCATGTTGACAACGGTTAGGACGGACTTTTATAAACAACAATAAAACTAATATATTTAAACTTGAAAATACTAAATTCGAAAACGACTGATCCGGATCTGTTTCTACCGCTAAAACAATTTGAAACATTGCCAATTAATTCATTCCTAACGTAAATGACAATTCCCCTCTTAGCTCGCACTGCTTGACGCACAAACTCACAATCCATATGGACAACAATAGTAAGCCCTGGAATACCAATATTTTCGTTTGCGTACGATGAAGCTTCAACGAAACATAGAACGGACGACTGTAGCATTAATTTATCTGCCCTAACATCTTTAATGTGGCAATGAAGGCTTTCTGTGTTGTGAAAGAAAATATCTATGGCGGAACTGTTAACTAAATTATCGAAATGTGTTTAAAGAATTTTTTCTGTCCGCAATAGCTGCAACTGGTTTTGAACCTTGTCGTCATTTTTGGGAGGTCTGGGAGGTGTAAAGGTCAGTGGGAATCGAATTTAATTTTGAAATATTGAATGTATCTGTTGCCGCATTTGTACTAAAAAGATGAATTGCATCATCGGGCACGTCCGATGGCTGACAAATGCGGGAACGAATAAGGCTAATATCATCGGCTGTCATAAGACCCGATGCCATATTATTTAAAGCAGACGCAAAAAGTCGGTCCTCCCTTTGTCGCATTATATCTGTGAGTTCAAAGTACTTAAAAAGGTCCCACAGAGTTGAACCAAATATTACACTGTAGGGATCATTCGAGTTGGATTCGAAGATCCAACGATAGCCTACTGGTGATAACTGTCGTAGATCACCGAAAACTATGGCAGAAATACCACCAAATGGAGAAGAATTTTTAAAAATTTGTTTGAGACCGGAGTCCAATTGGGCAAACATTTTAGAGCCAACCATTGATATTTCATCTATAATAATGAGTTTAAGGTCAATCAACCTAGAATGCAATGTATTTACTAAATCATGGCTTAAGGCCCTCAAATCTGAACCAGAGCCACTGATTCCGAAAGCTGCTTTTCCTGTGGGTGCGCATAAAAGGATTTTAACAGAAGTTGGATCTGTTCCTGGTTTGTTATTATACAAAACGGACATGGACTGATAAATTGCTAATATAAGTCGGCTCTTTCCGACGCCAGCACCACCTCCAACAAATTCATAGAACACAGATTTGTTGTTGGCATTGTGCAATACGTGCGTTAAAAATTGCTTCTGCTTTAAATTAAGGGACCTAACAATGTCTGCTAAGCTCTCAGCTGAAAATAAAGCTGGAAGCTTAATCAAACGGACATTATCTCCTACATTTTCATCTGTATTATTGCCATCAACATTTAAAACATTTAATTGAGGATTTATTTCTGGCAATCCTAATACTCTAAAATTATTATCTACTATGTCTACGTTATCTACAATTTCTTCCTCTTCATCCCGCACAGCACTACTAAGTGCGTCCTGAAGTTCGTTATCGTCCAAACTATTATATTTCCTACGATTATTTTCAACAATATCCCGATTTTCGCTACAATATAATTCGCAATCCCGAGTAACTAATTCTTTCCACGGCGCATATAGCATAACCATCTCCCGAAAATAATTGGTCCTATCAGTGTTAATATTAAATCTTCGGTAACGGATTATACACGGTCTTTGTCTCTTTCTAATAAAACCACTACGATCGCGAAGAGCGAAAACTAATGATTCAGAAGTGCGGGGTGTTTCGTTAGCATTTTCTTCATCAACATATTGGCGAGCACCACTTTGCTTTTTGCTATAACTATAAAAAGCAGCAAAATCAGCTAAGAATAAATTTTCTAAGGCGACGGGGCGCTGAACATAGTATTCTAAAAGTCCTAATTCAAATATATCTGTTGAGTCAACGGGTAAATTTTGTAGCTGGGCCCTAGCTTTAAGGATTCTAACCCGTTGGTCTGGCAATGAAGTATTAACATAAACTTCAGCATTACTGCTTTCGGATAGACGCATACCCAAACATCAGTAAACGGCTTCTTGGGCGGATATTTCAGTACTTGAAATGAATTTGTGACCTATATGTTGTAACTTTTGCTTAATTGTTACATTACCCCTACTAACCTCACTTACTGCATCACGCATTAATTTAGAAATACCTCTCTGGGACTTGTTAATATAATTAACGACGTAACTGCAGCAAGCATACGGATCTGAAATAAACTGAATATCAATGTTAACTCGCTGCAGTTGAAGGAGATGAGTATTGTAACCGTTAAGCTTAATGGCCGCAAGCGTTCGCTCTATACTTTCGCGATCAAACGGAAATTCTAAGAGGGTCTGAATTTTTTCAAAATTTTTGCGATGCGCTTCTATATTTTCAGCATCGTCTTCTAACGGAAAAAGAATCTCTGTTTGGGGCATGGGAGGGTATGGAATACCGAATCTACAAATTTGCTGTCTTCTAACTTCGCGCCTACATGAGTGCCCATGATTGTGGGCTTGGTACTCTAAAAATGGAGCCACATCCAGGTTAGTTGTATCAGTTGTAATAAACTGATCAATACATGACTTTACTAAGGGAATGCTTGATTCATCATTGATGTCAAGCTTAGGGGTGGTGAGCCTCTTTGCTGAAATTCGACTCGCCAATAATATTTAATGACCCTATAACTACCGAATACACCGCCGTCCTTCTTCATAAGTTTTAGAAGTTGCCTAAACCGAAAATCAAAATATCTAGCACAAGTTACTGGATCAGCTCTAATGAGACGGGCCTTCTCATTAAAATTTAAATTTGAGGCTGATTCTTCACTAATTTCTACCTTGTCAACGTTTTTGGAAAGTAAAACCAAAAGCTCCGTCCAGTTAGTTTCAGCTGCTGAGAACGTTATACAAAAATGTCGGAAGACCAAACTGCCTAATCATAGCCATAACTTTTTTTTTCTCTGATTCCCAGTGAGCGGGCGACGTGCGAATACCTTTCAAAACTTTACAGCCATCATCGTGGCGAATTAAATTTTCTATATGCTCTTCGTTGACAGCGTTTGCTGCGGAAATGCCTTGAGTGGCGCTGTGCTTGCGTAAGCAAATAGACGTATTGTTCCTAATATTAATCATCTCTAACTTTTTATAGTTTAAAAATAATTTATCAGTTCTACAACCTCTTCTATCGAAATTCCTAGGCTCAGACCTAATTATGGTTGTAAAACTTTCTGTGCATTTTCTTTTAATGCCAGCGAATATTGTTGGGAAGGCCAGTTCCTCGGAGTCGCAATCTGCAATCATATCTAAAGGACGCTGGCCTTCTCCAGGTGCCATCACAATTCTCTGCACCGCTACATTTTCAGTAGGGACGTTTTCTAATAACGTTTCCTGACCTCCGGGATTCAAACATTCTTCTTCTATATTACTTTCCTCGTTTGTGGAGGTTTGATCAGATCTTTCTATAAGATCTGAAACTAAGTCCCTATCCTCTGCTGATGCAACAAAGGGAACTGTGTCAGATGAAAAAGCTGACAACCACGATTCATTGATAAAAATCTGGTGTTTTCTATACAGTTCTGTGTTTATTAAAAATCTGATTGCATCAGCAATTTTTATAGGCCTAATGGATTCGTCCATGAAATCATGGCTATATTCCATCCTACGCTTGAGGTGTATCTGAACAACCTCGGCTTCATTGAACGTGGAAGTGACGTTACAACATTGGCTACAGGAATTGGGACATTAACCACAGCTCCCTTAATGGCGTTTTACGGCCATATCCTAAAGACTTAATAATCATAAGAGGAAGGCGTGGGGAAATAAGCCGTTCCTCTAGAGGCGTTAGGCCTTTTAAACAATCGGAGAGAGAGAGATCTATTATTTGCTCATCAGCCCTGTATTCAGGGTCTTGTCGGCGCCTCGTTCGACGCGAAGTGTCACCTAATTGTTCTTGTTGCCTAACTATACTGTTACTTCTATTTAATTGTTGACGTTCCCTATTCCTAATCCTCTCAGAACGTCTAAATTCTTCATTATCCCTACGCTCTCTTTGAGAAAGTGTGTTAATTATTCTTTCCTGATCTGAATAGTTCGGGTCGGACCTACTTAACTGATTTCTAGACCTTCTTCTTTGAGACCTACTCGCTGCTGATAGTCTTTTTGCCCTAGGCATAGTATGTAAAAAAAACAATAATGATAAATGTATTTATGTATATGTATATATGCGATTTTTCAAAATCCTTGGCGACGAGGTAATTAAAACGCACAACGACACAATTTCGTTAAGCAACACACAGAAAATTTTTCGACACAAGCACTTGCAGAAACACAGTATAATTTATTAGACAGCCGATCGATCCACAAATTATGCGAGTTCCTTGCGCAGCAGTTGTTTACTAATTTTGCACGCGTATTATGCACTCATCATACTAACAAAGACTATGAAAACGCTGTCTTTCACCAAACACTTATATTAGACTTATTTGTTTGTGTTTTCCGTTCTAACGATATTTATTTGTTTTTATTTTATAATTTTAGATTGTTTAGATTTGAAAAAATCTGATGGTTTTTGCAATAATTTATACTTTTTAAATTCACAACCGAACATTACAAATTTAAAGCATAAATGAACATTCAAAGAAAAGCGCGCGCATAATTTTGCTATTCTCTTTTGTGTAAAGACCACAAGAAGTGTAAAGCTAAAACAAGCAATTAGAAATAAGCTCGTATATTAAAGTATCATGATTCATTCAGCATCAGACCGTGGCGCAGCTGTATTTACTTTTGCTTCAGCAACGGTCGAGCCGAGATCAAACCCTCGTACAGAAAAATCCTCTTTTTTATTTTTATTTTTTTTTAATTTTTTCGGTTTTTTTTATACAGATAAATGAATATATATATATATATTTTATTCATATATTATATGTATTAATCAAAGAAATGAATTTGTTTGAATTATAAAATTATTTTGCACGTGGATTATGCTGCACATGCACATGCCTGCATGTGCAAGCTGCCTGTTGGCATCTTTGATCAATACAAATATAGAAATTGGTATAAGAAACTTAGATTCTTAACCGATTTTGATGAAATTTTCACAGGTGATCAATTTGATGTCAATTTATTATGTGCATGTGCTGGATATTAAAAGTTCAAGATTTTATTGTTATCGATCCCATGTGTTCATCGGAAACGGGATGAGTTATCGAAAATCGGAAACAAACTTGTACTGCCTAGAGATTAGATGAGCTTAAGTTCCAAATCTGGAGTCTCTAGCTCTTATAGTCTCTGAGATCGACGCGCTCATACATACAGACAGACAGACGGACGGACAGACGGACATGGCTATATCGACTCGGCTGTTGATGCTGATCAAGAATACTTTATGGGGTCGGAGATGCTTCCTTTTGCCTGTTACATAATTTTGCACAAAACCATTATACCCTTTTTCCCATTTTTAATGGGATCATTGAGACGCCGTTTGAAACATTAATCAAAATAATGACAACCTGTGAAATTTTTATTAAAATCGGTTAGTCACAAGCCCATCATTGTCTTTTTTTAGAACCAGACTTATGTGCTCTCATCGGGAAAATTGTTTTGATTTTCCTTGAACTTTGCTTGAAGCTTTTCATTCTCTCCATCATAAAAAGAATCTGATCTTGGTCGATGACTGGTTCTATCTCCAGGCTTGATATTTCTGATTATTCAAGGCGAAATAACGTATCAGGAGCAACATGTTCAAATAGTAAACTTAAACTGATGCAGTTTGAAAATCCAGAGAGCCAGTCTTCCTGAGACATTTTTACGGTCAGTGACTACTTAAAGCTCAAGATAGCATCTGTACTTTCCTACTGCAATGCTTACCGCTAAGCATTCACGTTCAGTAACGCTGTAGTTTTTTTGAGAACGGTTTAACTTTTCGACATAACTGCGATCGGTTGCTCGTGCTCATTCTCAGCTAATTGAACATTTCAACATCACTTGCGTCACAATTCAAAAAGAATTCAATTTGCCTTGGGCAAACGACCTAAAATTCCATCGATGCTAGGTAACGGATATGCATCTTTTTCCGTAGCATCGTTATGTTTTCGAGCATCAAGACAGAGCCTCAAGCATCAGAGCATCAAGATTGGGCTTAAGAACTAATCTCATGAGTGAACTCCAAGTATTCTTTTAGTTCAATAACATCCAAAAAGATCGTTCTGGCTTTGCATCGCCGATGTCAATATGATGCTGAATTAAATTCGTGCGACCCAATCCATTATCACAGTTGAGAAATAGTTTTTTCACTACTTTAAGTTGTTGTCTTTGCAATAAAGTTAAAGGATAGACATCCTCTGAGCTATCAGTTGTCTGGGACAAATCTATTGAATGAATTATTTTAGGCACAAGCTCAAAAGATGTCCAAAAAAATCCACTAAAATTTTCTGTCGCTAAACTAGCTCTTATGCAACTGACATTTGCTTCAGTATCCAAAAAATAAAGTTTTCAACTCAAGGAAAGAGACTTCCGCGTAACATCTTAAACCATTCTCATTATTTACTTTAGCAAAGACCAATAATCACACTTTTGCCACACTGGTTTTATGTCATCACATCTCCAACATACGAGCTTGAGGTGTGTAGCGCGAATTGCTGCTATTTTTATCACTTTCAAAGTCTTCTTGATTTACTTTGGTACTTTTAAAATTTGAACCTATTTCACGTGCTAGATTTTCTTTCATCTGGTATATTTTTACTATAACTCTTCTGAGTTATCCATCAATGCTGCCACGGCATCAAAAAACATTGCATATTTCTCTCATGACTTGCTTTCGTTCACGAATACGTTCTTTGCTAAGAAAGTCCGACGTATAGTCTTTATATTGCTGTCTCAAGGACATACAAAAACCAGACCAGATAATACAAGATACCACAGCCAATTTCCTACTTTGCCTGCAAATAATATATGCAAGTGCTTGCACAAGCCTTGAAAACCACTTTCTAAAGTTTCGTTCTTTAGTGATTTAACTCGATAAATAAATTCTTCAACAGTCCAGCCTTGCTCATTTCCTTTAAAAGTTATAATACACTTTTGCATAACATTAGCAATTCGACTGCTAGCTACTAAGGTCGAACCAGGTGATGATATTGGCTCATTATAATGTATTCGATTATTTCTGATGGGTGATTGACTTTGTTGATTTGTATTTAGATTTAATACCAAACGAGAAACGGTCTGCTCTATCACATTCTGTGTTAAGGCGTAATCAATACTTGGCTCTCTCGGTTCATAATTTTGCCGAGATACGTTTGATCCCCCTCGCCTTTTAGAATTGGATTATGCAGCAACAGGATTAGAACTATTACTCTTCTTCTGAACACATCCATGCAGGTTCTTCATTTATAGCTCGTGACAAGCTGCGCGTAACAGTATGTCGACTTTAATATCCAGCTTCTGCTTGTCGCGTAGCCGAATAATTTCCTACCACTAGTTTTAACTGGGCTGTTTCAATTATCTGAAAACAGCTTGGACAATCTTAGTGAGTCGTCAGCAGACTCTCTAGGCATTGCCTATGGTACACATGATTGCAGGGTGTGACATAGCATGGTTCTGTATCCGTTAATACTTGAGAACAAATTAAACAGTTTTGAACAGCATCAGTACTTGGCTGTCAAGCTTGTAATGGTGAATGTCTTGGTAACATTTCTTCTAACAAAATTTATTAAGTTTTACATATACGGCAGTAACTTCTTCGGCCAGTTTTAAGTAAGATGATTCAATTTATCAACTTGGGTATTTTAACTAATTATTCAGAGCAAACATGGCTAAAGCTTTTTTAGTTTTTAACAGTGTTTTCAATTACGCTGTCGCATGACAGCCTAAATTCAACATTGCCTCTAACCTTGTAAACTTATACCCATTTTGATCTTACTAGCGATACAATATACATTTGGGCTTTTGACTGTTTTTAGCCGGTGCTTCTGCAGAAAAAGACTCCTTTCTTAGCAATTGGCAGGATGTTTGAACTGAGCCTGTTTGACAAGAATCCAAAAAGCTTAAAAGAGTATTTTCTAGATTAAATTACTTTAAGCACTGCATATATAAAGTTGTATGAGCAACTATCAGTTGGAAATAATAGCTTTGACTTTACTATCTTATACAAGGTGCTCTTAATTTAAGCATTTGGCAGATAATCGAATTGACTCTAATTATAAGAATCCAAAACGCCTAAAAAAGTCATGTTTCTCAACAGATCAGATGTTTTGGCCTGAGGCAAATCCAACCAAGAATCCAGTAAGCACCATTGATTATGAGAAGTCGAGCAAAATATATGCTCCCTACAAACCACTACTTTTTTTCTGTCACGTAAGGCTTCAAATTTTATCTCACTATCCACAATATAACGGCCTTACGCTTGATCTCCAAAAATCTAGTAACCAAACATAATTCCTGGATTTTACCAAAAAAAAACGGCTTTCACAGTTGGTCGCAAGAAAAATTTGTACGCTTTTAGAGACACACAGTTTGGCGCCAAAAACTTTGTAAATTTTATTCCACGGTTGCTTGTGTTCACCGGGTGTAAGCGAGTGGGTCAATAGAGTGCATCCAATGAGTCGAAGGAGGTCTAGCGAGCGGGACCCTATATGACCCTAGCTCTTTCGGGGTGGGTTGGGTTTTTCTAGTTCCTTGACTCTCGATTAAAAAAGTTTATTAAGGATCCCTACGAAAACTATAAGAAACAAATTCGCAAAATATCGTCCCAAAAATAATAAAGAAAATTAAAACAAGTAAGAAGGCTCTAGTCGAGAAATCCCGACTAGACGATACCCTAATCCCTATACTTTACGCGTACACTCAGTGCTTGCAAGTATGTGTGTGTGAGTGCATACTGTGTACTGCATACTGCTTACTGCATACTGCTTACTGCATACTGAATACTGCATACTCAACTTCAATTTTCCATATCTCCGGTGTTTCTTAACCGATTTTAATAAAAATTTCACAGATTGTCATTATTTTGTTTATTATTTCAAATGCCATCTCAAAGTTTTCCAAACTCATTATTTTGTTGTTATCGATCCCATGTGTATATCGGAAACGGGATGAGTTATCGAAAATCGAAAACAAACTTGTACTGCCTAGGGATTAGGCGTGCTTAAGTTCCAAATCTGGAGTCTCTAGCTCTTATAGTCTTTGAGATCGACGCGTTCATACATACGGACAGAAGACAGACATACGGACGGACAGACGGACATGGCTATATCGACTCGGCTGTTGATGCTGATCAAGAACATACATA
This sequence comes from Scaptomyza cyrtandrae, assembly GCA_035044605.1. NCBI lineage: Eukaryota > Metazoa > Arthropoda > Insecta > Diptera > Drosophilidae > Scaptomyza > Scaptomyza cyrtandrae. The sequence continues at coordinate 230,908 of JAWNNS010000513.1, read as the reverse complement.
TGCTTTCTTCTGGCTGTTACATACTTTTGCACAACACCATTATACCCTTTTTCCCATTTGTAATGAGATCAGGGTATAAAAATGTTCAATTGCTTTGCTAATTTTTTCTTAGACACTCTTAAGTTACAAGAGTAACCCAAGAAGGGTATCGTACGGAAAAGTGACGTAAAACCGTTATTTTTGGCATGCCACTCCTTACTCCCTCCACCGAGGCGATCCTCCTTCCAGCAGTGCTCTTATCAGTCATTCGTTGAGTGACTGTGACAGTGAATACATTATAGTTCGTTTGTTGTCTTTTTGCTAGTCGTTTTATTGTAAATCGGCGATCAGCGTACGTCAGTCTTACGTGTCAATACCCTCTGCGTAGACACGATACCTATTTAGGGGTAAGGGATAAATAAATGCATTGATATGTGTTCATGCTTCGAAATAAGTATTATTAGGCTTTCAGCATAATTTGTATTTTATAACTTTAGTTTTAAGCTAGTGAATAACACAATTTATATTATTATTATTATAATTGTGTATATTAAATATTAGATGTTAGCTTGACATTAATCCAAACTTTTTACACGCAGATTCGACGAATCCAGTTCGGATAAGGAGATATTAGATTTATTACTCGAGAAGAAGCGCTACGATAAACGATTACTACCGCCTGTTAATGGTAAGGATACTCGCAGCTTTCTTTTAAGTTATAATATAAAAATCAATTTTGTATTGGCTTGGTAAATGTGCTTCAGCCCTTATAACCGCAATGTGCTAAAGCTACATACGCAGCATAACGGTACAAAGTGTGGGCTTGTTTGCCCGCAAATAATTTGTGCATAATATGTGTTTAAGTAGTATGTACAAATGTTTGCCTATTTTTCAGATGTTAAATATTTGTTGACCACAAGTAAGAAGGCTCCAGTCGAGAAATCCCGATTAGACGATACCCTGATCCCTATACTTTACGCGTACATTCAGTTTTTGCAAGTATGTGTGTTTGTATGTACGCACATACTGCATACTGCACAGACAACTTCAATGTCCCATATCTCCGGTGTTTCTTAACCGATTTTAATAAAAATTTCACAGATTGTCATTATTTTGTTTAATATTTCAAATGCCATCTCCAAATTCAATATTTTGTTGTTATCGATCCCATGTGTATATCGAAAACGGGACGAGTTATCGACAATTGAAAACAAACTTGCATAGGGATTAGGCGAGCTTAACTTCCAAATCTGAAGTCTCTAGCTCTTATAGTCTCTGAGATCGACGCGTTCATACATACAGACGGACGGACGGACAGACGGACATGGCTATATCGATTTGGCTGTTGATGCTGATCAAGAATATATATACTTTATGTGATCGGAGAAGCTTTCTTTTGCCTGTTACATACTTTTGCACAAAACCATTATACCCTTTTTTCCCATTTTTAATGGGATCAGGGTATAAAAAGCTAGGTCAACAATTTAATCATTTATTTATATTATATTTTAAGACGAATAACTGAGAAGTTATTTCATCGTCCTACAATTTTGGGGAACATTAAGATCAGAAATAATAAGTGAATGGTAAAACTCAATAAAAAAATAATAACAAAAAAACTGTGCGTCTTAAGTTTTATAAAAACGCGTTCAAGTTTAGCGCAGTTAACACTATTTAATTACGTTGATAGAGAAGGCTGCAGTTAATCGCAATCGTCCGACTGCATAGATGTAAAGGTGGCAGAATAGATGACATTCTGCGAAAGTATTCTTCAGTTCCTGGCGAATACTTTGTGTTGTGGTTAATTCTGTGGATTAAAGACTGCAGATGGAATTACTTAGAAATATACTTGTGTTCTTTATTCAATGGCGTTCACTTATGTTCACAATGCGCTCGCGATACAGCGATAATATATCGGTTGTTATTAGGGCTACCAGATTTACTAGTAGTTAGATTTCGTGTTGCTTAGCATAACTTAATTTTAACACTTTGTACGTTGAAGAATAAAGGTGAAAGCAGCAGACGTGAAGATAAAGGCGTAAAGAAGAACGACGACGAGAAGAAAACAGATGAGAGAAGACAACCGACAAGAACTGAGTGTGTTTATTTTGCGAGTCAACGCGGCGTGAGGCGGCAGACGCGATTTTTTTTGCGGAAAAACGTTGAATAGAAGCAGGCATCGACAGATAATCAGACAACAGCTTCGACATTTACACTAAAGGATATCGAGGACTCTCTTTTGGTTTTTACCGGCAATGGTTCTCCAGACATTAATTAATGGCTAGTTGATTTTCAACTGAATGCGGTAATAGTAAAGTGGAATGATATACAAAATTTGTTTATGGTAGACAGCTAGTTAAAGGTATAGCCAAATTATTTTTGCATAGTCAAACAAAAGTTAATGATTGCGAAACGCACGAATTCAGCGAGAAGCGAAACAAATTAGAAAGAAAGAAGAAAAATGATGAATCCTTAACTGAATATTTCCATGCAATGAAGAGTATTGCCAATCAATGTAACTTAGACGAAGAAAGTAATGAACTACATTATAGAAGGAGTTTCAGATTCAAAGCAGAATAAAAGTTGCTTAAATATTTATTAAAGATTTTGTTCAAGTCATGAGCCTAAACATATGCCATAGTTTGACAACAATCTAGTCAACAGCAATTCTGCGAGGTATTGTTTCAAGTGTGGTGGAAATGATCACTTTGCAAAAGAATGCAAGAAAGGATTTAGATGTTTTAAATGCAATAAAATAAGACACAAGGCAAATCAAGAAAGAATCATCAAATATGCAGCATAATCAATAATTTTTTAATCGTAGTTTTAAAACTGTCATTATTGATTTAAAACAAGTCACAGCTTTATTGGATTCTGGTAGCGATCTAAGTACTATTCGGGAAACAATTTACAAAAAAGTTTACTCAGTTGTTCTCAAGTCGAATGTTAACAAGTAAGAAGGCTCTAGTCGAGAAATCCCGCTAGACGATACCTTGATCCCTATACTTTACGCGTACAGTCAGTGTTTGCAAGTATGTGTGCGTGTGTGTTTCTTAGCCGATTTTAATAAAAATTTCACAGATTGTCATTATTTTGATTAATAATTTAAATGCCATCCAAAGTTTTTTCAATGTCAAGATTTTATTGTTATCGATCCCATGTGTATATATAGAAACTAGGACTTATCGAAAATCGAAAACAAACTTGTACTGCCTAGGGATTAGGCGAGCTTTTAATTCCAAATTCTAGCTCTTATAGTCTCTGAGATCGACGCGTTCATACAGACGGACAGACGGACGGTCGACTCGACTGTTGATGCTGATAAAGAATATATATACTTTATAAGGTCGGAGAAGCTTCCTTCTGCCTGTTACATACATTTGCACAAAACCATTATACCCTTTTTTCCCATTTTTAATGGGATCAGGGTATAAAAAATTGTTTGGTATTGGTGGAAAGAAGATTTACACTTTGGGTTCTTTCAAAGTTTCAACAAACCTAGATGATGATCCAATTAGTATGTGTTTCCATGTCGTCCATAATAAAGATAGTCTGAACGACGGGGTAATCGGTTGCGATATTTTGAATGTGTTGAATGTTTATCGAAAGCTTATCTAGAACAAGCTGGGAAATGAAAATATGTAATATGTTCATTGTAACTGAACCGACAAAGTAGAAAGACGTACGATATAAAAAGCTGAAATTCGTGAACACATATAATCAAACAAGCACGGTCAACAAACGTTTTAATTATTTTATTATATTTTAATACAAAAAACCGAGAAGTTTTTTTATTGTGTCTTTAAAAGTTCAGTCCTACATACATAAGGAAAAAAAACAACTAGTGTGTCTCTATAAAGTGAAAAAATTTAAATTTTTCTCGGTGTGTAACCATTTTTGTGGCAAAGTGTATGTTGAAACCGTGAGTAATACTTGCTAAGAGCAAGAATCATATATGTTGAGCGAGTTGAACAAATTTTCGTTAAGCGATGATTTACGGTCCGACAACAGTTTGTGTGGAATTATGTGACAATATTTTTGTATAGTTTTTCCAGTAGCGTATTTGAGATTGTACTTTAAATTTATTTAATTATTTTTAGTTAGACGGCCATGGCTTTATCGACTCGGCTGTTGATACTTATCAAGAATATATATACTTTATAGGGTCGGAGATGCTTCCTTCTGGCTGTTACATACATTTGCACAAAAATATTATACCCTTTTTACCCATTTTTAATGGGTTCAGTGTATATAAATTACGCCACTTCACATTTGGATTATTTTAAGGTTATTTGCCTTTGATTAGCTGGCACATACTCATTTTTCTATTCTGCAACAAGTCATTGCTTAAAAAGCTGCGGATCAAGACCAACGTTTCTCTAAGTACTACTTTATTACTGAATTAAAGCTTGGCAGCATAAAACGCACGTAGGTAGCTTGCTCTCAGTTCGATTCAATATGAACTGAGTTACATCTTAAGATCATACTTGTTTGATCTATTACATATATACATGTATGACATGTAAAAGCAAAATGCGTTTATTTAATCAAAGATGATTGAAGTACAAGATAGGAAACAAGTACCCAGTATTTTTTAACAGAAAAAAGTTCATTGTTGAAAAGTAGCTCGTCTGACACTCAGTTTCTTATCACTCAAAACATAAGAAACTGAGTGTCGCTCTCGCTCTCATCGCTTCTTCGCTTATACTTCTCGGCCTACCGCTATGTTTGAATTTGATTTTGCTTTGTCTACTGACTGCACATGCTTTGTCTCATGTACTTTTGGCACTGTCTGTTTATGCTGAAAGCCTAATTCATATTTCGCAGCATGAACACATATCAATGTATCCATTCCCTTACTCTTAATCTTAAGCTAAGAGTGCCTTAGAAAGAATTAGCAAACCAATTGAATATTTTTTTAAGTTTATTATGTGAAATTGTTTGGCTGCTGGTTATTTTGCTTTCAAATAGAGTAAATTTGCTTGTTATAGACTGAACCCACTAAAAAAAGGGAAAAAAGGTATATTGCTTGTGTGCAAAAGTATGTAACAGGCAGAAGGAAGTAAAGGGTTCAGGGTATCGTCTAGTGCGATTTCTCGACTGGAGCCTTCTTTCTTGTGTTTTAAAATTTTGTTGTTGCCGACCAATGAGTATGTATATGTATGTTTGTGTTTGTATGCTCATTGAAGTCGAAGGCAAATCGTCTACTGACGGCCTGCTGCATGTGGCCTTGAGCCGTCTTTTTGTGTATGCATGTGTCTGCGTCTAACGGGACTAGGCAGAACGCAAAAATAATAACAACAACAACACGTGACGGTTGTCGTTGCTGAAACGCACACGCTGCTCAATGTTGTTTTGATACCCTTTATTACAATATTTAATTAATATCAATGACATTTTTAATATATATTAATGTTATATAAGGACAATTAATGTTAGGTATATGAGTACAAAATGCGTTTATTTTATGGTTTTTTTAATTTGGTATTTAGTAATTTTACACCCTTTTCAATAAGTCATTAGTGATCTGCCTAATTGCCAATATATACATAAGCATATATAATGGAAGTCACTATTCAGTATCTCACGATTGGCCATGCAATTGCACAAAGTTCATATAAAGTCTTTAGTACCCTCCCATGTTAGGCATTAGCAAGCAGAAAGAATCAAAAGTCGAAAATTTAAAATCTCAGCTTCGCTCACCACACACAGCAAAACTCAAGTATGTATGTATAGCAACAACTAATCTGATTCTCGTGCATCGCACACTTCGGTATCAAAACGAAAGCCCAAACTCACTCAACAATGTGAATGTGAATGAGTAAGTTGGGAAATTTTCTCCCAACGAGCTACTTTTCAACTATAGTCCCTTCTGTTAAAAAATACTGGGTACTTGTTTCCTATCTTGTACTTCAATCGTCTTTGTATTTAATGGTTAGTGCTTATGTGGTATTCAGTCATTTAAAACCTGTATAATTAATCATAAAGCACTACCTAATTCCGAATATATAAATTAACATACATTGTGGGAAGCAAATTAAAGTATCTCACGTTTAGCTATTCAATTGCACGAAGTTTTAATAAAGTCTATACTACCCTTCCACGTTAGGCAGCAGCAAGTCGATTCTGTCACAACAACAAGAGCATTGAAGTATTTCAACTGCTAATTTTTGTCACATGCATCGAACCACTTTTCAAGGTCACCAGTTTACTTTAAACGAGTAGGCAGAATAAGTTGGCAAAGCAGACAGCAAATTTATTTCCGCATGTTCTATCGATAGTGTTGAATTTTTCTGTTAAAATTGCTGTCGCTTTTTATACCCTGATCCCATTAAAAATGAGAAAAAAGGGTATAATGGTTTTGTGCAAAAGTATGTAACGGGCAGAAGGAAGCTTCTCCGACCCCATAAAGTATATATATTATTGATCAGCATCAACAGCCGAGTGGATATAGCCATGTCCGTCTGTCCGTCCGGCCGTCTGTCTGTCCGTCTGTCCGTATGTATGAGCCAACCGATCTCAAAGACTATAAGAGCTAAAGACTCCAGATTTCGAACTTGAGCTCGCCTAATCCCTAAGCAGTACAAGTTTGTTTTCGATTTTCGATAACTCATCCCGTTTCCGATATACACATAGGATCGATAACAAGAAAATCTTGAATTTTGAAAACTTTGAGATGGCATTTGAAAAAATGAATAAAATAATGACAACATGTCAAGTTTTTATTAAAATCGGTTAAGAAACACCGGAGATATGGGACATTGAAGTTGTGTATGCAGTGTGCAGTATGCGCGTACATACAAACACATATACTTGCAAACACTGACTGTACGCGTAAAGTATAGGGATCAGGTTATCGTTTAGTCGGGATTTCTCGACTAGAGCCTTCTTACTATTCAGTCTATAACAAGCAAACTTACTCGATTTGAAAGCAAAATAACCAGCAGCTCAGCAATTTCATATGATAAACTTGAGAAAATGTTCAATTTGTTTGCTAATTCTTTCTAAGGCACTCTTAGCTTTCAACATAAACAGACAGTGCCAAAAGTACATGAGACAAAGCATGTGCAGTTTATATACAAAGCAAAATCAAGTTCAAACATAGCGGTAGTCCGGGAAGATAACCGAAAAGAAGAAACGAATTGAGGGGAAATAGGTGCTAAAAAGCTTGAAAATTGTGAAAAGTTAACAGAAATAAGAAACTCTGCGTTCCTCTCTTGGTTTACATTCTCATTGACACATATGAGATGTGGCGCCACTGTCGACACACCATACAAAGCGACGCACATTTTTACCAGACGCGAAAAGACTACTATTCGGTTACACACACACATACGAGCGATCGTTTTGAGTTTTCTTTTCTTGTTTCTGCGTCTGTTCACTTTTGCTTTGGAGACATGCTGCTGCAAAGTGACCGCGCTTCCCGCACTCCCTATTAAAACTAGGCAGTTCATCGCGTATTTCCATTGCTATTACAAAATTTTCGTAAGACTTTGGTAAACTTGATAACAATAATATTACCACTATTTCGTCACTTAGCGAAACACTAACTTCTCTTAGTTTATCAATTACACTTTCAAACTCATTTACATACGTAACAATGTTCTCACTGTCTATGAATTTCAAATTTAATAATTTTTTATATAAAGACACTTTTCTTGCTGGTCCCCTTGGCTCATGTATTTCTTTTAGTCTTTGCCAAGCCTCTGCAGATTTATTGCAGTTTTTTATGTAGTTTAACTGTGTTGTCTCTTTCTGGCTTTACTTCAACACCACTTGCTATTCTCCATGCATCAGCATGAACAAGCACACTACGCATTTGGACACACCAAATATCATAGTTTTTCTCATCCAGCTTGTCTATTGAGTATAAGTTATTCGCCATTTTCTCCGCGTAAATTTTGACACACAAAAATTATTTATCGGACACACCGATCACCGCGTACATTTTTGACAAACAAAAATTATTTATTGGACACACCAATCAACGCGTATTCGTTTTATTTTCAACGCGACTCAAGTTCTCTGCGTCTTACTTGATCTCTGGGCCCATAACTTGTTGTGGTTAATTCTGTGGATTAAAGACTGCAGATTGAATTACTTAGAAATATACTTGTGTTCTTTATTCAATGGCGTTCACTTACGTACTACCTTCGTGGCGCGATTATCTTCATACAATGCGCTCGCGATACTTCGATAATATGTCGGTTGTTATTAGTAGTTACATTTCGTGTTGCTTAGCATAACTTAATTTTAACACTTTGTACGTTGAAGAATAAAGGTGAAAGCAGCAGACGTGAAGATAAAGGCGTAAAGAAGAACGACGACGAGAAGAAAACAGATGAGAGAAGACAACCGACAAGAACTGAGTGTGTTTATTTTGCGAGTCAACGCGGCGTGAGGCGGCAGACGCGATTTTTTTTGCGGAAAAACGTTGAATAAAAGCAGGCATCGACAGATAATCAGACAACAGCTTCGACATTCGTACTAAAGGATATCGAGGACTCTCTTTTGGTTTTTACCGGCAATGGTTCTCCAGACATTAATTAATGGCTAGTTGATTTTCAACTGAATGCGGTAATAGTAAAGTGGAATGATATACAAAATTTGTTTATGGTAGACAGCTAGTTAAAGGTGTAGCCAAATTATTTTTGCATAGTCAAACAAAAGTTAATGATTGCGAAACGCACGAATTCAGCGAGAAGCGAAACAAATTAGAAAGAAAGAAGAAAAATGATGAATCCTTAACTGAATATTTCCATGCTTATATCATGCGACAAATCTTGTTGAGTTTAAGCAAAAAATTAAGATTTATTAAAGATTTTGTACAAGTCATGAGCCTAGACAAAGGCCAAAGTTTGACAACAATCTAGTCAACAGCAATTCTGCGAGGCATTGTTTCAAATGTGGTGGAAATGATCACTTTGCAAAAGAATGCAAGAAAGGATTTAGATGTTTTAAATGCAATAAAATAAGACACAAGGCAAATCAAGAAAGAATCATCAAATATGCAGCAGAATCAATAATTTTTTAACCGTAGTTTTAAAACTGTCATTATTGATCTAAAACAAGTCACAGCTTTATTTGATTCTGGTAGCGATCTAAGTACTATTCGGGAAACAATTTACAAAAAAGTTTACTCAGTTGTTCTCAAGTCAAATGTTAAAAAATTGTTTGGTATTGGTGGAAGGAAAATTTACACTTTGGGTTCTTTCAAAGTTTCAACAAACCTAGATGATGTTTCAATTAGTATGTGTTTCCATGTCGTCCGTAATGAAGATAGTCTGAACGACGTACGATTTAAAAAGCTGAGATTGTACTTTAAATTTATTTAATTATTTTAGTTTGTATATAGGGGCGAAGAAGAACCGAAGCCGACCTGGGATCAGATCAAAAAATAAATCTACCTGTACACTACACGTTATACAGATTTACTATTTTCCAACTTTGATGGACCGTATTAAGTTAATTTCAACTTGTATTGTATTCTGGTTTGAAAAATATTCGTAAATACTCCTTTATCTTCGTCTTTTTTGATATCAATTTTAACATATCTGTTTGGGACCCAGACACCCTGTAAATATTTTCTCTATTTCTGCTGTAGCCGTAGTCGCCGTTTGATGCGTTATCTGTTATTCTTATTAACTCGCACACGCACATAGACACAGCGCAGCTTGACTTTATGTGTATTTGTAAAAGCTTAGACCAAGCGCATGGTCTGCCAGTACTTTTCCATTCAGATTTTTTTCTTATTAATTTTGGCTACTCTTGCCTTTGTGCAGGAACGTACAGTCAGTCATACTTTTGCTACCAATGCAACCACAGCGCATCGCGATCTATAAGTTAATTTAAATGTACGGTGAAACCAAATAAATATCAATTTAAACAGTGACACTTTTGGCGTTCCATTTATATACACAACTTTTTGGTTCTTCGAGCCGGATCGCCAGTCACGTTTGTTTTCGGGACATTTACATTAACTAATTGTTTTTGCCAACGGTGATCTATAGATTGCTACATCGTATAGAACCGTCTCCTAACCTCGATCGTCATGCGGAGTGTGATTCAACAAAGGGGCTTCTGCAAAAGCCAAATCACTCGTGCGCATAATAATGCCATTAAATTCGTGGACGACATTCAGTCTATACCGACACTAGTCGTTCGTTTAAACCAACTGCAAGAAAATTACATGCGTTTCGTACGGCTCTCAGAAGAGATGTACGCATTTCAGTCTGAAGAGGGTTGGGAAGACCCAAAAAACGAATTGGATACTTATGAGAAGAAGCATTATGCTACCTATGCCCTGTTAAGTAACTCACTAGAGGAATTACAGGCCACGGTCGCTAATAATCGTCCGCCAGTTCTAGATCAGACGCCGAATACTTCTCAGGGAGGGCACGTGAACTTTCAGTTTGAGCGGATCAAGCTTCCCACCTTTTCGGGAAACTATGAGGATTGGAAACACTTTTCGGACATGTTTACTGGATCGATTGCGTCTAATGCAAGCCTCACTGATTGCCAGAAATTTCATTATTTAAAATCTTACCTGTCTGGCGACGCGTTAGCGTTAATCAAACATATTGCTGTTACTAACGAAAACTACAGGGAAGCATGGGACAGGCTGGACAAGCGATACAACAAACAATTGCTAATCATCCGTTCATTCTTGAACAGTTTCATGACGCTCGCTAATGCCGCAACCGCAAACATCACCACAATACGTAAATTGGCAGAGGGCGCTGACGAAGTTATTCGTGGATTGCGCGCACTTAATTGTGACCATCGAGATCCCTGGCTTATTTTCATATTGTTATCAAAGTTGGATGTTGAAACTCGCCAAGCATGGGCAGAGCGTACAGAATCTGAGGAAGTTGGTGTGTCCATCAACCAATTTCTGAAATTTCTAACCTCACGTTGCGACACATTAGAAGCAAGTCAACTCGTTCGTACACCACAGGCTCGACGATTAGCTACAACACATCACGCGGATGCTCACCCGCGACGGGATGAACCACAGTGTTTTGCATGCCAGCAGAATCATCAACTTTTCAGATGCAACCAATTCTTAGCATTGGACATCGCAGCTCGCCGAGAGCTTTTGAAGACAAAGAAGCTCTGTTTTAATTGCCTCAGCCCCTCACACATGGTTGGCAATTGTACATCGAAAAACACGTGTCGGATCTGCCAGCGCAAACATCATTGTTTGGTTCACGGTTCGCAGCAGCACAGTGACCATGGTATCAACGTTGCGCAAGCTAACATTGCCAACAGCGATTTTCTTTCAAGTTCACGATCTGAATCTTCAATTGTCATCAAACAGCCTCAACCACTTGAAGGGGAGACCAATCCTCCCACTAACAGCAACTGTTCTCATCATACCCTGGAGAATATTCCGAATGTTGGTTCGCAAACACTATTGCCAACCATTCTTGCAGACGTCATCGACGCCTGGGGAAATAATACAACTTGCAGGATGCTTTTGGACACAGGATCTACTATAACAATGGCATCGGAATCATTTGTCCAGCGGATAGGCGTGCGTCGAACGCACGCACGCATTTCAATTCTTGGTCTTGCAGCCAACAGTGCTGGCGTTACTCGAGGACGCACATTCTTTCAGTTGCGCTCTCGCAATTCGAACCAAGTCATCGAATTGGCTTCGTTTATCTTGACTAAGCTGACGTCGTCGATACCAGGGCAAGCTCTAGACACCTCTTCTCCAGCGTGGAAGCAAATTTGCGCGCTTCCGTTAGCTGATCCAACTTTTTGCACACCGGTATCTATTGACGTTATCATTGGATCAGATCAACTATGGTCTATATATACTGGAGAAAGAAAATCTTTTGGTAACAACTTTCCTATAGCTCTCAATACAATTTTTGGTTGGATTATTGCAGGTTCATACACTGTAATCGATGAACCCATAGCTCCTGCCGTCATACACCACGCAGACCTTGACACTATGGTTCGGTCTCTCTTGGAGATGGATAGTATACAGCCCAGTCGAGATCTCTTAGACGCCAGTGATCCAACAGAGCGTCATTTTGTGTCCACTCACAAGCGCTCCCAAGACGGAGCGTATATTGTCGAGTATCCGTTTAAGGATGAAGTGCCACCTTTCGCTTCAACACTTCCACAGGCCATCAATCGCATGGTCTCCCTAGAACGAAAATTTCGTCGCTACCCAGACCTTAAGCAGCAATACGTCAGTTTTTTGGATGACTACTTGCAACGTGGTCATATGGAGCAGCTTCCAGCAACTCAAGCTGAGGAATGCTCTGAGACTTGCGTATATTTACCGCATCATGCCGTATTAAAATTGGAACGTCCTACTACCAAATGTCGGGTAGTTTTTGATGGATCTGGAAAGGACAGCTCCGGAGTTTCGCTCAACGAAAGACTTCATATTGGTCCACCGATTCAACGTGATCTTATCGGTGTGACATATTAACGGGATGCGACTCAGTTGATGAGCTTTTGTTGCTGAAAAATGAGCTTGTTGGACTTCTAGATCAGGCGAAGTTCAAACTACGCAAATGGAGCTCCAACTGTGGGAGCCTTCTGCAGTCCGTGCCCTATGAGGATCGATGTTACGACTCTATCCAACTTAACAGCAAGTCAATGGTGGAACCCCCTGTCAAGATCCTCGGCCTCCAGTGGAATCCAAGTCGAGATGTGATGTTCATCAAAGTAACCGATTTTGATACAAGCATTACCCTTACAAAACGTGAACTACTATCGCAACTTTCCAAGGTCTACGACCCGCTTGGTTTGGCTGCTCCAACCACAGTATTACTTAAACTCGTATTTCAAGAAAGTTGGATCTCAGTCATGCAGTGGGATGATCCGATTCCCGAAGCTACGAGCTCACGCTGGAGGGCACTGGTTGAAGAGTTACCATCGCTCACACAATGCCAAGTACCTCGATATATCGCCTCGCCATTTCAACAAATTCAACTGCATGGATTTGCAGACGCATCTATGCATGCCTATGGAGCTGTAGTTTACAGTCGGGTTGCAATTGGAGACAGTTTCCACATCACTCTTGTAGCTGCTAAAACAAGAGTGGCCCCACTCAAGCCAGTATCCATTCCACGTTTGGAATTGAATGCTGCTCTGCTCCTTTCACGTTTACTGACCGTAATCAGAACTTCATTAACGATTCCTATTTTCAGCATCAATTGCTGAACAGATTCAGAGATAGTACTACACTGGTTATCAGCTCCACCACGGCACTGGAACACATACGTCTGCAACAGAACCGCAGAAATCCTTAACGATTTTCCACGTAGCTGCTGGGGCCATGTACGTTCGGAGGACAACCCTGCCGATTGCGCCTCCAGAGGACTTCACCCGTCAAAACTTCTGGAACATGAACTTTGGTGGAAGGGACCGCCCTGGCTGGCCATGCCACAACCCAATTGGCCACCGTCGACCAACAAATTTCGAGTATTGTCTAATCCTGAGGTCGCCATTGAGAAACGTTCAAACCAGCCAACAACTCTACACAGCTTTCCTGACGAAAGCATCGCCGAGTTGTTAATCAATAAGATTTCATCATGGACGCGTTTGGTCAGGGTAACGAGCTATTGTTATCGCTTTGTTAGCAGACTCCGCTCACCCCATGGGGTTACGTCTACGTTCCTCACATCAACAGAGCTGCTGGAAGCAAGATGCCAACTCATTCGGCATATCCAACGAAAGGCTTTTCACAAGGAGTACTTAAACCCAAAAAATCGATGTCAGCTTCATGCAAAATCGCAATTATTGCGATTTTCCCCTTTTCTAGATGAGTATGGAATAATGCGAGTAGGAGGACGAATCGAGAAGTCAACTCTGGGTTACAACGCCAAGCATCCAATTTTGATTCCAAAGAGTTCTCCAATGGCTGAGTTACTCGTTCAACATTTTCATGTCAGACATTTTCACACAGGAGTTGATGCAACATTCATCAATATTCGTCAGCAATATTGGATCATGGGTGCCCGAAACCTCGTCCGGAAGGCGATTTTTTAATGCAAACGCTGTTTTCTCCAACGCAGTTGCACTAGTAACCAGATAATGGGCGAGTTGCCTACTCCTCGAGTTCAAGCAAGCCGCTGCTTTCAACATACAGGCTTGGATTATGCGGGTCCATTCTCAATTAAGGAATCGAAGGGACGGACACCCCGGATCGGAAAGGCATGGTTTTCAATCTTCATATGTCTAACAACTATGGCACTTCATATTGAAGTTGTAAGCGACCTAACTACCAAGGCCTTTATCGCAGCGTTTCAACGGTTCATCGCCCGCCGATCAAGGCCAACTGATCTTTACTCGGATAACGGAACCACTTTCCATGGCAGTAATCGTATTTTAGACGAAATGCGGCTTCTGGCCATGAAGCAAGCCAAGGATGAAGAGTTAACCAACTTTTTCGCCAATGAAGGAATTGCTTGGCACTTCATACCCCCTTCTACGCCCCATTTTGGGGGTATATGGGAAGCGGGAGTTCGATCAATAAAACTACACATGCGACGCGTTTTGGGTGTCACAGCTTTAACGTTCGAGGAACTTTCTACAGTTTTGACGCAGATTGAAGCCATCCTCAACTCACGCCCTCTTTGCCCATCGGGGGACAATACTTTAGATCCGCTCACGCCTGCTCATTTCTTGACTGGATCTCCATATACTGCGCTACCGGAACCATCACGTCTTGAGCTCCCTATTAACAGATTAGAGCGCTGGAACCAATTGCAAGCGAGGGTTCAAAGTTTTTGGAACCGTTGGCATTTGTAGTATCTGACATCTCTTCAGGAACGTTCAAAGTGGCAGTTGGAGAAAACCAACTTAAAGGTCGATACTCTGGTCGTACTTAAGGAACCTAATCTACCACCATCCAAATGGATCCTAGGACGTATCACTGAGGTGCACACTGGTCAAGATGACAAGGTCAGGGTTGTTACAGTTAAAACCGCCAACGGAATTTACAAACGCCCAATCATTAAAGTTGCTGCACTGCCTCTTTGCTGAACAACCGTTCAGGGGGGCCGGTATGTTTGGGACCCAGACACCCTGTAAATATTTTCTCTATTTCTGCTGTAGCCGTAGTCGCCGTTTGATGCGTTATCTGTTATTCTTATTAACTCGCACACGCACATAGACACAGCGCAGCTTGACTTTATGTGTATTTGTAAAAGCTTAGACCAAGCGCATGGTCTGCCAGTACTTTTCCATTCAGAGTTTTTTCTTATTAATTTTGGCTACTCTTGCCTTTGTGCAGGAACGTACAGTCAGTCATACTTTTGCTACCAATGCAACCACAGCGCATCGCGATCTATAAGTTAATTTAAATGTACGGTGAAACCAAATAAATATCAATTTAAACAGTGACACTTTTGGCGTTCCATTTGTAAACAATATCAATATGCTTGAGTAAATTGTGTATTGATGTAAGAATAAATCAACGCAAGCTGTTAATTGCAATCGCATTTTAATTTGATAATACATATTCTGTATGATCTTTCATCTTTGGAACACGCGTAGTTTTGCAAACAGATTTGGCGAAACTGTCTTGCTTTACGTGGCGAGTGATAAAAAAATTTGCAATTCACATCATACCCATTTGCAGGCAGCATTTTTTTAGGTAGGCAATAAGATCAACTAAAACAGATTACACCTATATAAATATAAGCCGTACACTGAGCTAACCATACAGTTGCCAACCAGCTTTCAGCTAACGACCCAAAAATATACTAAAAAGTGATACAACATTTAAAGAGACAATTTCGGTGACACATACGAATTTATTTGATTACAATTGTGGAAAGTCCAGAAGGTTTTGTGTCGTTGGTGAGAAATGCACTGCCCTAAATGGGCAACAGCAATATTGACAAAAATTAACCAAAGTGTTCTGGATGAAGCATTGGGCCTGATTTTTGACGTGGGGTTGTCTAAGCACAAGAATAAGATCATTAGGGATAACGTATTGTGAAAAGTCTGTTCTAAACGGATTCGGAATCATTCTGCAAATGACGATGCGATGGATCTTTGGGACAGAGAGCTAACAAGCAAATAATTTGTTTCGATGGTGAACCAGTGAGTGATGCGCACCTGTTCATGGCTTCTCTTGTCCCATTGCGGCTGAAAAATGATGTTTATCTTTAGAAAAATCCTCGGCCATCATCAGTAAATTTTTGTCAGCCAATAATGTTCAAGTATGCGAAGAAAACATGAGAATAAGCTATAAGCAGTGTTGACCGTATAAAAAGGAAATATCTGCTTTTAGACTAATCCCAATTGAAACTTCAAGAGGAAAAGTCGTCGTGATTGAATTTCAATGTTTCTGACTATGATTATGGGAAGAGAGAGGCTTCAAAATCGGCAGGTACATTCCTACGAACAGACCTTCAGACCTGTTGCTGATAAATGGTACTTTATACCTTTTCTAATTACCTGGGATATGTGAATAAAAATATCGTTGTTTTCCGCTTAAAATAAGTCTGTTAATTTTTCGTTTTGCGATTTTAAGGGCAGGCCGTGGGCGAGATCGAAAAACTTTCCTTGATCTTTGAAAAACTACATTTGTATCGCAACAAGGAAATTTAAATTTCCAAAGCTCTTTGGCTCATGAGCCTAATAAAAACAAGTAAGCAGCTGCAGTCGAATTTGTCAATGTGATAAACTACGCAACGTATCTTTTCTTTTTTATTCACACTACAATATTAAGTTGCTGCTTTTGAACATAGCATACATACATTACTATAGTTTAAGTTTGCTGCTTATGCAGTTGGCAGCCGTAGAGATAAAAACAGATTTATATGTTACGAAATGTTTTCTGCTTATGAATTTGTCAGCCATTAAAACAAGTGAAAAGTTTCAGTCGGAATACTCTGATACCAGTATTAAAGTAGGTAGTAAAAAATCTATTTTTAAAAAGATACCCCTTATATGTGGGCGCATACATAGAAAAATATATCTACATAGTTTCCAGCCTGTAAGATTAAGGGGACATACAGACGAACGTTGCAACGATTGACACACGACACACCGACCGTTTGCGGCAGTATTGCACAGAAGCGCTTCTCAGCTGTCAGACCAGAGATCTTTGACACATCCACAGTTTTTCCTCACCAACATGAGTCACCTTCGATGGGACGTTTTGTAGTGTAGGCCCCTAAAATGGTATTTTATAAACTTAAGTGAAAGGTACGAAAATAAAAAAAAATATATGAGTATTTGTAATATGGACGTTGGAAATTAACAGATAACACGTAAGTAAGTTGGCAGCACAGGACGTTTGTTTTTTAAAAAATGAAGATTCAAATATGCAATGAGCCTTTGGATAAAGATGGCCCAGGAAGACTGTCCTCCATCAGAAGTAGGGTCAACTTTGTGACGCGTCTTCGGAAAGTGCCACAAGTCGTGAGCAAGGTTACCATGCGGACCTTGTTGTTATTACCAGTACAGGTCAGGTTCATTCGACCAAGACGCTACTCATTTATCTTCCTTAATGACGACCATGTCACAGACTTACAATCTGCGCTACTGTTTGCCATTTGGTTCGCTTGTGGAGCTCTGAAGCAGAATAGCTAATAGAGAGTTTTATGACGTTGCCAGCAGTTTAGGGTAGAAGTGGCCTTATCATTTATTTGTGCATCCATCCGCACCACAAATCGGGAGTAGCGAGACAAAAGCTTCTGCGTCGCTTCGGAATGCCTTTGTGCAGAAACCCACAAATACAAATACAAAGCCCTTTGTGAATATCTCAGAGCTCGCTTGCTATAAAGAAACGGGTTAAAGTTTTGAAAGTGACTTGAAACAGGGATCTGCGGATGGACAACTTAATATAAGAATTAAGCACAGCGTGGTATGGCAGATATAAATTGTAGCGAGCCGAGATCCCATGCGGTGAAATTTGCTCTTGTGTAACCTATCTCGAGATAATTTTGTAGCACAGAGTTGTGTTGCTCTTTAAGAATGATATTTCTGAATAAACGGTTCTCGGTTTTTAAAACTTGAGCCAGTGGGATTGACATAGAATGACCTAAAACACCTGTTTCGTAAGATCGTTCGGCTTGAGTGTGTCTCTATAAAATTAAAAATTCTAAATTTTTCAAGGTGTGTAACCATTTTTGTGGCAAAGTATGTTGAAACCGTGAGTAATACTTGCTAAGAGCAAGAATCATATATGTTGAGCGAGTTGAACAGATTTTCCTTAAGCAGTGATTTACGGTCCGACAGCAGTTTGTGTGGAATTATGTGACAATATTTTTGGTATAGTTTTTCCAGTAGCGTATTTGAGATTGTTCTTTAAGTTTATTTAATTATTTTAGTTTGTATATAGGGGCGAAGAAGAACCGAAGCCGAGCTGGGATCAGATCAAAAAATAAATCTACCTGTACACTTCACGTTATACTGATTTACTATTTTTCAACTTTGATGGACCGTATTAAGTTAATTTCAACTTGTATTGTATTCTGGTTTGAAAAATATTCGTAAATACTCCTTTATCTTTGTCTTTTTTGATATCAATTTTAAAATATCAATATGCTTGAGTAAATTGTGTATTGATGTAAGAATAAATCAACGCAAGCTGTTAATTGCAATCGCATTTTAATTTGATAATACATATTCTGTATGATCTTGCATCTTTGGAGCACGCGTAGTTTTACAAACAGATTTGGCGAAATTGTCTTGCTGTACGAGTGATAAAAAAATTTGCAATTCACATCATACCTATTTGCAGGCAGCATTCTTTTAGGTAGGCAATAAGATCAACTAAAACAGATTACACCTATATAAATATAAGCCGTACACTGAGCTAACCATACAGTTGCCAACCAGCTTTCAGCTAACGACCCAAAAATATACTAAAAAGTGATACAACATTTAAAGAGACAATTTCGGTGACACATACGAATTTATTTGATTACAATTGTGGAAAGTCCAGAAGGTTTTGTGTCGTTGGTGAGAAATGCACTGCCCTAAATGGGCAACAGCAATATTGACAAAAATTAACCAAAGTGTTCTGGATGAAGCATTGGCCCTGATTTTTGACGTGGGATTGTCTAAGCACAAGAATAAGATCATTAGGGATAACGTATTGTGAAAAGTCTGTTCTAAATGGATTCGGAATCATTCTGCAAATGACGATGCGATGGATCTTTGGGACAGAGTGCTAACAAGCAAATAATTTGTTTCGATGGTGAACCAGTGAGTGATGCGCACCTGTTCATGGCTTCTCTTGTCCCATTGCGGCTGAAAAATGATGTTTATCTTTAAAAAAAATCCTCGGCCATCATCAGTTAATTTTTGTCAGCCAATAATGTTCAAGTATGCGAAGAAAACATGAGAATAAGCTATAAGCAGTGTTGACCGTATAAAAAGGAAATATCTGCTTTTAGGCTAATCCGAATTGAAACTTCAAGAAAAGTCGTCGTGATTGAATTTCAATGTTTCTGACTATGATTATGGGAAGAGAGAGGCTTCAAAATCGGCAGGTACATTCCTACGAACAGACCTTCAGACCTGTTGCTGATAAATGGTACTTTATACCTTTTCTAATTACCTGGGATATGTGAATAAAAATATCGTTGTTTTCCGCTTAAAATAAGTCTGTTAATTTTTCGTTTTGCGATTTTAAGGGCAGGCCGTGGGCGAGATCGAAAAACTTTCCTTGATCTTTGAAAAACTACATTTGTATCGCAACAAGGAAATTTAAATTTCCAAAGCTCTTTGGCTCATGAGCCTAATAAAAACAAGTAAGCAGCTGCAGTCGAATTTGTCAATGTGATAAACTACGCAACGTATCTTTTCTTTTTTATTCACACTACAATATTAAGTTGCTGCTTTTGAACATAGCATACATACATTACTATAGTTTAAGTTTGCTGCTTATGCAGTTGGCAGCCGTAGAGATAAAAACAGATTTATATGTTACGAAATGTTTTCTGCTTATGAATTTGTCAGCCATTAAAACAAGTGAAAAGTTTCAGTCGGAATACTCTGATACCAGTATTAAAGTAGGTAGTAAAAAATCTATTTTTAAAAAGATACCCCTTATATGTGGGCGCATACATAGAAAAATATATCTACATAGTTTCCAGCCTGTAAGATTAAGGGGACATACAGACGAACGTTGCAACGATTGACACACGACACACCGACCGTTTGCGGCAGTATTGCACAGAAGCGCTTCTCAGCTGTCAGACCAGAGATCTTTGACACATCCACAGTTTTTCCTCACCAACATGAGTCACCTTCGATGGGACGTTTTGTAGTGTAGGCCCCTAAAATGGTATTTTATAAACTTAAGTGAAAGGTACGAAAATAAAAAAAAATATATGAGTATTTGTAATATGGACGTTGGAAATTAACAGATAACACGTAAGTAAGTTGGCAGCACAGGACGTTTGTTTTTTAAAAAATGAAGATTCAAATATGCAATGAGCCTTTGGATAAAGATGGCCCAGGAAGACTGTCCTCCATCAGAAGTAGGGTCAACTTTGTGACGCGTCTTCGGAAAGTGCCACAAGTCGTGAGCAAGGTTACCATGCGGACCTTGTTGTTATTACCAGTACAGGTCAGGTTCATTCGACCAAGACGCTACTCATTTATCTTCCTTAATGACGACCATGTCACAGACTTACAATCTGCGCTACTGTTTGCCATTTGGTTCGCTTGTGGAGCTCTGAAGCAGAATAGCTAATAGAGAGTTTTATGACGTTGCCAGCAGTTTAGGGTAGAAGTGGCCTTATCATTTATTTGTGCATCCATCCGCACCACAAATCGGGAGTAGCGAGACAAAAGCTTCTGCGTCGCTTCGGAATGCCTTTGTGCAGAAACCCACAAATACAAATACAAAGCCCTTTGTGAATATCTCAGAGCTCGCTTGCTATAAAGAAACGGGTTAAAGTTTTGAAAGTGACTTGAAACAGGGATCTGCGGATGGACAACTTAATATAAGAATTAAGCACAGCGTGGTATGGCAGATATAAATTGTAGCGAGCCGAGATCCCATGCGGTGAAATTTGCTCTTGTGTAACCTATCTCGAGATAATTTTGTAGCACAGAGTTGTGTTGCTCTTTAAGAATGATATTTCTGAATAAACGGTTCTCGGTTTTTAAAACTTGAGCCAGTGGGATTGACATAGAATGACCTAAAACACCTGTTTCGTAAGATCGTTCGGCTTGAGTGTGTCTCTATAAAATTAAAAATTCTAAATTTTTCAAGGTGTGTAACCATTTTTGTGGCAAAGTATGTTGAAACCGTGAGTAATACTTGCTAAGAGCAAGAATCATATATGTTGAGCGAGTTGAACAGATTTTCCTTAAGCAGTGATTTACGGTCCGACAGCAGTTTGTGTGGAATTATGTGACAATATTTTTGGTATAGTTTTTCCAGTAGCGTATTTGAGATTGTTCTTTAAGTTTATTTAATTATTTTAGTTTGTATATAGGGGCGAAGAAGAACCGAAGCCGAGCTGGGATCAGATCAAAAAATAAATCTACCTGTACACTTCACGTTATACTGATTTACTATTTTTCAACTTTGATGGACCGTATTAAGTTAATTTCAACTTGTATTGTATTCTGGTTTGAAAAATATTCGTAAATACTCCTTTATCTTTGTCTTTTTTGATATCAATTTTAAAATATCAATATGCTTGAGTAAATTGTGTATTGATGTAAGAATAAATCAACGCAAGCTGTTAATTGCAATCGCATTTTAATTTGATAATACATATTCTGTATGATCTTGCATCTTTGGAGCACGCGTAGTTTTACAAACAGATTTGGCGAAATTGTCTTGCTGTACGAGTGATAAAAAAATTTGCAATTCACATCATACCTATTTGCAGGCAGCATTCTTTTAGGTAGGCAATAAGATCAACTAAAACAGATTACACCTATATAAATATAAGCCGTACACTGAGCTAACCATACAGTTGCCAACCAGCTTTCAGCTAACGACCCAAAAATATACTAAAAAGTGATACAACATTTAAAGAGACAATTTCGGTGACACATACGAATTTATTTGATTACAATTGTGGAAAGTCCAGAAGGTTTTGTGTCGTTGGTGAGAAATGCACTGCCCTAAATGGGCAACAGCAATATTGACAAAAATTAACCAAAGTGTTCTGGATGAAGCATTGGGCCTGATTTTTGACGTGGGGTTGTCTAAGCACAAGAATAAGATCATTAGGGATAACGTATTGTGAAAAGTCTGTTCTAAACGGATTCGGAATCATTCTGCAAATGACGATGCGATGGATCTTTGGGACAGAGAGCTAACAAGCAAATAATTTGTTTCGATGGTGAACCAGTGAGTGATGCGCACCTGTTCATGGCTTCTCTTGTCCCATTGCGGCTGAAAAATGATGTTTATCTTTAGAAAAATCCTCGGCCATCATCAGTAAATTTTTGTCAGCCAATAATGTTCAAGTATGCGAAGAAAACATGAGAATAAGCTATAAGCAGTGTTGACCGTATAAAAAGGAAATATCTGCTTTTAGACTAATCCCAATTGAAACTTCAAGAGGAAAAGTCGTCGTGATTGAATTTCAATGTTTCTGACTATGATTATGGGAAGAGAGAGGCTTCAAAATCGGCAGGTACATTCCTACGAACAGACCTTCAGACCTGTTGCTGATAAATGGTACTTTATACCTTTTCTAATTACCTGGGATATGTGAATAAAAATATCGTTGTTTTCCGCTTAAAATAAGTCTGTTAATTTTTCGTTTTGCGATTTTAAGGGCAGGCCGTGGGCGAGATCGAAAAACTTTCCTTGATCTTTGAAAAACTACATTTGTATCGCAACAAGGAAATTTAAATTTCCAAAGCTCTTTGGCTCATGAGCCTAATAAAAACAAGTAAGCAGCTGCAGTCGAATTTGTCAATGTGATAAACTACGCAACGTATCTTTTCTTTTTCATTCACACGACAATATTAAGTTGCTGCTTTTGAACATAGCATACATACATTACTATAGTTTAAGTTTGCTGCTTATGCAGTTGGCAGCCGTAGAGATAAAAACAGATTTATATGTTACGAAATGTTTTCTGCTTATGAATTTGTCAGCCATTAAAACAAGTGAAAAGTTTCAGTCGGAATACTCTGATACCAGTATTAAAGTAGGTAGTAAAAAATCTATTTTTAAAAAGATACTTCTTATATGTGGGCGCATACATAGAAAAATATATCTACATAGTTTCCAGTCTGTAAGATTAAGGGGACATACAGACGGACGTTGCAACGATTGACACACGACACACCGACCGCCTGCGGCAGTATTGCACAGAAGCGCTTCTCAGCTGTCAGACCAGAGATCTTTGACACATCCACAGTTCCTCCTCACCAACATGAGTCACCTTCGATGGGACGTTTTGTAGTGTAGGCCCCTAAAATGGTATTTTATAAACTTAAGTGAAAGGTACGAAAATAAAAAAAAATATATGAGTATTTGTAATATGGACGTTGGAAATTAACAGATAACACGTAAGTAAGTTGGCAGCACAGGACGTTTGTTTTTTAAAAAATGAAGATTCAAATATGCAATGAGCCTTTGGATAAAGATGGCCCAGGAAGACTGTCCTCCATCAGAAGTAGGGTCAACTTTGTGACGCGTCTTCGGAAAGTGCCACAAGTCGTGAGCAAGGTTACCATGCGGACCTTGTTGTTATTACCAGTACAGGTCAGGTTCATTCGACCAAGACGCTACTCATTTATCTTCCTTAATGATGACCATGTCACAGACTTACAATCTGCGCTAGTGTTTGCCATTTGGTTCGCTTGTGGAGCTCTGAAGCAGAATAGCTAATAGAGAGTTTTATGACGTTGCCAGCAGTTTAGGGTAGAAGTGGCCTTATCATTTATTTGTGCATCCATCCGCACCACAAATCGGGAGTAGCGAGACAAAAGCTTCTGCGTCGCTTCGGAATGCCTTTGTGCAGAAACCCACAAATACAAATACAAAGCCCTTTGTGAATATCTCAGAGCTCGCTTGCTATAAAGAAACGGGTTGAAGTTTCGAAAGTGACTTGAAACAGGGATCTGCGGATGGACAACTTAATAGTGGTGCTTTCAGAATTAAGCACAGCGTGGTATGGCAGATATAAATTGTAGCGAGCCGAGATCCCATGCGATGAAATTGCTCTTGTGTAACCTATCTCGAGATAATTTTGTAGCACAGAGTTGTGTTGCTCTTTAAGAATGATATTTCTGAATAAACGGTTCTCGGTTTTTAAAACTTGAGCCAGTGGGATTGAAACACCTGTTTCGTAAGCCGTTTGGCTTGAGTGTGTCTCTATAAAATTAAAAATTCTAAATTTTTCAAGGTGTGTAACCATTTTTGTGGCAAAGTATGTTGAAACCGTGAGTAATACTTGCTAAGAGCAAGAATCATATATGTTGAGCGAGTTGAACAGATTTTCCTTAAGCAGTGATTTACGGTCCGACAGCAGTTTGTGTGGAATTATGTGACAATATTTTTGGTATAGTTTTTCCAGTAGCGTATTTGAGATTGTTCTTTAAGTTTATTTAATTATTTTAGTTTGTATATAGGGGCAAAGAAGAACCGAAGCCGAAGTTTGATGGACCGTATTAAGTTAATTTCAACTTGTATTGTATTCTGGTTTAAAAAATATTCGTAAATACTTCTTTATCTTTGTCTTTTTTAATATCAATTTGAACATATCAATATGCTTGAATAAATTGTGTATTGATGTAAAGAATAAATCAACGCAAGCTGTTAATTGCAATCGCATTTTAATTTGATAATACATATTCTGTATGATCTTTCATCTTTGGAGCACGCGTAGTTTTGCAAACAGATTTGGCGAAATTGTCTTGCTTTACGTGGCGAGTGATAAAAAAATTTGCAATTCACATTATACCTATTTGCAGGCAGCATTCTTTTAGGTAGGCAATAAGATCAACTTAAACAGATTATACTTATATAAATATAAGCCGTACACTGAGCTAACCATACAGTTGCCAACCAGCTTTCAGCTAACGACCCAACAGTATACTAAAAAGTGATACAACATTCAAAGAGACAATTTCGCGAAACATACGAATTTATTTGATTACAATTGTGGAAAGTCCAGAAGGTTTTGTGTCGTTGGTGAGAAATGCACTGCCCTAAATGGGCAACAGCAATATTGACAAAAATTAACCAAAGTGTTCTGGATGAAGCATTGGCCCTGATTTTTGACGTGGGATTGCCTAAGCACAATAATAAGATCATTAGGGATAACGTATTGTGAAAAGTCTGTTCTAAACGGATTCGGAATCATTCTGCAAATGACGATGCGATGGATCTTTGGGACAGAGGGCTAACAAGCAAATAATTTGTTTCGATGGTGAACCAGTGAGTGATGCGCACCTGTTCATGGCTTCTCTTGTCCCATTGCGGCTGAAAAATGATGTTTATCTTTAAAAAAATCCTCAGCCATCATTAGTAAATTTTTGTCAGCCAATAATGTTCAAGTATGCGAAGAAAACATGAGAATAAGCTATAAGCAGTGTTTACTTTATTTGGACGTAGATGTACTAACGGACAGTACATTCAAGTGGCCCAACGATACCAAGCACCGGCTTGTTAACGCGCGGACCCAAGCATAAAGCGACCCACCTCCCGCCCATCCGACCGAGGGGCGCACCGCTATATACTGAAAATAAGATCCGAAAAGGGTTATGAATAGCATAGTTAGAAAAGCAAGCATGCAGGGCTATTGGTAAAAAATGTCTACTACTTCTAATAGGTACAGCAAAGTTAATTTTGTTTATTAGTATGGGGGAATCTATTTCACCATTTATTAATTTGTGGAAAAAGGTTATTGCTAGCATAGTTCTACGATGATTAAGAGAGGGAAGATTTATTAGTAAAAGTCTAATGTGGTAAGCAGGTAAACTAGTACTATTGTCCCAGTTAAGAACCCGAAGGGCAAAGAGCAAAAATTGTTTTTGTACCGATTCTATTCTATCCTGATGAGTCCTGTATTTGGGATACCATATACAAGATCCATATTCAAGAATAGGTCGGACAATAGACACATAAAGAGTTTTTGTTAAATAGGGGTCGTCGAATTCCTTCGACCATCGTTTAATGAACCCCAAGACACTTGATGCTCGATTTTAGATTAAAGCAATATGCTTGTCAAACGTGTTGGCCGTATAAAAAGGAAATATCTGCTTTGAGGCTAATCTCAATTGAAACTTTAAGAGGAAAAGTCGTCGTGATTGAATTTCAATGTTTCTGACTGTGATTATGGGTAGAGACTTCGAAATCGGCAGGTACATTCCTACGAACAGACAGTCAGACAGACATGGCAGAATCGACTCGAGTGCTGTTGCTGATAAATGGTACTTTATACGTTTTCTAATTACCTGGGATATGGGTATAAAAATATCGTTGTTTTTCGCTTAAAATAAGCCTGTTAATTTTTCGTTTTGCGATTTTAAGGGCAGGCCGTGGGCGAGATCGAAAAACTTTCCTTGATCTTTGAAAAACTACATTTGTATCGCAACAAGGAAATTTAAATTTCCAAAGCTCTTTCGCTCATGAGCCTAATAAAAACAAGTAAGCAGCTGCAGTCGAATTAAAATAAACTACGCAACGTATCTTTTCTTTTTCATTCACACGACAATATTAAGTTGCTGCTTTTGAACATAGCATACATACATTACTATAGTTTAAGTTTGCTGCTTATGCAGTTGGCAGCCGTAGAGATAAAAACAGATTTATATGTTACGAAATGTTTTCTGCTTATGAATTTGTCAGCCATTAAAACAAATGAAAAGTTTCAGTCGGAATACTCGGATACCAGTATTAAAGTAGGTAGTAACAAATCTATTTTTAAAGGGACACCCCTTCATTTGTGGGCGCATACATAGAAAAATATATCTACATAGTTTCCAGTCTGTAAGATTAAGGGGACATACAGACGGACGTTGCAACGATTGACACACGACACACCGAACGCCTGCGGCAGTATTGCACAGAAGCGCTTCTCAGCTGTCAGACCAGAGATCTTTAACACATCCACAGTTCCTCCTCACCAACATGAGTCACCTTCGATGGGACGTTTAATAGAGAGCCTTATGACGTTGCCAGCAGTTAAGGGTAGAAGTAGCCTTATCATTTATTTGTGCATCCATCCGCACCACAAATCGTGAGTAGCGAGACAGGAGCTTCTGCGTCGCTTCGGAATGCCTTTGTGCAGAAACCCACAAATACGTAAACAAAGCCCTTTGTGAATATGTATAATTTTTGACATCAAAAGGTCTCAATCCTCAGAGCTCGCTTGCTATAAAGAAACGGGTTGAAGTTTCGGAAGTGACTTGAGAATGACTAAGAATGATATTTCTGAATAAACGGTTCTCGGTTTTTAGAACTTGAGCCAGTGGGATTGACCTGAAACACCTGTTTCGTAAGATCGTTCGGCTTGGGTGTGTCTCTATAAATTAAAAAAAATTCTAAATTTTTCACGGTGTGTAACCATTTTTGTGGCAAAGTGTATGTTGAACCCGTGAGTAATACTTGCTAAGAGCAAGAATCATATATGCTGAGCGAGTTGAACAGATTCCTTAAGCGGTGATTTACGGTCCGACAGCAGTTTGTGTGGAATTATGTGTCAATATTTTTGGTATAGTTTTTATACCCTGATCCCATTAAAAATGGGAAAAAAGGGTATAATAGTTTTGTGCAAAAATATGTAACAGGCAGAAGGAAGCATCTCCGACCACATAAAGTATATATATTCTTGATCAGCATCAACAGCCGAGTCGATATAGCCATGTCCGTCTGTCCGTCCGTCTGTCCGTATGTATGAGCCAACCGATCTCAGAGACTATAAGAGCTAGAGACTCCAGATTTGGTACTTAAGCTTGCCTAATACCTAGGCAGTACAAGTTTGTTTTCGATTTTCGATAACTCATCCCGTTTTCGATATACACATGTGATCGATAACAACAAAATCTAGAATTTTGAAAACTTTGAGATGGCATTTGAAATAATTTGTGGAAAAGGGTTATTGCTAGCATAGTTCTACGATGATTAAGAGAGGGAAGATTTATTAGTAAAAGTCTACTGTGGTAAGCAGGTAAATAAGTACTATTGTCCCAGTTAAGAACCCGAAGGGCAAAGAGCAAAAATTGTTTTTGTACCGATTCTATTCTATCCTGATGAGTCCTGTATTTGGGATACCATATACAAGATCCATATTCAAGAATAGGTCGGAAAAAGGAAACATAAATAGTTTTTGTTAAGTAGGGGTTGTCGAATTTCTTCGACCATCGTTTAATGAACCCCAAGACACTTGATGCTCGATTTTAGATTAAAGCAATATGCTTGTCAAACGTGTTGACCGTATAAAAAGGAAATATCTGCTTTGAGGCTAATCCCAATTGAAACTTCAAGAGGAAAAGTCGTCGTGATTGAATTTCAATGTTTCTGACTATGATTGTGGGAAGAGAGTACTTTATACGTTTTCTAATTACCTGGGATATGGGTATAAAAATATCGTTGTTTTTCGCTTAAAATAAGTCTGTTAATTTTTCGTTTTGCGATTTTAAGGGCAGGCCGTGGGCGAGATCGAAAAACTTTCCTTGATCTTTGAAAAACTACATTTGTATCGCAACAAGGAAATTTAAATTTCCAAAGCTCTTTGGCTCATGAGCCTAATAAAAACAAGTAAGCAGCTGCAGTCGAATTTGTCAATGTGATAAACTACGCAACGTATCTTTTCTTTTTCATTCACACGACAATATTAAGTTGCTGCTTTTGAACATAGCATACATACATTACTATAGTTTAAGTTTGCTGCTTATGCAGTTGGCAGCCGTAGAGATAAAAACAGATTTATATGTTACGAAATGTTTTCTGCTTATGAATTTGTCAGCCATTAAAACAAATGAAAAGTTTCAGTCGGAATACTCTGATACCAGTATTAAAGTAGGTAGTAAAAAATCTATTTTTAAAAAGATACCCCTTATATGTGGGCGCATACATAGAAAAATATATCTACATAGTTTCCAGCCTGTAAGATTAAGGGGACATACAGACGAACGTTGCAACGATTGACACACGACACACCGACCGCCTGCGGCAGTATTGCACAGAAGCGCTTCTCAGCTGTCAGACCAGAGATCTTTAACACATTCACAGTTCCTCCTCACCAACATGAGTCACCTTCGATGGGACGTTTATGCAGTGTAGGCCCTTAAATTGTATTTTATAAACTTAAGTAAAAGGTACGAAAATAAAAAGAAAATATATGAGTATTTGTATTATGGTCGTTGGAAATTAACAGATAACACGTAAGTAGGTTGGCAGCACAGGACGTTTGTTTTTTATAAAATGAAGATTCAAATATGCAATGAGCCTTTGGATGAAGATGGCCCAGGAAGACTGTCCTCCATCAGAAGTAGGGTCAACTTTGTGACGCGTCTTCGGAAAGTGCCACAAGTCGTGAGCAAGGTTACCATGCGGACCTTGTTGTTATTACCAGTACAGGTCAGGTTCATTCGACCAAGACGCTACTCATTTATCTTCCTTAATGATGACCATGTCACAGACTTACAATCTGCGCTAGTGTTTGCCATTTGGTTCGCTTGTGGAGCTCTGAAGCAGAATAGCTAATAGAGAGTTTTATGACGTTGCCAGCAGTTTAGGGTAGAAGTGGCCTTATCATTTATTTGTGCATCCATCCGCACCACAAATCGGGAGTAGCGAGACAAAAGCTTCTGCGTCGCTTCGGAATGCCTTTGTGCAGAAACCCACAAATACGTAAACAAAGCCCTTTGTGAATATCTCAGAGCTCGCTATAAAGAAACGGGTTGAAGTTTCGAAAGTGACTTGAAACAGGGATCTGCGGATGGACAACTTAATATAAGAATTAAGCACAGCGTGGTATGGCAGATATAAATTGTAGCGAGCCGAGATCCCATGCGATGAAATTGCTCTTGTGTAACCTATCTCGAGATAATTTTGTAGCACAGAGTTGTGTTGCTCTTTAAGAATGATATTTCTGAATAAACGGTTATCGGTTTTCAGAACTTGAGCCAATAAGATTGACATAGAATGACCTGAAAAACGTGTTTCGTAAGATCGTTCGGCTTGGGTGTGTCTCTATAAATTGAAAAATTCTAAATTTTTCAAGGTGTGTAATCATTTTTGTGGCAAAGTATGTTGAAACTTGCTAAGAGCAGGAATCATATATGTTGAGCGAGTTGAGCAGATTTTCCTTAAGCGGTGATTTACGGTCCGACAGCAGTTTGTGTGGAATTATGTGACAATATTTTTGTATAGTTTTTCAAGTAGCGTATTTGAGATTGTATTTTAAATTTATTTAATTATTTTAGTTTGTATATAGGGGCGAAGAAGAACCGAATCCGAGCTGATATCAGATAAAAAAATAAATCTACCTGTACACTACACGTTATACTGATTTACTATTTTTCAACTTTGATGGACCGTATTAAGTTAATTTCAACTTGTATTGTATTCTGGTTTGAAAAATATTCGTAAATACTCCTTTATCTTTGTCTTTTTTGATATCAATTTGAACATATCAATATGCTTGAATAAATTGTGTATTGATGTAAAGAATAAATCAACGCAAGCTGTTAATTGCAATCGCATTTTAATTTGATAATACATATTTTGTATGATCTTGCATCTTTGGAGCACGCGTAGTTTTGCAAACAGATTTGGCGAAATTTTCTTGCTTTACGTGGCGAGTGATAAAAAAAATTTGCAATTCACATTATACCTATTTGCAGGCAGCATTCTTTTAGGTAGGCAATAAGATCAACTTAAACAGATTATAGTTATACAAATATAAGCCGTACACTGAGCTAACCATACAGTTGCCAATCATCTTTCAGCTGTCGACCCAACAGTATACTAAAAAGTGATACAACATTCAAAGAGACAATTTCGGTGACACATACGAATTTATTTGATTACAATTGTGGAAAGTCCAGAAGGTTTTGTGTCGTTGGTGAGAAATGCACTGCCCTAAGCTCGCCTAATCCCTAGGCAGAACAAGTTTGTTTTCGATTTTCGATAACTCATCCCGTTTCCGATATACACATGCGATCGATAACAACAAAATCTTGAATTTAAAAAAAGCATTAGATGGCATTTGAACTATTAATCAAAATAATTGCAATTTGTGAAATTTTTATTAAAGTCGGTTGAGAAACACCGGAGATATGGAACCCTGAAGTTGAGTATGCAGTATGCAGTATGGTCGTACACACACGCACACATACATGCAAGCACTGACTGTACGCCTAAAGTACAGGGATCAGGGTATCGTCTAGTCGGGATTTCTCGACTAGAGCCTTCTAACTTGTTTTTGACTTGGGATTGTGCGACTCGACTCGAGTGCTGTTGCTAAAAAAATGTTACTTTATACCTTTTCTAATTACCTGGGATATGGGTATAAAAATATCGATGTTTGTCGCTTAAAATAATTCTATTAGTTAGTTAGGAAATTAAAATTTCCAAAGCTCTTTTGCTCATGAGCCTAATAAAAAAAAGTAAGCAGCTGCAGTCGAATTTGTCAATGTGATTAACTACGCAACGTATCTTTCCTTTTTCATTCACACTACAATATTAAGTTGCTGCTTTTGAACATAGCATACATACAATACTATACTTTAAGGTAACTGAAACCCACAAATATGTATGATTTTTGACATCAAAAGGACCAAATCCTCAGAGCTCGCTTCCTATAAAGAAACGGGTTGAAGTTTCGGAAGTGACTTGAGAATGACTAAGAATAATATTTCTGAATAAACGGTTCTCGGTTTTTAGAACTTGAGACAGTGGGATTGACATAGAATGACCTAAAACACCTGTTTCGTAAGATCTTTCGGCTTGGGTGAAGCATCCTTACCATGAAAAATTTGAAGATTGTCTGGCTTCGTCCCTTCGCTAACCGAAAATCAAAAGACCAATGCTTGTGAAATTTATAACTTTTTTATTCACTTTGTAATTTTTACTTCTCGTGCGTGGAAAGGTTATGAAGATATTAGAGTAGTTTTGGTAACTTATGTATAAGACGTTGCAAAACGTCCCGAAGGCCTCCGTTTAATATATTCGTTTTATTAGGTACAGTTTTAAGAAAATCAAATAAGCCAGAAATATAACAGATTTATTTAAAACCTGAACCATAGCTATAAGACCGTAGCCTGATTCATTCTGACTCTTTTTATTCACAGTGTATATGTGTTTGTTTCTCATTTATGTAACATTGCCATCTTCTTACTTTTTCTTTTTCTGAGCAACTGTAAATCCCCCTTGTTAAGATGTTAGCTTCTCCCGCTACAGAATTTCCAGCTCGATAACGAGATTGCGTCGCTTCTTGGCCAGACGTTCTTTTTCTATGCGTTGGCGTTTGAGTGCCTCGCGTCGCTAAGGATTTGCATTACGCTCACAGACCTGTCGAAACTTTGATGTACCAAGATTCCTCTCGTTCGGAACTCCAATTCCGAGGCGACGTCAAAACGCACAACCCAGATAATAATGAATTCCTCCGGCTACTTGACAAGTTTCAATTACTTTAAATCTGATTCTTGCAGTTGTCGATGAGCTTCTTCAGATCGAGCTTCCTTTGCTCTCATCTTGATTTGCTCTCAATCTGCGGTGTACTTATTTTCTTGACTGTTTTATCTTTCTTTTAGGCATCCTTATATTCGCTTATGCGATGTCCAACTTCCTCTCTCTATCTTCTTTTTGTTCTAATACGAAGCAATAAGCATATGAAATGGAATGTACAGCCTGCCCACAATTAGCTTACACAAAGTGAAAAATTTAGATATTTTTACTTAAAAGCTATATGGTTACACTGGATGTTGTTTTTAATATTTTTTTTTTTTATAAGTAATTCAGTCAATTGTCTCTTAAACTTATAAAACAGAACTTAAAAAACATTAACATTAACAAAGAAACATTTAAAATACTAACAAAGGCACTAAATTCAACTGCCCAATAAATCTTGCGACACTCCGTTTTTGGTGCATTTTCGTTGTAAAATTCGTATGAAATTTGTATGTACAGTTACTTTTAATTTTGCCGTTGTGTGGTGGCCGAAGTTGAGATTTTAAATATTCGACTTTTGTTTCTGTCTGCTTGCTATGCCTAAAATGGGAGGGTAATATAGACTTTATATGATTTTTGTGCAATTGTATGGCTAATCGTGAGATACTTAACCATGACTTCTATCATACATATACGTGTGTATATATTGGGAGTTAGGTAGATCATATCAATACCAAATTAACACTAACCATAAAATAAACACATTTTACATTCAAATACTTTTCCCTGTGTTAAAAATATACATTAATAATTGCATTGACATTAATTGAACATTGTAATAAAGGGTACTTAAACACATTGAGCAGCGTGTACGTTTCAGCAACAACAACCGTCACGTGTTGTTGTTGTTATTATTTTTGCGTTCTGCCTAGTCCCGTTAGACGCAGACACATGCATACACAACAAGTAAAAAGGCTCTAGTCGAGAAATCCCGACTAGACGATACCCTGATCCCTATACCTTACGCGTACATTCAGTGTTTGCAAATATGTGTGTTTGTATGTACGCACATACTGCATACTGCATACACAACTTCAATGTCCCATATCTCCGGTGTTTCTTAACCGATTTTAATAAAAATTTCACAGATTGTCATTATTTTGTTCATTGTTTCAAATGCCATCTCAAAGTTTTCAAAATTCAAGATTTTGTTGTTATCGATCCCATGTGTATATCGGAAACGGGATGAGTTATCGAAAATCGAAAACAAACTGCCTAGGGATTAGGCGAGCTTAAGTTCGAAATCTGGAGTCTCTAGCTCTTGTAGTCTCTGAGATCGGTTGGCTCATACATACGGACAGACGGACGGACGGACAAACGGACATGGCTATATCGACTCGGCTGTTGATGCTGATCAATAATATATATATTTTATGGGGTCGGAGAAGCTTCCTTCTGCCCGTTACATACTTTTGCACCAAACCTTTATACTCTTTTTTCCCATTTTTAATGGGATCAGGGTATAAAAAGACGGCCCAAGCCCACATGCAGCAGGCTAGCTGCAGACGATTTGCCTTCGACACCAATGAGCATACAATTACAAACATACATATGGATATGTACATACTCATTTGTCGGCAACTACTAGACGATTCCCTGAACCCTTTACTTCCTTCTGCCTGTTACATATTTTTGCACACAAGCAATATACCCTTTTTCCCTTTTTTTTTTAGTGGGTTTTAGTCCATAACAAGCAAATTTACTCTATTTGAAAGCAAAATAACTAGCAGCCAAACAATTTCACATGATAAACTTGAGAAAATGTTCAATTTGTTTGCTAATTCTTTCTAAGGCACTCTTAGCTTACAAGAGTAAGGGAAAGGATACATTGATATGTGTTCATGCTGCACAAAAATTGAAGAGGAGGATATTGGCAACATTTGGTTTCAACAGGACGGCTCTACGTGCCACACAGCTTAGCTTAACTAAATGTTTTGCGCCCTGTTTTTGAAGATCGCATTATCAGCCGCAGAGCTGATGTCGTTTGGCCACCTCGGAGCTGCGATTTGACACCGTTGGACTATTATTTGTGGGGTGCCATCAAAGACAAGTGTTACACCGACCAATGAGAATGTAAAGTAAGAGAGGAAACCAGAGTCGCACTCTTCTGTTAACTTAACATTTTTTAAAATTAATAGCACCTGGGGAAATAAGTATCACTTCTGCTTTGCAACTCATTCACGAAGTGTGCGATGCGTTAGATAACGATAGTGAGAGGCCATTATTCAACTTTGTTTTGGTTGGTGGTCGACTTTTAGTTCTATCTGCTTGCTAATGCCTAAAATGGGAAGGCAGCATAGCTTTGTATGAACTTCGTACAATTGAATGGCCAAACGTGAGATACCTAAATATGACTTCCACCATATGTGCTTATGTATATATTGGCAATTAGGTAGACCACTAATGACTTATTGAAAAGGGTTTTAAATGACTATATACCAAATTAACACTAATCATAAAATAAACGCATTTTGCACTCATATACCTAATATTAATTGTCCTTATATAACATTATTATATATTAAAAATGTCATTGACATTAATTAAATATTGTAATAAAAGGTATCGAAACAACATTGAGCAGCGTGTGCGTTTCAGCAACGACAACCGTCACGTGTTGTTGTTGTTATTATTTTTGCGTTCTGCCTAGTCCCGTTAGACGCAGAGGCATGCATACACAAAAAGACGGCCCAAGGCCACTGCAGCAGGCCGTCCGTAGACGATTTGCCTTCGACTTCAATGAGCATACAAACATACATATACATACTCATTGGTCGGCAACAACTTTTAACACACAAGAAAGAAGGCTCTAGTCAAGAGATCGCAACTAGACGATACCCTGAACCCTTTACTTCCTTCTGCCTGTTACATACTTTTGCTTACAAACAATATACCCTTTTTCCCTTTTTTTAGTGGGTTCAGTCTATAACAAGCAAACTTACTCTATTGAGAAAATGTTCAATTTGTTTGCTAATTCTTTCTAAGGCACTCTTAGCTTAGAGTAAGGGAAAGGATACGTTGATATGTGTTCATGCTGCGAAATATGAATTAGGCTTTCAGCATAAACAGACAGTGGATATACAAAGCAAAATCCAATTCAAACATAGCGGTAGTC
This sequence comes from Scaptomyza cyrtandrae, assembly GCA_035044605.1. NCBI lineage: Eukaryota > Metazoa > Arthropoda > Insecta > Diptera > Drosophilidae > Scaptomyza > Scaptomyza cyrtandrae. The sequence goes on along the minus strand of JAWNNS010000513.1, from coordinate 195,215 downwards.
CGATTAGACAGCCGAAAAGATAAAACGAATTGAGGGGAAACAGGTGCTAAAAAGCTTGAAAAATGTGAAAAGTTAACAGAAATTCGAAACTCTGGTTTCCTCTCTTACTTTACATTCTCATTGACACCGACAAGCCAGAGACAATTGACGCTTTAGAGGACAATATTCGTGAAGCCATTGGTGAAATACAGCTGCACACAATCGATAATGTGTTTAAAAATTGGACCGATCGTATAGGCTACTGCATGGCCAGCCAAGGCAGCCATTTGAATGAAATTATTTTTCATTATTAACCGGAAGGATTGTACTTTCAAATACAAAAAGGAATTTGAGAAAAAATGCAGTTGATTTTAAATGAAGTTACATACACAGTCCATGTCTATCAAGATTAAAAGCCATGGACGGCTTCTAAAATTCTTACCCTGTGTGCGGTATCTTGATGAGTAGCTCTTTTATATAGGGTCTTTCAATAAGGGCGGGTAGATGTTGAAATGGAATAAAACAAGCTGTGTGTGAGGTATTAACATAATTTTTTTTTTATTTGAAAGGCCCATGTATTCCATTAATTATGGAAATGCCCGCCTCGGCTTCTTACGGTGGCACGAATCCGAGTGGTCCAATTTTCAATGACTCTTCCGCATAGATCGGGCTGAATTTGAGCGATGGCCTGTGTTATGTTCACCTTTAGGACGTCGGTCGACTGCGGTTTATTTGCATCGACTTTTTGAGGATGCACTATCACCTGTTCAGTGTTGCGTGGGTTGGTGTCGTCCCATATACGGCAATTCTGCTTGTTAACGTAACCAGTCATCCAAAAATGCGCCTCGTCACTAAAGATGTTTTTATGGCCAAAATTGGGGTCCTCTTCCAAACGATTCGAAACCCAGTCAGCGAACAAACGGCGTTGTCTATGGTCATCAACTTTGAGCTCCTGGGTCAGTTGGATCTTGTACGGGTGTAGGCACAAGTCCCGACGCAAAATTCGCCAAGTTGAAGTCTTCGAAAGACCGAGTTCTTGTGCACGGCGATGAATCGACTGCCTCGGGTTCTGCTTCACACTTTCACGGACCACGCTGATGTTCTCGGCCGATCTTGCTTTCCTTAAACGTACGGGTGTTGGCTGATTGTTCACTAAACCGGTGGTCTGAAATTTGGCCACCAAACGTTGAAGAGTCGACTATGAAGGTCCACCACGTCTACCGTAAAATGAGCGCAATGCGCGCAACGTTTGTGTTAATGAACACCCATTTTGATAATAAAGTTTTATCATTTGTACGTGCTGTTCAATCGTGAAACTTTCCATGATGATTTGGCATGAGCAACTTAATAATAAAAAAAATATTGAACAGCTGTAGCTAAAACAAAATGGCCGCCACGTGCCGCCAAAATCTACCCGCGCTATTTGAAATACCCTTTACATGATTGCCAGATCAAATTTTTCAGTCCTTTATAACAACTGTTATAAGAATTACCTGTCTCGGTGTAAACTTCAGTTTCAGCGGGATCCCAAGCGGTTTTTTGATTTTGATGCAAAGCGAAGGTCATCCAAGCTACCATCCAACGTATTACTTGGTGACTTAACCGCCAGATCTCTTTGCAAATTTTTTCCAAACGACATGTACTTCATGTCACCATCAAATTGTTTTATATTCTTACCATATAATTGGAACCAAGTGCATTTTTGGACCAGAAATTACTGAAAGTGCTTTACTCAGCGACCTACAAGTCCTTAAGCCCATTTTCTCCCCGGGTCCAGACGGAGTACCAAGCTGTGTGCTGCGGTACTGCGCTCAGGGACTCCTAAAGCCTTTACATGAACTGTTCAGTCTATCCCTAAAGTTATGCTTTTTTCCGAAAATTTGGAAAGAGTCGTTTATTATTCCTTTACATAAAACAGGGAACAAATCAAATGTAAAAAACTATAGAGGATTATCAAAATTGTCGGCTATTCAGAAAATTTGTTAATAATTGATTACTTCCCATCTTCAATATCTTTGCAAATCCATTGTTTTACCGTATCAACACGGATTTATGAAACAAAGATCCGCTACCACAAACTTGTTAGAATTTACCTCGTTTGTACTTAGCGGTTTCCAGAACAAAATGCAAACTGATGTTATTTATACAGACTTCAGTAAGGCTCTCTCTTGGGTTTTCCAAACAACCTCCTTCTTTGGATCAAAGATTACTTAACTCTAAGGAAACAAAGGGTATATTTCAAGGGTCTGATTTCCAAGTCGGTTTAAGTTACCTCTGGTGTGCCTCAGGGAAGTCACCTTGGACCTCTACTATTTACACTTTTTGTAAATGATCTCCCTTCAGTTATAAGCCATTCACGGGTGTTCATGTTCGCCGATGATGTAAAGCTTTGTATCTCGGCAAAATCTCCGCAGTCAGCTAAACAATCAAATATTAATAACTTTCAAACTTGGTGTAATTTAAATTTACTGTATCTCAATTGTAGTAAATGTAAAGTACTATCTATTCCTTATTTAACACTCACACCGTTAATGATAAACCATTTAATCGCATTAAATGGGTGGTAGACTCAGGAATCCTCTTGGATTCAAAACTTAAATTTGATAAGCACATTACCTCTATTGCCACCCGAGCATCTGCTGTACTGGGATACATCAAGCGCTGGTCGAAGGAATTCGACGATCCCTATATAACAAAAACACTCTATACTTCTCTGGTACGTCCGATCCTAGAATATGGACCCTGTATTTGGTACCCCAAATACAGAATTTATCAAGAGAGATTAGAATCGGTCAAAAGCAATTTCTGCTTTTTGCTCTCAGGGGTCTCCCCTGGGATACTAACATTTATTTACCTTCTTACAGTAGTAGACTCCTACTAATAAATCTGCCATCTCTATCTGATTGCAGAACAATGCTTAGTGTAGTTTTTTTACACAAACTTATTAATGGTGAAATTGATTCCTCTGAACTAGTTAGCCAAATAAGTTTTGCAGTTCCGATTAGACCTACTAGAAATTTCCTACCTATTTCCCTTCAAACTTGTAATACTTACTACGCTATACATAACCCCTTCCGAATCCTATGCTCAATCTACAATGAGCTCTCCAACTTGTTTCATGGTTCCACGTCTAGTGTCTCTCTTAAAATAATAGTTTTGTATCACTTGTCTATATGTTCGCGATCATCGTAGTCGTACGTTAAGCGATGTGCCTCTTGGTCGGTTGGGCGGGAGGTGGTTTTGCCTAATGCTTGGGTCCGCGCGCTAACAAGCCGGTGCTTGGTATCGTTGGGCCACTTGAATGTACTGTCTCGTATACCACATCTACGTCCAATAATATATTACATTAAATTTGTATATCGAACACAAATTGCCCACTAAATTAAAATTAAAGTCGATTAATAACGAACATTTTTATACCCATTAAAAATGGGTAAAAAGGGTATTATGGCTTTGTGCAAATGTATGTAACAGGCAGAAGGAAGCATCTCCGACCCCATAAAGTATATATATTCTTGATCTGTATCAACAGCCGAGTCGATATAGCGTTGATCTCAGAAACTATTAGAGCTAGAGATCCCAGATTTGGAACTTAAGCTTGCCTAATCCCTAGGCAGTACAAGTTTGTTTTTCGATAACTCATTTCGTTTCCGATAAACACATGTGATCGATAACAACAAAATCTTGAATTTTAAAAACTTTGAGGCATTTGAAATATTAAACAAAATAATGAAAATTACGCGTTAAGTATAGGGTTCAGGGTATCGTCTAGTCGACAAGAGCCTTCTTACTTGTTATACCCTGATCCCATTAAAAATGGGTACATACAAACACACATACTTGCAAACACTGACTGTACGCGTAAAGTATAGGGATCAGGGTTTCGTCTAGTCGAGATTTCTCGACTAGAGCCTTCTTACTTGTTTTATTTTTATTTTTGTGCGTTTAATTTTGTTATTAATTTCGCGACTCTGTGCAAATAAATAGTTTTGTGACTTTGGGTTTTATCGGTTGTGTATAACCCAAGTTGAACATTAATTTAAACACTTTATTTGCAATTTATTTATTTTCAAAGCTCACTGTATAACTTGCTTAGTTTGCTTTGCCCTGCTAGTATTTTTTTTTTTGTATTTTCATACTTGACTCTTTTAGCTCTTCTGTTCGCACTCTCTGTGCATAAAACCGTTTTTGGCTCTCAGGCGTTCTTTTGTGTTGGTGCTGGTCCCGGTTTAAAATTATTCCGTTGTGGTTGCTGCGCTCGCGCCGGTACGTTTTGTTTGTGTTTTCGTTTTTGTGAGTATTTACAAGCGTATTCATACTATTAACCCTAGGGCAGCACTACCCCTTATTTTTTGAGCAGAATTCACTCATTGAATAAATAATTATTATTTTTTTTTTCATCTCTTATTTATTTTATTATTGTTTTTTATTTATTAAAAAAAAAATTAAAAATAATAATAATAATGCCTGTCTGTTGTTACAAGGGCTGCCAAGTTCGCGCCAATACAAAGATGGCTTTTATTGGCTGCTGGATGTGCCCAAATGTCGCACATAAAAAATGTGCTGGTCTTAACGGCCGTGTCATCGATTTAATAGGCACCACAAATTTAGAGTGGACATGTTGGTCTTGTTTGGAGCGAAAGAAAGACATGGCAAACTTCATGCAGACTCAGCTTGGCTTTGAGGGAGTTTTTCTTGAGTGATTCTCCTAAGCGCAACAAAGCCGATGGTGGGCCGTCATCGGGACCTGTCAAGTCTGAAATTCCACCAAACATTCAAGACCCCAAAAACAAAATAAGTTAATGAAAAATTCTTCTGCCCCAGTCCCAAAAACTAACGAGATACCGGATGTGAAGTTTGTTGTCCCCATGGATGTCGTTTCATCTAATCCTGGTCCTTCGGCTTCTTTGGTGGTGAGTATTGTTGACGTAGTTCAACAAATCAAACCATGGATATATATGAGCCAATAATTCCATTAGCCGAAAATATAGCTTCGTTTGAAGAGATCATCAAAAGATTTGTTGCCGTTCCACCAAAAAAACAAATTTTTGTTTCAAGGCTTCCCCCTGATTTGACATCAGATAATGTCAAGGGGTATATTAAGGCCAAATCGAAAGCCAATGTCACGGTGGAAAAATTCAAATTTAATTATACTAGGAATATCTCGTCGTTTAAAATCAGTGTCTCGAGTCAAGACTTTAGCTCTATATGTTGCAAAGAGTTTTTGCCGGAGAACATTATAGTAAATGAATATACTGCTAGAAAAAAAAATCGGCCTCCGATTGTATCTCCCCCCCAGTATTCTTCCTTTTTATTGGGCTATCAGAATGTAAGAGGTCTTTGTAGTAAACTTAGTAGTTTATATTTTAATAGCCTTGCTTTTACTTTTCATGTCATTGCCTTCACTGAAACTTGGTTAAAGGAAAACAGTCTTAATTCTGAAGTTGTATCCAACTGTATCTATAGAAAAGACCGTACGTTTCGACGTGGCGGAGGTGTGCTTATGTAGAGATGTATTATTCTTCGGAGACAGTAATAGTAGGTGGTTCTATAGATATAGAATTGGTTGCTGTTAAGTTGTATTTTAATGGTGTTGGTATTTTTGTTACTTGCTCATACATACCCCCTTCCTCCGATAACTCTGTTTACGATGCTCATTTGTCAGCTAAACTGTCCGTTTCTTGCATGCTTTCTGATCGTGATTTCCTTGTAGCTCTTGGTGATTTTAATATTGCTCAAGTTACTTGGATTTCTTGTCCCGACTCTGGCGCCCTGACCCCCTCGGCACAGAATGAATTCTTGATTAACTTACTTGGGATATCATTGAATCAAATTAATGATATTCCAAATTCTCTTAACAATATGCTTATCTTGGTTTTTGTTTTGGATCCATCCTCCTCATCCATTACCCGATCACAACCCATATCTTATCCAGAAGATTTATAGCACCCAAGATTGAAGGAGTCGATCACTTTACCCTACCGGGTGCTATGCCCCAGTAGAAATCGTTTAAGCCGAGTACGTCAATTTCGGAAAACCGATTTTGCAAAACTTACTCGGCTGTTGGCCCTGACTGACTGGTCTACCCTCTACGGGTCTGACAATTTGGACGTGGCAATCAGTATTTTTTACAATACTTTAAATTCTTTATTTGATTTGAGTCTCCCTTATGGAACGCCAAACAGGTCAAACAAACCTGTGTAGTTTACCAGAGAGTTGAGAGTTCTAAAAAACCGTAAGCCGTAAACTCTACAAGACTTACAGAAAAGCAAGCTCTCCGTTAGCTTGTTCTGCAAACTTGATTGCTCGTTCCAATTTTTCAGTCCTCAATAACCAATGTTACAGGAATTACCTGACTAGGTGTAGATTACAGTTTCAGCAGGATCCTAAACGGTTTTCTGATTTCGTTAATGCGAAACGCAAGTCATCGACTCTTTCATCAAACATATTCTTTGATGAAATGAAAGCCAACTCAGATCAAGCCATTGCCGATCTATTTGCTGAATTTTTTCAATCAACTTATAGCCCTTTTTTTCAACCAGTCGTCGTTCCTTACCCCTATCAGCATAATGCCTCAAGTTGCATTTTCATACCGGAAATCACAGAGAGTTCAGTACTTTGTGATCTTCAGGTTATTAAGCCCACATTTTCTCCAGGATCTGATGGAACACCTAGCTGTGTGCTTAGGTACTGTGCTCAGTGTCTTTTAAAACCTTTGTATAATTCCAAAAATTTGGAAAGTCATATTTTATTTCTTTGCATTAAAAAGGAAACAAATCTAATGCTTAAAACTATAGGGGTATCTTCAAGTTGTCTGCTATTCCTAAAATTTTTGAGAATTTAAAAATCTCTCATCTTCAACGTCTTTGTAAATCTATGATTTCTCCGAGCCAGCACAGATTCATGAAACAAAGATCAGCCACTACTAACTTACTATAATTCACATCCATTGTTAAGACTTTCAAGACAAAATGCAAACTGATGTTATGTTAAGTCACCTTGGACCGTTAATATTTATTCTATTTATTAATAACCTTCCGTCCGTAATAAATCACTCACGGGTGCTGATGTATGCATCTCAATTGCAGTAAATGTAAAGTTATGTCTTTTTATAGACGAATGCCCTTTTTTAACATCTATATTCTGGATAACTTACCAATTGATCGGATTTGGTTGATGATTTGGGTATCTTAATGGACCCAAAGCTTAAGTTTGACAAGCATATAGCTTCAATTACAAATCGAGCATCAAGTGCCTTGGGGTTCTTTAAGCCCTGGTCGAAGGAATTCGACGAGATATGGGCCAATTCTCTTGGAAAAGAGATGTATCGGAAGAGGCTCGCACAGGTCCAACGAAGAGAGGCCTTGAGAGTAGCTTCGGCTTACCGTACGGTCTCGGAGCCTGCAGTGTTGGTGATCGCTGGTGTGGCACCAATAAACCTCCTAGCTAAGGAGCGGGGGATGGTTTTCATAATAAGTGTAGGGGAAGGGGAAATTGCCTCCCAGGAAGAGAGAGCCAACACACTTTGCGCATGGCAGAATTATTGGGAAGGGGAAAGTAGGGGGAGATGGACTGCGCGTCTTATCAAAGACGTGGAGCCGTGGCCCAACAGAAAGCTTGGTGAGGTAGATTACTACCTAACACAGCTTTTGTCGGGACATGGTTACTTCCGCCACTACCTACACCGAATGGGAAAGGCAGCATCGCCCGACTGTCTGTACTGCCTCGAATGCAGCGACAACGCTGAGCACACGTTCTTCAGTTGTCGCAAATGGAACACATGAGGGACCTTGCCTGAAGTAATGTGTTAAATAGTCCCAGGCAAGCGCCCAGGGTCAGTCGAGTGGGTCGACCATGGAAGAACAAGGGTTGATATTCGGGCACACAACCTACGGCACGGAAAGTGTTTCCCCTCTCCAGCATTTGCCCTCAAAAAAAAAAAATTAAAAATTCGAACTATGCTATCCATAACCCTTTGCGGATCTTATGTCTTAAGCCGGTACTTGGTATTATACAAGGTATCAAAACACATTGTGCAGGTGGTGCGTTCCAGCTACGTCAACCATCACGAGTCGTTGTTGTTTGTATTTTTGCGTTTTGCCTATTACCGTTAGACGTACAAGCATGCATACACAAAAAGACGGACCAAGGCCACATGCAGCAGGCCACAGATTATGTAAAGAAAGATAGGAAACAAGCTACCCCTCTTTTTTAACAGAAACGATAAAACCTGAAATAAGCTCCTGGGGAAATGAATATCGTTTTTGCTTTGTCAACTCCAATGAAAATCTTAGTGTACATGGATTCTCATTAGCTCGAAGCGTGTGATGCGTCAGACGAAGATTAAACGTTGTCGCACTTCATTTTGCCGTTGTGTGGTGGCCGAAGTAGAGATTTTAAATATTCGACTTTTGTTTCTGTCTGCTTGCTTATGCCTCATGTGAGAGTAGTATAGACTTTATATGATTTTTGTGCAATTGTATGGCCAAACTTGAGATACCTAAATATGACTTTCACCATATGTGCTAATGTATATATTGGCAATTAGGTAGATCACTAATGACTTATTGAAAAGGGTTTAAAATGACCAAATAACAAATTAACACTAACCATAAAATAAACGCATTTTGCACTCATATACCTAATACTTATTGTCCTTATATAACATTATTATATATTAAAAATGTCATTGACATTAATTAAATATTGTAATAAAGGGTATTAAAACAACATTGAGCAGCGTGTGCGTTTCAGCAACGACAACCGTCACGTGTTGTTGTTATTATTTTTGCGTTCTGCCTAGTCCCGTTAGACGCAGACACATGCATACACAAAAAGACGGCTCAAGGCCACATGCAGCAGGCCGTCCGTAAACGATTTGCCTTCGACTTCTATGAGCATACAAACATTCATATACATACTCATTGGTCGGCAACAACTTTTAACACACAAGAAAGAAGGCTCTAGTCAAGAGATCGCTACTAGACGATACTCTGAACCCTTTACTTCCTTCTGTCTGTTACATACTTTTGCTTACAAACAATATACCCTTTTTTCCTTTTTTTTTAGTGGGTTCAGTCTATAACAAGCAAATTTACTCTATTTGAAAGCAAAATAACCAGCAGCTCACCAATTTCATATGATAAACTTGAGAAAATGTTCAATTTGTTTGCTAATTCTTTCTAAGGCACTCTTAGCTTAGAGTAAGGGAATGGATACATTGATATGTGTTCATGCTGCGAAATATGAATTAGGCTTTCAGCATAAACAGACAGTGCCAAAAGTACATGAGACAAAGCATGTGCAGTCAATAGACAAAGCAAAATCCAATTTTACAAAGTTCATACAAAGCTATGCTGCCTTCCCATTTTAGGCATTAGCAAGCAGATAGAACCAAAAGTCAACCACCAACCAAAACAAAGCTAAATAATGGCCGATCACTATCCTTATCTAACCCATCGCACACTTCGTGAATGAGTTGCAAGGCTGAAGTGATACTTATTTCCCCACGAGCCAATAATTTTAAAAATGTTACGTTAACAGAAGATGACGACGCTGGGATTCTCTCTGGTATATTGAGTACTCTCTGTATAAACTAAGCAATAAAGGGAAAAAAACACGAAAAGTGCGCGTGCTTTCTTTAGCACTGCTAATAAATGTGGGGTTGCAGTGGTCCAAGTGCTGGACGGAATTCAATATAATAATAAAGTAGGACTACAGGGCCTGCGTTAACAAACACATTGCGATTTTGGTGCGTTTTAAGGTTAAATTCAATTAGCATAATTGGGCTGCGGTATTATATGCCATGGTGGCAATCAAACTCATTATTTAATTTTTTTTTTTTGCACCAAATTGTGCGTTGCGATCAAGTTTTTACTTATTTTTAAGCTCGAGACCCAATGATTTGGCTTTACCATTTGATGACTGAACAAAAAAGAGACTTTATAGGAGTTGTGAAAAGAATCCGTTTACTGCGCGCGGTATTTCAATCGATGTAAAATATTAAAACCTATAAAACAGAATTGTAGTGCCACATTTAGTATTTATTCAGGGTATCTTCTAGTCAGGATTCATAGAGCCTTCTTACTTGTTTATTTTATACCCTGAACCCAATGATAATGGGGAAAAAGAGTATAATGGTTTTGTGCGAAAAGTCTGTAACAGGCAGAAGGAAGCATCGCTACCCCAACAGCCGAGTCAAGATAACCAAGTCCGTCTGTCTGTCCGTCCGTCCGTCTGTTCGACGTGTCGATCTCAAGGTCGCATAATCCCTAGGCAGTACAAGTTTGTTTCCAATTTTTAGATAACTTATTCCGTTTCGGATATACAAATTAATGTCTATGCATTTAGAAATGCAATTATACAAAAATATATTAAGATGATCCTTATTGTTACAGATGGAATCTTGATTCTTTTATTTTACACGTGGTTTTGTTACAGCAGCTTAGTATCAAGTGTCAGATTAAGTTCTAAAACGGAAGTGAGCGTGTGACGCTTAAACTAAAGAAGGTTCTTCTCTTATATAAGATATAGCATCAATATTTTTTCACTATGATTACGATTATGTTAACTACTCCCCTTTCAAGCCTAAGGTCGTCCTCGGCCGATCCTGTTTCAACAATCACCTCCCTAAGCCTCTGAATCGCCTTCGTATTGCATCCTTTCCAGCGATGAAGGTACGAGAGACTGAGTGGCTAAAGAAACGCTGGGCAGTTTGCACAAATAAGTCGCTTGTACTAAATCCTAGTGTGGATTGGGAAGCCGGCGTGAGTACCGCTAATGAAGAAGAAGTTGCTGGTCCTGGCGTAAACAGGGGTCTGCCTGTGGTGTCTCAGTTGTAGTGCTTGGAAAAATGGCAACTTCCTGAAAGGCCGCCGATGGAGCTGTAGTAGTAGCTGGTGGTGCAGTAAAGTTCCTGGGTGGGTGGTGGAAATAATGGAGGGGATTAAGCAATTACATAAGGTGCCCTATGAAGTGTTGGTAGACTCTTCAAGCCGAACTGATTTCAAGTCTGCGTGATTTAGAATATTTAAGTCAACAAAATTAAGTTTTAAATGCGTAGCCTTTGACTGCTTTGAGAATTTAATTAAAGGTGGTTGGCTTATATTTATTTGCCTATTGTTCGTATTAATAAGCTGCATTTCATTAAATCTAGTAAATCAGCACACATCTAAATCATAGCAATGACACTGAGAAAAAATAAAAAAGAAAAACCAATAATTAATTTTTTCCTTTCCTTTAATGAGGACCGTGGTCCCCAGGTCCGCTTCCACAGCTCTTTCTTTGCATAAAGGCGTGAGCTTGTTTCCAAGCCTTCGGTTGGATTTTACTAGGACATTTTCACCCACCTCAAAGATCCTGTTTTGCCGAGAAGCATTTTCTCTGGCTCTGAGCGCGATCTGGGTGTTTCGACTCTATTCTGGATCTCTTCCTGCGGCTCATCTGGGTGCACTTGTTCTACGTCAACTGGTCTTTTGTTGCTGACCGAGTGGATTGATTTGTTGTATTCAACTGTGTGTCTAACAAAATAACCTCTACAGTGTCACTTATGCCCTTGTCTAACTGGCTAGTTCCAGCAACGTGCTATGAAAACGCTCTACTTGCCCATTAGAGATACTATGTATGGGTGGCGCATTTGAAATACTAACGCCAAAATGCTTAGTTTGGGTGTCTATCATATTTAGCCCTTGCGCATGTTTTGCAATTTTGAGCAATTTCGTTAGCCAGCTTTGTCATTTTCGGAAAGTAGTAATCAGAGAGAACCTGTTTCACATTCACTTGGGCCGATCTATGGGCTCTATTGTGCTCAGCTGTGAGAATTTCCCTTCTTTCTTCTACCCTGAATATGTCCACCACACGATTCTTGCAATGCCAGTATTTGGTGGATGGAAACTTTCTAACTACCTCGTCCTGTATCATTGCTAGTGTGTGCAGATCGCAATGAATGGCGTTTATGCCCTTTGGTATAATTACCCCTGCAAGTTCGTTCAGTAACGATTCTTTGTAGGTGAAATTGATTGGGTGGCGCTTCTTGTTCCCAAACAAAATGAAACTGCGTTTCGATGGGGAGCGCGCCTCATCTAGGATTATATGGTTCTGATAACAATTCAACGTAGTATCCGTTGTTTCAACGGTGGACCGTTTCACTATGGACCGTTGCTGCACAAGACCCGGCGTCTTGATCTTTTAAAGCGTTAAGCTGTTGCCTGGCATCTGCAACAAGATTCTCTTTGCCCGGCTTATAAAATATTCGCGCATTAGTCTCGTCTATGCGCGCTTTCCACCTTTTAATCTTAGCGTTAGGATTGGAATCCTAAATGCTAGCCGCATTTTTCAGACCAAATGGAAGTCTTCTAAATTCATACTTCCCTCCATTTACCGAAAAGGAAGTTTTCTCACGGTCGCGCTCTGCGAGTATGATTTGATGATAACCAGACTTGAGGTCTAACGTTGAAAAGTACTTGGATTTACTAAAGTTCCCTAGGATAAAAGAAATATTAGGCATAGGGTATTTGTCGGGTACCGTCCGTTCGTTAAGCTTATGAAAGTCAATAACTAAACGCATGTTTCGGTTACCCTCCCCGTCAGTGCCTTTCTTATCTACAACCCATATGTGGTTATTGTAAAGGGAGACTGACTTGAATTATACCATTCTTGAGTAGATTCTGAATTTCTTTGTTAACGAAATCAGCTGCCCCATAGGATATGGATAGAGTTTAGCATAAATAGGTTCTTCACCTGTCGTCCTGATGGTAGCCACCAACTAGGTATTGTAAGGCAAGGCTTCATTAGAGTCTGCAAATGCCTTTTTAATGTCCCTTAGTACTTTTAGAAATGCGTTCCTTACTGAAGGGGGTGCATCTGAACAATCTACGTCAGTGAAATTTACGTCAGTACAGGTGTGAAAGGAAATCTGTTCCGTTTTAATAGGTCGGGACCGATTATTCCATCGAACATCGATAGGTTCGATAGGAGGAAGAAGGTTGATTTTACGTTGAATAAAGAATAAAACATTTCTGAGTAATTGCAGAAAGGAGTGTTTACCGAGCGGACGCCTCTCAATTCCTTATGTGGTGGGATGCAATTTTTTGATGCACCCGTGTCAACAAGGTATTTTATATCGAGCCCCCCCTACTCTTCGTCTGATGAAGGGCAGCAGGGATCTACCCCTAAAAAATTCAAGACATCTGAGTCATAATTATCTAAGTCATTGTCGTTTATTTCTGCCGTTGCGTTAGAGGCAGCATTGGGATACGACTCTGTTCCTTGTCTCGCGTCCTGAGTTACATGGTTCACCCTATGTTGTTTTTTATGAAAGCCTGTGAGGTCAGACGTGGCTGCTCTATTGTTTAAGTAAGCTAGGGGTTGGTTGGACTGATGGATCCTTGACAGGGAAGGATCGACCTCCATGGGCTCTTGGATATTACAGTACCCCTGCTGCCTATTACTGCGTTGGCTGAACTGTCCCTGCTTACGCTGTTTGCTAAAATATGGGTTTTTTCCACCAAATGGTTGAGCGTCTGCTTGCTGAGAAGTTATCTCCCTCTGGTGAACATTTGGCTTGCAATCTTGGCTTTTCGCAAAATTAGCTGCAAACGTATATCTTTCATGGTTCGATTCTATTTCCTGTGCGAGCGCCAGAGCCGAAGGTAAGTCCTTGGGCTTTGCTGCAAACAGCACGTCTGTAAGACTACGCTTAAGCCCTGATACAAACACCCTCAACGCATCACTGCGGAATTTTTCGCACAGGCCCTTCGCTAACGATGGCTCATAGGACATAGTGACTTTGTTGGTCAGTAACGTTCGTTTTTTCTCGACCTCTTCGTAGTATTGAAATAGATGCTGGTCACCTTGTCTTAGCGTGCCTAACTCTTGCTCAATAACATGTATCGGTCGTTTATAACTATAAGTGAAATCGAGGCGATTTATTATCGCGTCAAAGTTTAATACTGTGCCAAATGAGGAGAGCATAGCGGAACCTTTAATCTCAATCCTTAAAACATGTACTGCCTGGAAGTGGCGTGAACTACCATTAAATGGTTTGAATATGTGATAGGCGGTTAGGGCCGCTTGCCTCCAAGAAACATAAAATTCCTGTACCCCCAAAAAATCAGATAGGCATTTGACAGCATCAAGTGGCTCATCACAACAGACATCGTGTCTTATTTCTACAGCAGCATTCGCTTGTACTTCCGGGGTGACAATATGCGTTGCCGCCACTCGATCAGACAGTTCATTGATTCTGTTGGCCAATGCTTGTTCTCTCTTTTGGAACACAGCAGCTTGCACGGCTAAGGCGCTGCTGACTATGTTTCTAATTTGTTCAGCGTCCATATTACTAGATGCGAGGGGAGCTGTGCGTGCGCTTCTTGGAACTTGAACGCGAATACGATCTTCGTAGTCAGTCATGGGTCTTCAACCACAAGCACGCAAAAATAATATCTAACAACTAAACAACATTGTTTACAATAAAAAATGTGATTGTGTTTTAATCCTTTAAAGAAATGCGCTTTGTTAATTTTTTACCCTTTTTTTTATTTAAGTGTCAACCATAATTCTCAGAGAAGTCACTCACACTTGCCGGAGAGACTGTTATTATTTTATTTTATTTTTGTTTGTTTTTTAAACCGACTTGAAAAAAGTTTAACGTGAAATGCCCACTTACATGTTTTTCTTTGAACTTAAATGCTGGTCCCCCAAACGTTGATCTCCAGCGTCGTTTCTCCTTCGTCGTAGACTTCCTCGTCCAGTTAGTTTTATATTCGGTGAATAGTTGTTTTTGTATTATTTTTTACAGCGCTGTCGCGCACCTCAACCAATCGTACCGAAAGGTGAGGCCGAATGAAGGCAAGCAACTGCAGATTTTTTAAGAGCTCGTGCCACTTCGTTGGATTAGTAGTTTTTTTTATTTTTTAAAGCGCTGTTGCGCACCTCAACCAATCGTACCGAAAGGTGAGGTCGATTTCTGTGTGAACGAAGGTCAGCAACTGCATTTTTTTGAATCACTTATGCTTCACTTTATGATTGAAGTGATACCACGTGGTATTTAAACTTGTCATATACCACTAATTGGGCGCCAATTAATGTCTTTATGCATTTAGAAATGCAATTATACAAAAATATATTAAGATGATCCTTATTGTTACATATTGAATCTTGATTCTTTTATTTTACACGTGGTTTTGTTACAGCAGCTTAGTATCAAGTGTCAGATTAAATTCTAAAACGGAAGTGAGTGTGTGACGCTTAAACTAAAGAAGGTTCTTCTCTTATATACGATATAGCATCGATATTTTTTAACTATGATTACGATTATGTTAACTTACACATGTGATCGATAACAAGAAAATCTAGAATTTGGAAAGCCTTGAGACGGTTTTTAAAACACGAATATAGAACATTGAAGTTAAGTCAAGTATGCAGTAAGAAAACACACACTTGCAAGCACTGACTACGCGTAAGGGATAGGGCTCAGAGTACCGTCTAGTCAGAATTTCTTAACTAGGCCTTCTTAATTTTTGTGTGTAATTGTGTATTTTAGCTTAAGTCGTCAGCGTAAGCAGTGATTTGGAATTATTTTGTGAAGGTTAATTATGTCGACCACAAAACTACAAACCAAAACAATTAAAAGGGAGGTTCTTGCGAAAGTGTTTTTGTGCGTTTAATTTCCTTTTAATTTCGCAACTTTGTGCAAATAAATACTTTTGTGAATTTTGGTTTTATCGGTTGTGTGAAAACCAAAGTGGAAATTAAATTAAATTTTTTATTTGCATTTCTTTTGCAAGTGTTCAAATACAACAAACTACAGTCCAAGTTTACTGCTTAATTTGCTCAGTTTGCTTGTTGCCTACTGATAATGTGTTTTTGTTTTTTACACTTGCGCTCTTTTAGATTTTCTGTGCGCACTCTCTGTGCATAAAACTGTTTTTTTGGGTTTTTTTTTTCGCGCTCTCTTGTGTTTGTGCTGGTCTTGGTGTAGATTTTTCCGTTGTGGTTGCTTTCAATTTGCTGCGCTCGCGCCGGTACGTTTTTGTTTGTGCTTTTGTCTTTGTGAGTATTTACAAACGTATCATACATTTAATGCTGGGTTGGCCCCAAGGTTTGTTTTGGAGCAGTATTCACTTATTTCATAAATCATTATTTTATTTTTTATAATTTTATTTATTTAACAAATAAAATGTCCGTCTGTTGTAACAAGGGCTGCCTAGTTCGCGCCAACACGAAGATGGCTTTAATTGGCAGCTGGATGTGCCCAAATGTCGCACATGAACTAATGTTGGTCTTAACGGCCGTGTTACTGGCCTTATGGGCACAACAAATCTAGAGTGGCCATGTTGATCTTCTTTACAGAGAAAGAAAGACATGGCAGGCTTCATGAAAACTCAGCTTGGCTTTAAATAAGCTTTCGGCCAGCTGTAAAAACTGAACGACTCTCCAAAGCGCAAAAAAGACAATGTTGAGAGCTCATCGTGTCCTGTCATGTCTGACAATCCACCAAACATTTTGGAGCCCAAAAAAAAAAACAAAAAATTATTCACAATTTTCCTGCCACAGCCCCTTAAAGAAATAAAATGTAAGATGAAAATATTTATGAAAAGACAAACATAAAACCCATTGATGTTGTTTCATCTAATCCCGGTCTTTCCGTTTCTTTGGTGGAGAGTATTGTTGGCTTAGGTAAAAAAAAATGAACCCAATATATCTAAAGAACTAAACATTTCATTATCTGAACACATAGCTTCAAGATATTATCAGGTTTGCTGCCGTTCCACCAAAAAAACAAATATTTGTTTCAAGGCTTCCCCCTGATTTAACATCTGATGATGCCAAGGACTACATTAAAGCCAAATTTAAAGCCAATTTCACGATGGAAAAAATAAATTAAATTACACTCGGAATATCCCGTCATTAAAGATCACTGTTTCGAACTAAGGTCTTAGCACTGTATGTTGTAAGGAGTTTTGGCTCACCCGTTTCTGATTATTCAAAAAACCAACAACTTCCTTCTTACTTGGCTATCAGAATGTAAGAGGTATTTGTAGTAAACTCAAGAGTTTATACCTTAATAGTAGCGGTGGAGTGCTTATTACTGTTGATGTAGACTTTTCTTCGGAGACAGTAATAGTAGGTGGCTCTATAGCTATAGATTTTGTTGCTGTAAAGTTGAATATTGTATAAACCCCCTTCCTCCGATAACTCTGTTCACGAAGCTCATTTGTCTGCTATACTGTCAATTTTTTGCATGCTTTCTGATCGCGATTTCCTTGTAGTTCTTCGTGATTTCAATATTGCTGAAGTTACTTGGATTTCTTGTCCTTGAATCAAATCAATGATATCCCAAATTCTCTTAAAAGATATCCCAAATAAATCTAAAATGCTTGATCCGGTTTTTGTTTTGGATCCATCCTCATCTGTTATCCGATCACAACCTATATCTTATCCAGAAGACTTAAAGCACCCAACGTTGGAGGTGTCGATCTCTTTAACCTACCGGGAGCTATGCCCCAGGTTTCCCCTCTACGGGTCTGACAACTTTGACGTGGCAATCAGTATTTTTTATAGGTTTTTAAATTCATTATTAGATTTGTTTGTCCCTTATGGAACGCCAAACAAGTCAAACAAACCTGTGTGGTTTACCAGAGAGTTGACAATTCTTTAATAGCGTAAATCGAAAATTTACAAGAGTTTCAGAAAATCTAGCTCCCCATTAGCTTTTTATGCATACTTAATTGCTCGTTCCATTTTTTCTGTCCATCACATAATGAAGATTATTTGATTTTGTTAATACAAAACGCAAGTCATCGACACTTTTATCAAACATTCTTTGATGAAATGAAAGCCAACTCAGATTAGCCATTGCCGATCTATTTGTTGAATTTTTTAAATCAACTTATAGCCCTTGTTTTCAACCAGTCGTCATGCCTTACCCCTATCAGCTTAATGCCTCAAACTGCATTTTCATACCGGAAATCACAGAAAGTTCACTACTTTGTGATCTTCTTATTAAGCCCACATTTTCTCCAGGACCTGATGGAATACCTAGCTGTGTGCTTAGGTACTGTGCTCAGGGTCTTTTAAAACCTCTGCATAAATTGTTGAGTTTGTCCGTGGAGCTATGAACTTTCCCAAAAATTTGGAAAGAGTCTTATATTATTCCTTTGCATTAAAAAGGAAACAAATCAAATGCTCAAAATTATGGGGGTATATCCAAATTGTCTGCTATTCCTAAGATTTTTGAGAAATTAATAACCTCTCATCGTGAACATTTTTGTTAATCTATGATTTCAACGTGCCAGCACGGATTCATGAAACAAAGATCTGCCACTACTAACTTACTACTTACTTAACCGCTTTGGAAACTGAGCCATTAAAAAACACCCTCTGGGCTCTAAAAGTTAAACAATCTTTAGTCCGAAGAATTAGATTATTAGGAAAGTCTGAGTTTATAAATTAAAAGAAAGTGATTTACAGAGTCGATAGCCTTACTGAAATCAGTGTAAATAACTTCAGTTTGCAATTTGTCTTCAAAACCGTTCATAACAAATGATGTGAATTCTAGTTTCATGAATCCCTTTTGGCTTTCCATAAGGGACAAACAAATCTAATAATGAATTTAAAAGCCTTTAAAAGCTACTGAATACCACGTCAAAGGTCTCAGACCCGGAGAGTGGAGACCAGTCAGTCAGGGCCAACAGCAGAGTAAGTTTTGCAAAATCGGTTTTCCAAAATTGACGTACTCGGCTTAAACGGGGCATAGCACCCGGTAGGGTAAAGTGATCGACACGTCCAACGTTGGGTGCTATAAATCTTCTGGATAAGATATAGATTGTGATCGAGTAACGGATGAGATGGATGAATCCAAAACAAAAACCAGATCAAGCATTTTATTAAGAGAATTTGGGATATCATTGATTCGATTACATGACATCCCAAGTAAGTTAATCAGAAATTCATTCTGAGCCGAGGGGGTCAGGTCGCCAGAAGTAACTTCAGCAATATTGTAATCACGAAGAACTATGTACAAGGAAATCGCGATCAGAAAGCATGCAAGAAACGGAAAGTATAGCAGACAAATGAGCATCGTAAACAGAGTTATCGGAGGAAGGGGGTATATAAGAGCAAGTAACGAAAATACCAACACCATTAAAATACAACTTAACAGCAAAAAATTCTATATCTATGGAACCACCTACTATTACTGTCTCCGAGAATAATCTACATCAACAGCAATAAGCACACCTCCGCTACGTCGAAACGTCCGGTCTTTTCTATAGATACAGTATCTGTTGGATACAACTTCAGAATTAAGAATGTCTTCCCTTAAACATGCATCGGTGCATGCAATAATATCAAAAGGAAATGCTATTAGGGTATAAACTACTGAGTTTACTACAAAGACCTCTTACATTCTGATAGCCGAGATGTTCCGAGTGTAACTGAATTTAAATTTTTCCAAAGTGAAATTAATGTAGACCTTGACATCATCTGATGTTAAATCAAGGGGAAGCCTTGAAACAAATGTTTGTTTTTTCGGTTGAACGGCAACAAGTTTTCTGATGATATCTTCAAATGAAGCTATATTTTTAGATAAGTGAATGTTTTTATACCCTGATCCCATTAAAAATGGGAAAAAGGGTATCATGAAGTTGTGCAAAAGTATGTAACAGGCAGAAGGAAGCATCTCCGACCCCATTAAGTATATATATTCTTTATCAGCATCAACAGTCGAGTCGATATAGCCATGTCCGTCTGTCCGTCTGTATGTATGAACGCGTCGATCTCAGAGACTATAAGAGCTAGATACTCCAGATTTGGAACTTAAGCTCGCATAATCCCTAGGCAGTACAAGTTTGTTTTCGATTTTCGATAACTCACCCCGTTTCCGATACACACATGGGATCGATAACAATAAAATCTTGAATTTGAAAAAACTTTAGATGGCATTTTAATTATTAATTAAAATAATAACAATCTGTGAATTTTTTATTAAAATCGGTTAAGAAACATTGGAGAAATGGAACCTTGAAGTTGTCTATGCAGTATGCAGTATGGTCGTACACACACGCACACATACTTGCAAGCACTGACTGTACGCGTAAAGTATAGGGATCAGGGTATCGTCTAGTCGGGATTTCTCGACTAGAGCCTTCTTACTTGTTTTCTTTGGATATATTGGATTCATTTTGTTGTACTAAGTCAAAAATACTCACCACCAAAGAAACCGAAGGACCAGGATTAGATGAAACAACATCCATGGGTGTTATAATGTTTTCATCTGGCATCTCGTTTGTTTTAGGGACTGGGGCAGGAGAATTATTAATTAAGTTATTTTTATACCCTGATCCCATTAAAAATGGGGAAAAAGGGTATAATGAAGTTGTGCAAAAGTATGTAACAGGCAGAAGGAAGCATCTCCGACCCCATAAAATATATATATTCTTGATCAGCATCAACAGTCGAGTCGATATAGCCATGTCCGTCTGTCCGTCTGTCCGTCTGTATGTATGAACGCGTCGATCTCAGAGACTATAAGAGCTAGAGACTCTAGATTTGGAACTTAAGCTCGCATAATCCCTAGGCAATACAAGTTTGTTTTCGATTTTCGATAACTCTTTTCGTTTCCGATATACACATGTGATCGATAACAACAAAATGCAGTACCTAGTAGAAATACTAGAAATTTTTTACCTTCAATCTTGTTATGCTTACTATGCTAACCATAACACTCTTCAGATCCTATGTTCAATATATAACGATCTTTCCCACTTAATACATAGTACCAATTCTGCATGCTCTGTAAAGTAAACTAGTCTTATGTCATCTATGTGCATGTTCTTGATCTTCGTAACCGCACGCTACGCGGTGATCGTTCCTCGGTCGGAGGTGGGTCGCCTTGTAGTACTTGGGTCCGCGCGTTAACAAGCCGGTGCTTGCTAGACCACTTAAATATACTGTAATAATAATTACAAAAATAGACCTTCGCTTCGCAATAGCGAACTCAAAAAACAGCTCGAGATCCTGCTGAAGACGAATCAGGTAAAAGCTAGTAAAAGTAATAAGCCACGAAAAGTCAGTTTTTCTGAAACTCTAGTACTGTAAGGTTTTCTGATTTTAAGAATTGAGAAAGATTTGCAGCTGATTGTTTGTTGTTTAATCAGTTAAACATTTTTGACGATGAAACTTTACCAGTAACATGTTATGTTTATATTATATTCCGTACCTAACAGACAAACTGTAAATATATGGGTGATAAACCCACGAGGTGGTTGTGAAATCGATTACATTGTATTTACCATATTTTTCGAGCTAGTGTCATCATACTTGGAAGCATGTAAGCTGTCACCGTTCTCCAAGCTCTGCAAGCTTTTGAATTCCTGGACAGGCGTATTAAACCAGAAACCAAATACTGTTTTATGCAAAAGTTTGTTGCGAATTTTTAAAAAGAGATCATCCACTTAAAGAGAGTTAGTTTTAGTTAACGAAGAACTTATCAACCTTATGAAATACAATGGACTTCATCGCATGTACTTCATATAATCAACATCTACTTCCGTTTTCGATTTATACATAATAAACAAAAGCTTTGAAATTTTTCTCGACGGTCTTTTCGGATTCGCCTATGTGTGCAAAAGCAATTGAAGAAGCACAAATTTTTTCATCTTTTTTACACCATGTTAGCAATGGAGAGCCATCATGATTATATCATGAGAATGGTATTTAAGCGTAGACTCGTAGAAAGTAAATTTTATTTTAAGCTTTTTATATTAAAAATTAATTTTCGATATTTCGACTAAAAGATACTCTGAAGAAAAGAATGTGCTTGTGTGTACGCGTATTCTGCATTTTTGACTTAATTAACGGTAACGGTAACTGGATGAGTTATTGATAATTTTAAACAAACTTAGGGCTTAGGCGAGCTTATGTTCCAAATCTGGTGTCTGAGAGAGCACCAAAATATTAATATACCATTTCGACAACAAGAGATGTACCATAGAAATGCTACACAATCATCGCTCGCAATATTTGCTTAGCAACGGACGTGTTTTTTTTAAATTATTGTGCGTTTAATCTTGTGAGTTTTGTGACTTTGGGTTTCACCGGTTGTGTTAAACCCAAGTTTAACATTGATTTAAATACTTTATTTGCATATATTTTGCAAGTGCCAAAATAAAACAACGAATTGCAGCCGAAGCTCACTGCTTGATTTGCTTAGTTTGCTTGTTGCCTGCTAGTATTTTGTTTTTGTATTTTCATACTTGCACTCTTTAAGTTCTTCTGTGCTCGCTCTCTGTGCATAAAACCGTTTTTGGCTCTCACGCGCTCTTTTGTGCTGGTCCCAGTTTAAAATTATACCGTTGTTGTTGCTTTCGGTTGCTGTGCTCGCGCCGTTTTGTTTGTGTTTTCGTTTTTGTGAGTATTTACAAGCGTATTCATGCAATTAACCCTAGGGTGGTCCTAAGCTTTTTGGTTTTTGAGCAGTTTTTTAATCATTAGTTTAAAAATTATTTTTTTTCTCTCTTATTTATTGTATTTTTATTTATTTTTTATTTTTTTTTTATAATGTCTGTCTGTTGTTACAAGGGCTGCCAATTTCGCACCAATACAAAGATGGCTTTTATTGGCTGCTGGATGTGCCCAAATGTCGCACATGAAAAATGTGCTGGTCTTAACGGCCGTGTCATCGATTTAATAGGCACCACAAATTTAGAGTGGCCATGTTGGTCTTGTTTGGAGCGGAAAAAATGTAAGGCAAACTTCATGGAGACTTAGCTTGGCTTTTAGGGAGTTTTCGGCCAGTTAAAAAATTGTGCGATAATTTCTCAAGTGTGCAAAGAAACTTTAAGGAGAAAAATCTCTTGAGTGATTCTCCAAAGCGCAAAAAAGCCATTGTTGGGCCGTCATCGGGGCAGGTCATATCTGAAATTCAGCTAAACAATCCTGAGACCATAAACAAAAATAAAGGCAAGCTAAAAAACAATTCTTCTGCTCCATTCCCCAAAATTAACGAGATACCGGATGTAAACGTTATTGTCCCCATGGATGTTGTTCATCCTTCGGTCTCTTTGATGGTGAGTAGTGTTGACGAAGTTCAACTAAACAAACCAATTATATCCAAAGCCAAATATTCCATTAGCTAAAAATATATCTTCGGTTGAAGATATAATTAAAAAATGTGTTGCCGTTCCACCAAAAACACAAGTATTTGTTTCAAGGCTCTTCCCTGATTTGACATCAGATGATATTAAGGTGTATATTAGGGCAAAATCAAAAGCCAACTTCACTGTAGAAAAATTAAAATTTAATTACACTAGGAACATCTCGTCGTTTAAAATCAGTGTTTCGAGTCAAGACTTTAGCTCTGTATGTTGCAAAGAGTTTTGGCCGGAGCACATTATTGTAAACAGCCAGGAAAAAAATCGGCCTCCGATTGTATCTCCCACCCCAGTAGCTTTGCCGAAAACTCTTCTCGATTCTGATAGTTCAAAAAACTAACAACTTCCCTCGTACTTGGAATTTAAGAGGTATTTGTAGCAAACTCAGTAGTTTATACCTTAATAGTCACTCTTTTGCTTTTCATGTCATTGCCTTCACTGAAACTTGGAATAAGGTTGTATCCAAAAGACTCTGTGTCCATAGAAAAGACCGTACGTTTCGACGTGGCGGAGGTGTGCTTATTGCTGTTGATGTAGATTAATCTTCGGAGACAGTTATAGTAGGTGGTTCTATGGATATAGAATTTTTTGCTGTTAAGTTGTATTTTAATGGTGTTGGTGTTGGTGTTTATCATGTTCATTTGTCAGCTATACTGTCCGTTTCTTGCATGCTTTCTGATCGTGATTTCCTTGTAGCTCTTGGTGATTTTGATATTGCTGAATATTGATTTCTTGTCCCGACTCTGGCGCCCTGACCCCCTCGGAACAATATACAGCCCACATTTTCTCCAGGACCTGATGGAATACCTAGCTACGTGTTTAGGTATTGTGCCCAGGGTCTTTTAAAACCTTTGCATAATTTGTTTAGTTTTTCCGTGGGGCTATGCACTTTCCCAAAAATTTGGAAAGAGTCTTATATTATTCCTTTGCATTAAAAAGGAAACAAATCTAATGCTCAAAATTATGGGGATATCTCCAAGTTGTCAGCAATTCCTAAGAATAGAATAATACCCTCTCATCTTCAACATCTTTGTAAATCTATGATTTTACCTTGCCAGCACGGGTTCATGCAACAAAGATCTACCACCAGTAACTTGCTAGAATTCACATCCATTGTTAATAAGGGCTTTCAAGACAAAATGCAAACTGATGTTATTTACACTGATTTCAGTAAATCTTTTGATTCGGTAAATCACCTCCTTTTAACACATAAACTTAAACTTTTGGGCTTTCCAAATAATCTTATTCTTTGGATTCAAGATTATTTAACTTTTAGATCTCAGAGAGTCTATTTTAGTAGCTCAGTTTCTAAAGCGGTCCCGGTCACTTCTGGGGTTCCACAAGGAAGTAACCTTGGACCGATATTATTTAGTCTATTCATTAATGACCTTCCGTCCGTAATAATGATGATGTGAAATTATGCATGCCAGCTTTAACTCTTCTGTCTAGTCATAAATTCCAAAGTGACTTAAACAATTTTCACATTTGGTGCTAAGTAAATTTACTGCATCTCAATTGCAGTAAATGTAAAGTTATGTCTTTTTATCGACGAATGCCCTTTTTTAATATCTATATTCTGGATAACCTACCAATTGATCGGATTGATTTGGTTGAGGATTTGGGTATCTTAATGGACCCAAAGCTTAAGTTTGACAAGCATATAGCTTCAATTACAAATCGAGCATCAAGTGCCTTGGGGTTCATTAAGCGCTGGTCGAAGGAATTCGACGACCCCTACTTAACAAAAACTCTTTATGTGTCTCTTACCCGACCTATTCTTGAAAATAGATCTTGTATATGGTATCCAAAATACAGGACTCATCAGGATAGAATAGAATCGGTACAAAAACAATTTTTGCTCTTTGCTTTTCGGGGTCTTAACTGGGACAATAGTACTAATTTACCTGCTTACCACAGTAGACTTTTACTAATAAATCTTTCCTCTCTGACTAATCGTAGAACTATGTTAGCCATAACCTTTGTTCACAAATTAATAAATGGTGAAATAGATTCCCCCGTACCAATTAACCAAATTAACTTTGCAGTACCCATTAGAACTAGTAGAAATTTTTTACCTATAGCCCTACATGCTTGCTATTCTAACTATGCTAGCCATAACCATTTTCGGATCTTATGTTCATTATATAGCAATCTTTCCCACCTAATAACTAGAACCACAGAAGCCGGTGCCTGTTACTGTCACGCCACCTGCGTCAGTGTGAAATTTTTTTCGCTGTGAGTTTGTCGGTTCGCCAGTGAGTTTATTTTTTGGTAAAACAATTTCTTAGATAATTCCCGGAACTTATGAGTTCCCCCTCGTATATTTCTTAGCTTTGAAAAACACCTGTTAATAGTGATGTTTAAATAAATGTTTTTTCAGTCCGACTGTCCGTCTGAATACAACGTTTTTCGAGACCCAAAAACTAAAACTTGAAGATTTGCAGTTGTATTTGTCTTTGGTCAGGGCATATAAATAGTCAAGATTAGAGTGATTTTTCCAATGGGGCGCAGGGAAATAGGTAAAATCGAAAACTGAAAACCGGTAGATCCACATGTTAACCACATCCTTATAGCTAGAGCTATCAAATATACTAAGAAGATAGCTACAGGTGTCCCTCAAAAAACTGCATCGTCTGGATGAAAGGAAGATGGGGGCGTGTTGATGCATCATCATCAACTATTTTAAAGCTAAATTTGGCGACTCTAGCTCCAGTTGTGAAAGATATATGCGTTTCATGTTCAACTCAGTAAGCCCAGCTTTAACTCCTAAAAAAAAATTGCGAGGACCACGCACAAGATAAGCCGAACTTCGCAAATATAAAGCGGGGTAATTAAACTACCACCAATTCAGCCAATTTAATATATCTGTGATAATTGGGAAACAAAATAACATGACCTTACATTTAGAACAATTTAAATTGGGTAAACTATAACGGCCTGGCCGACAACGCCTCCCAATCCGATTGAAGTAAGTTAGAAAAGGACGAATTCTTTAATTTCTGCTTAAAAATCAATCAATGGGAACAGTACCCTTTCCTTTATTTCCAGAACAATATTTAAGTAATTACAACAATTTTTTTTCGTGCGATTTCATTTATTTTTTTAACATCTCTGATACTTTTACACAAAAATAAGTATGAGGTAAATGGCTGTTCATTATAACGCGAATGCTAAAAATGTTAGAAATAAAATATTTAAAATTATTAGGTTTAAGCTGAGTGAGTATGAATAAGATTTTAACATAGATACCTCAGGATAACTGATATTTTAATGAAATTATTTCCTTGAAAGAAATCTTCATGTAAAATTGATATTATCAAATGTTAAACAAATTAACTAATTTAATGAAGTTAAATTTATTAATTAATATGAAATAGTTTCCTTTTTTTGTTGCTCAGCCCATTCCAATCGGCAAGGCATCAAGTTAATTAAGTTTTTTCATGTTTTTGCCGTTTTTATTATAAAAAAAACGTCATCGTACGCATTGCAACATGTATAGAAGCGTTATCCTGTGGAAATCTCCAGTCCTGATCATGGAACTCCTCCGGAAATGAAATAAGGTCGCCTTCAAGCAGATCCACATACTTTTGCGTACTCATTCATCTCGGCACAAAGCAAATAAAAGACTTTCCAGCAGAGTTAAGTGCCGCCTATACCATCAGAGGCTTACCCCCTTGGTATCGCTTATGGCAAGTTTGCCGGGGATGTCTTGGGTCCACCCAGTATTTGTGATTACCGTTTGGCCCGCCTTAATTTAACTTTTTTTTCATCGCTGAAAACCATTTTTTTGAACTCGCTGTCCTAAAACTTAAAGTTTTCATAAAAGGCAAGCCGGGCATTCTTATGCCAATGTTACTGTTTTGGTTTCATCACCTTTGCGGTATATTTGAGGTGCAACTTTTCGTCAAATCTGTTGCACCCTCTGCCTACTTATTGGCAACTTCAAATTGCTTTATTTCGGGCACAACTCATCGACTTAGCCGTTGCCATCGCTCTTATACGTCTTTTAGTGCGCGCATCATCTTTTGATACGGCATCTTTGAGGTATTTTTGAGCGTATTTTTCCGGATTTTAAATAGTTTACGAATATATTTCGATGCAGGTTTTGTCTCTTTTAAAATCGTAACGAAACTGTAGATTAAAAGCTGAAAAGAAGTAAATGCACGAAATAACATCACAAAACATTAAAGATAAGACATGTATACTCAAAACATTAATACTCTATAATAACACCTGTTACACGCAAAACAAATAAATATTTATGTAAATCAAGTATACCTTCGGGCGAAAAAGATTTTTCTTGCTTATTAACTGATACTAACAATGTGTATACAGTTTGACGATACCCGTTTAGACGATACCCTCAACCCTATACTTTACGCGTACAGTCAGTGTTTGCAAGTATGTGTGTGTGTCTACGCGCATACTGCATACTGTATACTTAACTTCAATGTTCCATATCTCCGGTTTTTCTCAACCAATTTTAATAAAAAGTTAACAGATTGTTATTATTTCGTTTAATTTTGCAATCGCCGTTTCAAAGTTTCCAAATTCAAGATTTTGTTATTATCGAACACATGTGTATATCGGAAACGGGATGAGTTATCGAAAATCGAAAACAAACTGGTACTGCCTAGGGATTAGTCGAGCTTATGTTCCGAATCTGGAGTCTCTATCTTTGATAATATCTGAGATCGACGCGTTCATATATACGGACAGTCGGACGGACCGACGGACAGACGGACATGGCTAAATCGACTCGGCTGTTGATTCTGATCAAGAACATATATACTTTATTGGGTCGGAGATGCTTCCTTCTGCCTGTTACATACTCTCGCACAAAACCATTACACCCTTTTTAAGGGTATAAAAAATATTTTACTGTTTCTGGAACTGTTGTGTCAGTTTACCCATTGTAATTTTTATACCGTGATCCCATTAAAAATGGTTAAAAAGGGTATAATGGTTTTGTGCAAAATGTCTATAACGTTTTTGAGTTTTAATAGATAAGGACTAGGGTACAGGGTATCTCGAAGTCGATCGTTTTTGACAAGACCGTTCTTTTCTGTAATTAATTAAATTAATAAAATTGTTTATTTCTTCAGACAATATATTTCAATTTATTTAGACCACATTTATTAAAGCCTTTTTTTGTAAAGACAATCTGCATTAAATTTTACAGATGAAGACTTTTGCTGTGGCTTACAATCGCCTGATATGGCTTCAAATCAAAATGCCAGGAGACCACACAATCGCGGTTGGTGAAATGTGCTAAGCAAATCACAACAGCTAGTTTATATTTATCTGAGCATCCTTACAAATTATTTATCTAAAAAGCACTAATTCAATTCCTTTTTTGTTTACTTCTGTTAAAAAATCAATACTTAACCTATTAGTCTATGAGCATTATTTAGTTTCTCTCTAGAAGCACAAACTAAGTGGTTTAGTTTTTAATATTACATTTATTAAACATTTAAATCATTTTATAGGAACACTGACCGTTAACGTTAATGTGTTGCTTTTGAGCTTAGCATCGCCCGATGAAAGCAGCTTGGTAAGAAGTGCTTCATAACTGTTTTTTGCAATATATTAGTATGATTTTATTGCAGAAATATGAAGTTGAATTTCTATTAAATCAGCAATGGAACGATCCACGCCTTCAATATGGAAATAAGTCGCATTATGACTTTCTTAATGCTTTACATCATCATGATAGTATCTGGACGCCCGATACGTACTTCATTATGCATGGCGATTTTAAGGATCCTATTATACCAATGCATTTTGCTTTAAGAATATTTCGTAACGGGACCATAACATACGCAATGAGGTGAGTTGAGGTAAAAAAAGCTACGCTGTATCGTAGACAGACCAACAAAAAGTTCCACTGACGCAATTCCAAAGCAAAACTATTAAACCCAGTTTTCTTTTATTAATTTTGCTATTGTCACTTTACCATATTCTCCAACTTTGAACATTGAAAATGGGTAGAAAGGGTATAATAGAACAGAAATACGTAACAGGCAGAACGCAGCATCTCCGACCCTATATATTCTAAATCAGCATCATCAGTCGAATCGATATAGCCATGTTCCTCTGTATGCAATAATGCATAGACCACAGGACTATAAAGCTAGATACAATAGACTTAGAACATAAGCTAGCTTAATCCCTAAGCAGTACAAATTTCTTTAAAAATTTCCAATAACTCTTTGATATGGCGTTTAAGACATCAGATATGGAACATTGAAGTTAGGTAAAGTATGCATTATACGCATACACACACATATTTGCAACTAGGTGTAATGTTGGATACGAGGCTTTTCTTCCGCGAGCACTTTGAGGAGATATCCAGAAAGCCAGCCAAAAAAGGAAGAGCTCTCGCGCGAATGCACGAGGGGCTCAAGGCACAAGCGTCGATTGCGAAACCATTCTTACCCAATGCGTCAGGTGGAAGTTAAATTCACCGCGCTTTCAAAGCAAGCACCTGTACGTCTATCAGCCTTTCGCCGATTCTCTCTTTCAGTAATGCCAAACCTAGATTCTTTGTTTTCGGACTTCTTTTTGGAGAGTTTTTTTTGCCAGAGTTGGATGCTGCTTTTACTTCGTTAAGCTTCTTTGCCACTGCAACTATTGCAAAATCGTCTGCGAACACAATAGCTTTCAAGTCTCAATCAAAGCTGGGCCTGAGGTTACCATTGTACATCACGTTCTACTGGAGCGTCCGTTACAGAGCCCTGTGAGAATCCTGCAGATGTGAGATGCGTCTGAACACTGTCGTCCGCACTCTATTGCGGAAGGAGATCCCTACTTTTTCTAGTACCGCAAGTGCATTCATAATTTAAATTCAGTTCACTGCTTGCAGCTTGCCGCCTATAGAACTTATGCTGCCCATTTTCACCGTAGATATATCCTTCTTCAAGCCAAATTAACTTTGTTTTTAATTTTGTCAAAGGAATTCCTAAAAAAACTTTTTAAATTAAATTGATTAATTTCTGAATTATCTTCATAAAAAAGCATCCGGTATGTACAGTTTATCAAATAATTAGTTTAGTGAATATACTTTTTAAAACACAGGCAGACATAGTCCCAAATGCTTCGATTTTAAAATGTTTAACATTTTGAATTAATAGGCAAGCACAAAGCCGATAGAGTTGGTTTGATTTTCAGTTTGACGGGCGTAAGTATTTACACAACATCTTTAAGAATTTGGTTTAGTATTTCTTAGTGATTTCAATTTCTTACGTAATTTCAATAACTGCCATGTAAGTTAACTAATGTTAATGTAAATGTTAATTTGAAGCACAACAACTTGAAGAGATCAGCAAATCACATAAAATAGGTCAAAGATATCGATGTTATATTTTATATACATGTACATAAAATACATATATGTATATAAAAAGCCTCTTCTGATAGCTTAAACTGCTTCTTACAACTTCCTCTTAGAATTTAAGCTTCCTCTTTATCTTAGGAAGCTGTTGAATATAAAAGTGAATAAAATAAACGACCCGGCGTGATTCCTTGAATGAATCTAAAATGTTAATAAAACTGTAAAATGCTGACATTAGAAGAATTTTCATGTTACTATGGTGAAGCCCCAATTATAAACAACGATAATGTACTGAACCTAGATACGAAAGCAGAGATCTGGTTAACAGATACGATAATGCCTGAAACTGGCTCGTCGAGCCAAAAAGTATTCAAAGTAAGAGAGGAAACCAGAGTCGCTCTCATCTGTTAACTTAACATTTTTCAAATTAATAGCACCTGGGGAAATAAGTATCACTTCTGCCTTGCAACTCATTCACGAAGTGTGCGATGCGTTAGATAACGATAGTGAGCGGCCATTATTCAACTTTGCTTTGGTTTGTGGTCGACTTTTGGTTCTATCTGCTTACCAATGCCTAAAATGGGAAGGCAGCATAGCTTTGTATGAACTTCGTAAAATTGAATGGCCAAACGTGAGATACCTAAATATGACTTCCACCATATGTGCTTATGTATATATTGGCAATTAGGTATATATTCCCGTTAGACGCAGAGGCATGCATACACAAAAAGACGGCTCAAGGCCACATGCAGCAGGCCGTAAACGATTTGCCTTCGACTTCAATGAGCATACAAACACAAACACATATACATACTCATTGGTCGGCAAAAACTTTTAACACACAAGAAAGAAGCTCTAGTCAAGAGATCGCAACTAGACGATACCCTGAACACTTTACTTCCTTCTGCCTGTTACATACTTTTGCTTACAAACAATATACCCTTTTTCCCTTTTTATAACCTGATCCCATTAAAAATGGGAAAAAGGGTATAATGGTTTTGTGCAAAAGTATGAAACAGGCAGAAGGAAGCATCTCCGACCACATAAAGTATATATGTTCTTGATCAGAATCAACAGCCGAGTCGATGTAGCCATGTCCGTCTGTCCGTCTGTCCGTATGTATGAACGCGTCGATCTCAGAGACTATAAGAGCTAGAGACTCCAGATTTCGAACTTAAGCTCGCCTAATCCCTAGGCAGTACAAGTTTGTTTTCGATTTTCGATAACTCATCCCGTTTTCGAAATACACATGTGATCGATAACAACAAAATCTTGAAATTTGAAAACTTTGAGATGGCATTTGAAATAATGAACAAAATGACAATCTGTAAAATTTTTATTAAAATCGGTCAAGAAACACTGGATATATGGGACATTGAAGTTGTGTATGCAGTATGCAGTATGTGCGTAGATACAAACACACATACTTGCAAACACTGACTGTACGCGTAAGGTAAAAGGATCAGGGTATCGTCTAGTCGGGATTTCTCGACTAGAGCCTTCTTGTTTTTTAGTGGGTTCAGTCTATAACAAGCAAACTTACTCTATGTGAAAGCAAAATAATGCTGGTTATTTCACCAATTTCATATGATAAACTTGAGAAAATGTTCAATTTGTTTGCTAATTCTTTCTAAGGCACTCTTAGCTTACAAGAGTAAGGGAATGGATACATTGATATGTGTTCATGCTTCGAAATAGGTATCACGCTTTCAGTATAAACAGATCAGTGCCAAAAGTACATATGACAAAGCATTAGCAGTCCATACACAAAGCAAAATCAAATTCAAATTTAGCGCCAGGCCGAGAAGATAACCGAAAAATAAACAAGCAACCAAGATAAATGTTCAAAGTTAACAGAAAAGAGAAACTCTTTGTTAAGATACTTTCTGCTGCAACGTAGTTCCTGTTTCCCCTTTATGCCAATTACATTTTTATGTTTCTTCATTGCTTATACAGCTTGCTCACAAATCCCTTACACATGAAAATTTTGATATTTTCACTTAAGAGCTATAAGGCACACACTAGTTGTTTTTTAAATTCATCACAATCATTCTTAATCTCATTGGCAACCGATCTGCGCAAAAAAATTTGCACTTTTATGGATCTGTGCATTTTTAATTTAATTAAAAGTAACTGTACATACGAATTTCATACGAATTTCACAACGAAAATGCACCAAAAACCATGCCCAAAAAATTAGTTGGCAAGCTGTATTTCGTAGCATGAACACATACAGTCTGTCAAGAAAGTGTTTTCGCGTGAAGAAAAATGTATGTTTTTTCACTTCACAGGCAAAAATATAACTGTAATATGGCTCTTCAAATTTTTTAAAATTTTTTATTTGTTATTTATTTATTTTTTAATAATATATTTAAGCCAATTTGATTATTCATTAAAGAACAAAAAAGTTATAGCAAAAACAAATTAACTCTAACTAAATTTGACTGTCATCAAAGTGTTTTCGCATCTACGTTTTCGATGTGAAATTCGTATGAAATTCGTATGTACAGTTACTTATAATTAAATTAAAAATGCTTAGATCCATAAAAGTCCAATTATTTTTGGCCAGATCGCTTGTTAATGAAATGAAGAATGATTGTGGAATCACCATATCTCGCGTATCTATGTTTGTACATATATTTCCTTACTCTTGTAATTGAAGAGTGACTTAGAAAGAATTAGCAAGAATTGAAAATTTTTTTAATTTATCAAGGGCAATTGGTGGGCTGTTGGTTATTTTGCTTTGCATTACTTAGCTGCTAGAAAATAAAAAGTAATGATTTTCCGATGTATTATTGTTGGAAATAACTGTATTTGCCTATGTACACCGCAGCTTGTCTTGCATTCCCGTTTTGTAGTCGTAATCTGTTGTTGCCTGCGAGCAACGGTAATTGTAAGTTCCTTTTGATCAAGACCTTCTTTTATGGGCTATGTTTAAGCTACTCTCATGATGTAAGAGTCAGTCGTTTGTGGTCGCTTGAATCACGGAGTACAAGTCGCATGAAGCGGACATATATACTAAATAAATATAAACACCAAGTTATAATAGGTTATGGGCCCAGAACACGGAATATTCAGCTCGTAGAAAATACACTGAATTGTTCTGAGGATTACTTGTAGAAGGTAAATGAGAGCATTCTGGACTTTCTTGGACAAGTGTGATAACTGTGTGATTAAAGAAAATGAACACCGCGGTGAGTTCGATCGAGAAGTTGGACGACCAGAATTATAGTGCCTGGGTCGTTCAAATGAAAAGTGTACTCGTGTATTCAGAACTATGGCAGTATGTGTGCGGTTGTGTCATGAAAAACGAAAATGACAGTGCTGAGCAAAAGGAAATATTTGATGCAAGAGACGAAAAGGCTCTGGCAAGCATAATGCTTTGCATAAAGGCATCCCAAATAAATAAAGTGAAGAATTGCCAAACACCAGCAAGTGCCTGGAACACCCTGAAAGAAATTCATATGCCAATGGGACCTGCGCGTCGTGTAACTTTGCTAAAGCAGTTATTACAG
The DNA here is from genome assembly GCA_035044605.1 of Scaptomyza cyrtandrae. Lineage (NCBI taxonomy): Eukaryota > Metazoa > Arthropoda > Insecta > Diptera > Drosophilidae > Scaptomyza > Scaptomyza cyrtandrae. The sequence continues at coordinate 161,235 of JAWNNS010000513.1, read as the reverse complement.
CTAAGATTGGTAGAGTCGGGTAGTATGGCAGAGCACATACATAAGTTTGCAGACTTAGTGGAAAGACTAAGCGAGATCGGCTTTATTATGGTCAAAGAGTGTTTGTCGATTTTGCTGTTGTCGAGTTTGTCGGATGGATACGATAATTTCGTGATCGCCATGGAAACTCGTGACACGTTGCCGTCGCTAAGTGTGATAAAAATCAAGTTACTTGAAACGGAGAGACAAAAATGTTCTCGACGCGTATAGACAATCGAGCAAACAGAAATACAGACGAAAGTAACGGTAAAGTGAATCGAAGAAGTGCGCAGCAGAAAAAGGCAACACAGGCCGGCTGCTGGAATTGTAGTCGCCGTGGGCACATTGCTGCAAATTGTCGCGCAAAAGACAGCTCTGAAAAAGAGCAATGCAAAAACAATAAAGAAATTAAGAATTCATACTCAGTGTTTGCAGCGGCAAGAAACTCAAGTAGTGGTGGTTTTGCAAAGAACACGTGGTGTCTAGACAGTGGCGCCACAGCGCATTTGTGTAACGATAGATCATGCTTCATAGAATTGAGAGAGCACAAAGAGAAAATTATTTTAGCTGGAAATAATTATATACAGGCATATGGCCGTGGAAAAGCACGCATTAAGTGGGAAAATAACACTATTGATTTGACCGATACATTATATGTGAAAGACCTTCAATGCAACTTTGTGTCAGTATCAAAAGTAGTCCAAAAGGGATTAAATTTGGGCAAAAGAGTGCGCGCATTGAAAATCGTAGAGGCGATGTGATCTTAGTTGCTAAGGAGCAGCAAGACTTATATTTGTTCAACGCAGATGAGCAAAAGTTTTTCAGCGCGCAAGCTCATTTAACAGACATACTGAAGTGGCACAAGCGGCTTGGGCATTTAAATTTTGCCAGCCTGAATAAAATGATTAAGAAAAATTTAGTGCACGGCTTGAAAGCTAGGCAGTGTTCGGACTTAAAAGAACATGTATGTGAAACATGCGCGAAGTGCAAAATAAGCGTAAAGAGATTTCCAAAGAAATCTGAGACCCGCGCCGAAGTCACACTAGACTTGATACACACAGACATTTGTGGCCCAATGAGAAAATGTTCTGTAGGTGGTGCGCGGTATTTTGGCATATTCATTGACGATAGATCACGGTTTGTGCATGTGTGTTTTATGAAAACACGCGATGAAATCTTTGAGAAGTTCAAAGAATATAAGGCGTTTGCAGAAAAACAAACTGGACGCAAGATAAAATGTCTCAGAAGCGACAACGGTCGTGAATATTTGAGCGGCGATTTCGAAAAATATTTAGTGAGCAAAGGCATCAAGAGGCAGCTTACTGTGCCGTATACACCCCAACAAAATGGTGTAGCGGAGCGCGCGAATCGAACGCTGGTAGAAATGGCACGAAGCATGATTGTGCATGCTGGTCTCAAGGAAAATTTCTGGGCAGAAGCTGTAAATACGGCGGCTTATCTGCGAAATCGCTCAGAGACATCTACGCTTGAGGATATGACACCGTATGAGTCATGGTCAGGCAAAAAACCGTCTGTAAGTCACCTAAAAGTTTTCGGTACAAAGGCTGTCGTACTTAACAAGAAGCACAATAAGAAATTCCTACCAAAAGGTGAGGTGAGAGTACTAGTTGTTTACTCTGCAACAGCTAAGGCATACCGATTGTATGATCCCGATTCACGAAAAGTAATTGAAGTAAGAGATGTGATATTTCTTGAAGGTGAAATGACAGATGACAGCGTAAGGGACAGGATCTCGTTGTGTAATAATGATGTTACACTGATCATGAAGGATGTTGAAGATGACCCTGTAAGCCTTCATGGTGGCAATCAAACTGAGGATCGCGAAAATTCCGAACGAGATGCGGAGGTGCCAAATAAATCTACAGACGGAGACATTGGTGACGACGAGGAAATCGAGTCAAGCGAGGAACCGAGCAAAAGAGGTCCTGGAAGGCCAAAGAAAGTACGCAGTACAACATTTTAAATGTTATGACAACGGATGACGTAGCTGCACCTGCTAGCGTCAATGCAGCCTTGAGTTCTAATCATGCCAGTGAATGGAGGGCATCGATGCAGAAGGAGAGAGACAGTCTGCACGAAAACAAAACTTGGGAGTTAATTGATCGTGCTAATCAGGATTGGTTTCACGCCCTGCCCCAGCGAACCATGTTTGTACATGTCGACGATCTTATTGTGGCTAGCACCAGGAAGGAAGTTCTGAACTACGTGAAGGAACGCATATCACACGAGTTCGACGTAGTCGATGGAGGGCATCTGAAGCATTTCCTAGGTATGGAAATTGATCGTGAAGGTGAAACAGGCAGCGTTACTGTCGGTCATAAGTACTACATTGAGAACCTTCTACGTGAGTATGGTATGCACAACTGCAAATCTAATGCCATACCTCTAGAGGCAGGATTTCAAGTCAAATGCGACAATGACGGATGCCACCGAACGAACCAAGGTAGCTATCAATCGTTGATAGGTTCGCTAATGTATCTAGGCATAACTACACGGCCTGATATATTGCACTCAGTAACAAAGCTAGCACAGCGGAATTCAGGTCCACACAAGGAGCACGAAATAGGAGCCAAGCGAGTATTAAGATACTTGAGGGGCACATCAGAGTTGAGCTTGCACTACAAGATGACTGGCCAGGCGATACACTGTTTCGTCGATGCAGATTGGGCTGGAGACAGCACGGACCGGAAGTCCTATAGTGGCTGGGCGTTCTTTGCAGCAGGCGCTGCATTCTCATGGGAGTCAGAGAAGCAGAGCGTCGTAGCATTAAGAAGTACTGAGGCAGAGTATGTGGCACTCTCACTGGCAGCTAAGGAAGCTGCATATATACGCAAAGTCATGCGTGAAATGGGTTTCAGTGAAGGATCTGGAATAAGGATATTAAGCAATAATCAAACCGCTCAATGATTGACAAAAGGTGCTAAGTTCCATGCCCGTAGTAAGCATATCGACATTAAATATCATCATATCAGAGATATGGTAAAAATAATGAAGTTGAAATTGAATATGTACCTACCAAAAACATGATCTCTGATGTGTTAACGAAAAACCTTTGTAAAGTAAAGCATAAGGAGTTTGTAAACTTAATGGGTTTGCGCTGAATATGTAAAAGTTTATTTTGTTTAAGAAGAAGACAAACTGCGCTGAGAAGGAGTGTTGGAAATAACTGTATTTGCCTATGTACACCGCAGCTTGTCTTGCATTCCCGTTTTGTAGTCGTAATCTGTTGTTGCCTGCGAGCAACGGTAATTGTAAGTTCCTTTTGATCAAGACCTTTTATGGTCTATGTTTAAGCTACTCTCATGAAGTAAGAGTCAGTCGTTTGTGGTCGCTTGAATCACGGAGTACAAGTCGCATGAAGCGGACATATATACTAAATAAATATAAACACCAAGTTATAATAATTATTTATTGTTAAACATAAATTTATTTCAATTTTAAATGAAATACATATGTTTGTATTTGAAAATTGTGTTGTTGCCGACGACAAAACGGCTACAGCTGGCCTGCCGCTTGTGCGTCCAACGGGAACAGGCAAAACGCAAAAATTCAAACAACAACACGAGATGGTTGATGTTGCTAGAACGCACAATCTGCACAATGTGTTTTGATACCCTTTAATACCATGTTCAATTAAAGCAAATAATACAGGGACAAGTATTTGAATGCAAAATATGTTTATTTTATGGTTAGTGGTAATTTGGTATTCAGTCATTTTAAACTTGTTCAATGAGTCATGAATGATCTACCTAATTCCCAATATATACACATGTATATGTATGATTGAAGTCATAGTTAAGTATCTCACGATTAGCCATACAATTGCACAAAAATCGTATAAAGTCTATACTACCCTCCCATGTGAGACATCAGCAAGCAGATAGAACCAAAAGTCGAATATTTAAAATCTCAACTTCGGTCACCACACAACAGCAAAATGAAGTATGGCAACATCGTCTGACGCATTGCACACTTTGAGCTAGTGGGAATCCATGTACATTAAGATTCTCATTGGAGTTGGCAATGCAAAAGGGAAATTTAGTTCCCCACGAGCTACTTTCAGAGCGTAACTTTTTTGGTAAGAAGAGAGCTCTGTTTTCGCATCTGTTATCATTCGATAATCTTTGATGGAACATTTGGTGTTATCTTGTTGGTCTATTGGTGAGGTTTTCGAAACAAAACACAAATTCAATAAAAATAGGCTTAATGCACGCGGTAAATAATGTGCTTTGATCCAGTCTCTTGTCAAAAGTTTACCTACGCAATCATTTGTTTCCCTTTCAGGACTGCAACAAATTATTATTGATGATGCTAATATCTTAAAAAATATAAATTAAAAGCTAGAAGCCTTGAGAAGAAATAATAATAATTTAGAAAAGCATGAAGTTGAAATATTCATGTTATTTTGAATATTTTTGGACAAATGCGATTAAAGTCAGTCAAATTGGTAAAATTTTACAAAAAGTTAAAACTAGGACACTGAATTGCAAGTCAAAAACGATACTTTATACACAATTGTGAGTTATTTGGTACAGCGAAACCGACCTGTCAGTTTAGCCTTACAAAACGACGGTACGTTGAATTACCGGCAAGCCGCGATGTACATAGTTCGTCAATGTATAACGGATAGTAGCGGTTTCAAGCTCTGTGACTCTTGAGACACCGTCGTGTGTGCGCGTTCTCCACATTGTGCTCTGCTGAAGCAAGGTAAGGTATTCAGCTTGCCAACAAGCCCAAAAGACATGTTGTATACGTGCAACCTATTGCTAACCATTTAAGCGATTGAAACTGATATTCTACAAATCAGGCTCAATTATGGTTTTGGCAGCTTACCCAGCAGAAAGTTTGATGCCGTCAACTCGTCTATTTTTATACCCTGAACCCATTAAAAAGGGTATAATGGTTTTGTGAACAAGTTTTGAAAGAGTTTGAGTGTTATGATGAATGTCACTCAGTCTAAGTTCAGGGTGACGCACTCTTTATACAAACTTATCCTTTACAGACGCTGCAGGAACACCCTTGCCTTTTCAATAGAAGTGAGCTATAACCGATTAAATGGAGCTTGCTAGGTTAAAATTGACGAAGACAGGAGCTGATCTGATTCAGGATCTCATAAGATACCTAGCGTTTTATGAAGTTGCTGTCATCATCGAATTCAAGGCAAGTTTCCGTTTTGGTGTCAGATTCTTCTAAAAACATTTGAAACCAAAAGTTCTCTCGGGCAAGAAACTCGGTCACCTGTTGCATAAATTAGATCATCGACATAGAAATGCGGCCCCATAGGGAAACAAATGTCCATCGTCGTAAGCCAACTGATGCATAGTCCCAATTGATCCAGAGTCTTTCCAGAAGATGCATTAAAACTATGAGTCAGGAAAACTCGATATATATTGCAGATGTCTCCAGTGAGTGCGACAGCATACGTTCGAAATTGAATTAACAAGTAAAATAGTTTGGTCTGTGTGACAGGGCCAGCTATTATCACATCGCTTGAAGATCCATCAAAGACTAAATTAATACGCAGTAGTTAGGCAGAAAATATCGAAAAGAATCAGCGAATTTTCCAGTTGAACATGACATGTATCTTAGATCGAGGCTTTCTTTATTTCATTCATTTTACATAAAACAGGCAAACCTGGAAAAAAAACATGCTTGCTCCAATGAGGATATTAATGTGATGTCGCATGTAAAATGTTGGGTCTGCCAATTAAATATTAGAAGAGGCACTCCATGCGGCGATGCCAATGAAAGCGCTAGGCTGACAATTCGTAATGGTCTGCGTAATTGTTGAAGCGCAAATTCTCTGCAGACGCAGCTACTAGGCTAAACGAGAAGTGATCAGTTGAACCCGAGTCCCGAAGCCCGAAACTAGCAAAGCACATGCCGGAATTAAGGAGCTGAAATTTTATCAAAATGCAGCAGGGTCTGATGCCGTGCGTTGCAAGTATGAAAATAGCGACTTAAGTATGATGTCCTTTCCATAGACAATTTATGCAAAGCCTCCTTGCTTGATCAATTTTTAATCATCTGATTAGCTTAAGTTTTACAGACTTTTCTAGATCAGCCGCACCCGTGTCTACTTTAAATGTTGACTTATACCATTTTCAGTATTTTCCTTTAATTGACTGCTCCTTTTTTATTTGTTTGCTGATACTCCACATTTCATAAAAATTCTTTTTTCTATTTTAAATGTTTATTGTTCCCCATTAACATTTAAAGAAGTTTCACACTGACTTATACCATTTCCAGTATTTTCCGTTTATTGACTGCTCCTTTTTTATTTGTTTGCTGATACTCCACGTTTCATTAAGATTCTTTGTCGATGCTTCTAAGGCTTTGCACTCTTGAAACTACTCATAAAGTTCCTTATTTTTTTTTATCAATTCGCAGAAATTGTCTTGTGTGCATAGAAATTTTTTAAATTAACCATTTTGTTTTACGATGTTTTTGATGTACAGTTTGACACGAAAATGTTTACAAAATGTGATCAATTTTGATTTTTTTACTTTAGGGACACACTGGTTTTTGCTTAAATTATTTTTTTAAATTAAATAAGTAATTCAATCAATTATCTCTTGAAAAGTTGGTACTTTAAATGGCTTTTCGAACACATTCCTGAGATATGAATTCCACAATCATTTTTTACCGCATTTTGTTGGATTTTCACTGATCTCTCTGACCATAATTCGCTTTGCCCTTGGAGCTGTTGCCCGCGGCCGGCCAGTTAAGGGCTTCGCCTCCATCAATCTCTCGTTTTTTACGCGGCTTAAAACATTGTAATCAGTTTTCCTGCTAATTGCAAACATTTCTGCAATCTCAGAGGCCGATTTACCGATGGTGGAGTTGTAATAATCCAACTGATTCATGTCAAAAGATAACCGCTTGCCTAGCATTTGAAAACTGTCTTAAGCTCTCCCGATATTGTTTAAAGTGTACATTCAAATTATGAAATTTCTTAGAAAATTGCATTACCAAGAGCTGCGGATTTTTTATTTTTAATAAAAGTAACTGGAAAAAAGTAAATACGAATTTCACAACGAAAATAAACATGTAAGAAGGCTCTAGTCGAAAAACCCTATACTTTACGCGTACAGTCAGTGCTTGCAAATATGTGTGTGTGTGTGCATAGCGCATACAATCTGCGAAATTTTTATTAAAATCGTTTGAGAAACACCGGAGATATGGAGCATTGAAGTTGAGGATGCAGTATGTAGTATGTGCGTACATAAACACACACACATTCTTGGAAGCACTGACTGTACGCGTAAGGTATAGGGTTCAGGGAATCATCTAGTCGGGATTTCTCGACTAGAGTCTTTTTACTGGTTTTTTTTTGTTAACGTCAATTTTTTAAGGTTTTTAAATATGTTGAAGAGATAATTGATTAAATTACTTATAAAATTTTTTAGAAAAAATTAAAATCAGCAAATAACTTGTCCCTTATAGTAGCTCAAAGGTGAAAACTTCAAAACTTTTCACATTGTGTAAACACTTTCGTTTATTTGTTCAGCGCCTTGATTACTTCATCGAGTGTGTTCATATGTGATATGTACGTGTATATGCCTTGTTCTGACACGCTTTCGGCACTTCCGCCATTTGGATTTCTAGTATTATACGAGAGGGGACCCATAAGTTCCGGGAATTACAAATATGGTTGGGAGGGAGAGTGGGATAAGCTATGGTTTGACCACTTGTCTGCTAGTGTCCCGCCACCTGTGAGTGCATCGGTTCGCCTGTTTGGTTTCTTTTAATAAAACAACTTTACATTTCGGAGGTTTTTGTTTCACCTCCTCCACAGTGTTAAATCGCTTTCTTCTTTTATCCTTTTGAGTATGGGGAACAAAAAGAAGTAAATCAGTATCATGGTGTTTTTGGTCATAAATAGCAAAACATTGTATAAAAATTTAATAGCTAGATTTACAAAATAAGCTCGCCTTCTCAAGTTTGTTTTAATTTTTCGATAAAATCTTGAATCCGGAAAACTTTGACACGACGTTTCGTAACATAGCGAAATAATGGCAATAATTGAACTTTTTATTGAAGTCGGTTGGGAAACATCGGAGGTATAGAACATTGAAGTTAAGTTAAGTATGCAAGTGTATGCATATCAAACAGAGACTGTACTTGAAAGAATAGGGTTTAAGGTATGTTCTTTCCGGTTGCTCGATCAGAACCTTACTTAATTTTTTTTAGAGTTTTCTTCTGATATTTTGAACACCTCTTAAGAATTCTACATTTTTATTTTTGCATTGTTTTTTGTTAACATATGTTAACGAAATCGAAATGTAAACCATAAAAAATCTTGCTGCTGGGAAGTTAAGATTTTAAGGTTTATGCACCGTAGATTCAAAAATACATTACTCCCATATTTTTACTACTCGGGTCACCAAACTTAGTAATGTAATGGCTCCGGGCGGAAGAAATGAGCGTGGCCTACAAATGTTTGATGCAGTATTTATGGGACGTCATCACCCATATTGGCATTAAACTTAGTGACCTTAACTCAAACACTGAGAAAGATATAAACGTTTCTGATTTCAAAATGCGAAGTGGTGTGGAGGCAAAAGAACATACGCTATCAAATTTGGAAGCTTAAGCTATAAGCATGTGGGAAACATATTGTTTTTTTTATTTTTTTTTTTATCGATTTTCACCCCAATTTTAACACTATCTGACAGACAGAATAACGCTGATTACCCAAAACAAATATACGTAGGTTGGTTAGTGACAGCCTTATTAAAACGTTGCCAATTTCGCAGTCGATCGCGTCTGACTGCAACGTTTTCACTTGTTTTATTAATTTATTTTTATTACGTTGTAGGCGCCACTTGATACTGTCGTGTCAGGGAAGTCTTCACATTTTCCCATTTGATGATCCAAAATGCTCGTTCTCAATGGAAAGCAGTAAGTACACTGAAAAAAAAACATAAGTTGTAAGACTAAATGGAGTTGACGTATACAATTATAAAAAAACAAAATTTTTATATATATACTTTCTCTTAGTGGCTAAAAAACAGAAACAGAAAATATCTATCAGTATATTTGTCCAAGCATCGGCTGATCAATTTAGACCTATTTTCCGTCTTCTTACATTTGTAATTTATTGATCAAACGTGTAGAGCTAAACAAGTAAGAAAGCTCTAGTCGAGGAATCCCGACTAGACGATACCCTGAACACTATTCTTGTGTATGTGTGTGTGGCGTTTCTCAACCGATTTTGATAAAAATTTCACAGATTGTCATTATTTTATCAAATGCTTCAAACGCCGTCTTAAAGTTTTCCAAATTCATGACTTTGGTGTTGTCGATTACATGTGTTTATCGGAAACGGGAAGAGTTATCGAAAGAAAAAAAAAACAAACTTGTACTGCTTAGGGACTAGACGAGCTTATGTAAAATCTGGAGTCTCTAGCTTATAGTCTTTGAGATCAACGCGTTCATACATAGGAATAGACGAACGGACAGACATTAGACATTGATACCCTTCTTACCCGTTTAGGTTCAAGGTTCGGGGTATAAAAATGTATATCTCCAAAAGCTTCTGAATTTCGAATTATGTTTTCGGAGATATTAGCATAATCGCTATCGCACATTTCTTAGCTTTTATGAAGTCCTAAAAGGACTGCAACTGCAAATGCTTGCGCAGAACACCTTTTTTACAAGAAATTCAGTCTAAACATATTATTTATATCTTAACCTTATCTTTATAGGTTTTAGTGTTTTTTATGATTCTAATATTACCAATTTACCAAATTACTGTGAGATTTTCAAAAGACTATACTTTGTCCTTTTTTAACAACTGTTCATTTTACGACTAATTACAATAAAATTTTGAATTATTAACTTTGCAATGATTATAATAATACGCATAAGAAAAATTAATCAAATGATGTTTTTAAAAAGGTAGACTTGCTTTTATTCCTTCCAAATTTTTTCAACACTTTTCTTAAAACACAAAAATAAACAAGTAAGAAGGCTCTAGTCGAGAAATCCCGACTAGACGATACCCTGAACACTATACTTTACGCGTATAGTCAGTGCTTGCAAGTATGTGTGTGTGAGTGCATACTTCATACTGCATACTGCATACTGCATACTGCATACTGCATACTGCATACTGCATACTGCATACTGCATACTGCATACTGCATACTCAACTTCAATGTTCTATATCTCCGGTGTTTCTTAACCGAATTCAACAAAATTTTCAAAGATTATCATTATTTTGTTTGCCATCTCAAAGTTTTCCAAATTCAATATTTTGTTGTTATCGATCACATGTGTATATCGGAAAGGGGATGAGTTATCGAAAATCGAAAACAAACTTGTACTGCATAGGGATTAGGCGAGCTTAAGTTCCAAATCTGAAGTCTCTACCTTTTATGGTCTCTGAGATCGACGCGCTCATACATACGGACGGACAGACGGACGGACGGTCGGAAGGACGGACGGACGGTCGGAAGGACGGACAGACGGACGGTCGGACAGACGGACATGTCTATATCGACTCGACTGTTGATGCTGATCAAGAATATATATACTTTATGGGGTCGGAGATAGTATAAGTTGCATAGGTCTTATCTAATTACTTAATAATTGTTAAATGACTTAAGCAGCATTATCCGACAACGCACTGCTGGTATGCTATTCGGAATTCACAAATAAGACTAGTCTGATTTTTTACGAGTTACATGGTCACTCACTAGCTTGCAAGTTACACGACTTGTTATGTGCAAAAGTATGTAACGGATAGAGGAAGCATATCTAAGCCAATAAACCATAAATGAGTTGATCTAGACATGTGTTAACGCGTCGAGTTCAGTGACTAAAATGGTTAAAAACTTCATTTTTGAAATTTTAGTTCATGTGTACCACCCGCAGTAAAAGCTTTTAAATAATCAAGAACTTCCTCTGATTTGGAATTATACTATTTTGACCAAAATCATTTAAGAACCCCCAGATCGAAGATTAAAGTTTATCATTGCATCGCTCACCTGCACCGCAACGGACGTGTTTTTTCGCTCTTCGCTTTTTTTTTATTTTCGTGCGTTTAGTTCCTTTATTTTCTCGCGACTCTGTGCTAATAAATAGTTTTGTAATTTGGGTTTTCATCGTTCAGTCACGATTTCCGGCTCTCACGCGCTCTCTTGTGTTGGTGCTGGTCCCGGTTTAGATTATTCCATTGTTGTTGCTTTCGGTTTGCTGCGCTCGCGCCGGTATGTTTTTGTTTGTGCTTTTGTCTTTGTGAGTATTTATATACGTTTCAAACTTTTACTTTTTTAGCGTTAGGCTGACAATTCGTAATGGTCTGCTTAACTGTTGAAGCGGAAATTCTCTGCAGACGCAGCTACTAGGCTAAACGAGAAGTGATCAGTTGAAGCTGGATCCCGAAGCCCGAATCTAGGAAAGCACATGCCGGAATTAAGGAAACGAAGCTTCATCAAAATGCAGCAGGGTGTGATGCCGTGCGTTGCAAGTATGACAATGGCGACTTAAGTATTACGGTGATTGATGTCTTTTTCATAGACAATTTATGCAAAGCCTGCGGTGGTCTGCGTTCTTGTCGTACATACGGCAATATTCTGTGAACTGCCTAGTGTCTCCAAAAAACATATATGAGCAATGATTTTGTCCAAAAAATCACGGAGTTTGCCGACCGACGACACACAGTGTCGGAATCGTGAATTGAGTATTGCAAAAATTAGCAAAATTGATAGTCGTTTTTTCTCCGGATAGAAAAAGTTATAGATAGCACAGTTAGAGTAACAAGCTTGAGGAGATATAGGTAGCAAATTTCTAGTATTTCTGATTAGAACTGCACAGCTTATTTGGTTGATCAATTGAGAACAATCAATTTCACCATTAGTTTGTTGAATACCTTTATCAAATATAGCGGCAGGCCGAGAAGAACAAGCGAAAAATAAGCAAGCAATTGAGGGGCGGCAGGAGCTAATAATGCTTTTGTTTGTGCTTTTGTCTTTGTGAGTATTTACAAACGTTTCATACTTTTAACCCTAGTGTGGCCCCAAACTTTTTTGAGCAGTATTAACTTGTTGGATAAATAATAATTTTTTTAGATATTTTTATTTATTTTTTCAAGAAATAAAATGTCTGACTGTTGTTACAAATGCTGCCAAGTTCACGTCAACACGAATGTGGGTTTTATTTGCTGCTGGATGTGCCCAAATGTCGCACATGATAAATGTGCTGGCCGTATTGTGGACTTAATGGGCACTAAAAATCTAGAGTGGCCATGTTGGTCTTGTTTGGAGAGAAAGAAAGACATGGCAGGCATCATGAAGGCTCAGCTTGGCTTTGATGGAGTTTTAGGCCAGTTACAAAAAGTGTGCGAAAATTTCTCAACAGTGCAAAGAAACTTTAATTAGAATAATGTCTTAAATGATTCTCCGAAGCGCAAAAAGGCTAATGTTGGGCAGTCATCGGGTCCTGTTATGGCTGACAATCCTCCAAACGTTTTAGAGCCCAAAAATTAAAATAACTTAACTAATAATTCTCCTGCCCCAGTCCCTAAAACAAACGAGATGCCAGGTGAAAACATTATAACACCCATGGATGTTGTTTCATCTAATCCTGGTCCTTCGGTTTCTTTGGTGGTGAGTATTGTTGACTTAGTACAACAAAATGAATCAAATATATCCAAAGAACAAAACATTCACTTATTTGAAAATATAGCTTCAGTTGAAGATATCATCAGAAAATAAAACAAATATTTGTTTTAAGGCTTCCTCCTGATTTAACATCAGATTATGTCAACATACTGGCCAAATCTAAAGCCAATTTCACGGTGGAAAAAATAAATTCAATTACACTCAGAATATCTCGTCTTTTGAAATTAATGTTTCGAGTCATGATTTTAGCTCTATATGTTGCAAAGAAATTTGGCCGGAGCATATAATAGTTAACGAATACACTCCCAGAAAGAAAAATCGGCCTCTGATTGTATGTCCCCTTCTTGTAGTTGTGCCTAAAACTCTTCCCGTTTCGGATAGTTCAAAAAACTAACAACTTCCTTTTTACTTGGCTATAAGAATGTAAGAGGTCTTTGTAGTAAACTCAGTATTTTATACCCTAATAGCATTTACCTTCCTTTTAATATCATTGCATGTACGGAAACTTGGTTAAGGCAAAACATTCGAAAAAAAAAAAAAAATAAATAATAATTGAACACATTCTTCCTTCACGTTTTGGAGAAATAATGTTGTTTCATGTTCGATACAATTTCTTCAAAATTGGGATTTTTTTTATGTAAAAGCGATTTGAATACAGTCTTCGGCGTTTAACCAATTTCTGTTTTTCGTTTTTATGTTCATTAAAGTGGAAAAGCCTTGTTCGCACAAACATTTTGTTCCAAATAGCAACAATTTTTTAACCGCATCTTCATGTGCAATTTTGAAAGCCTTTGCAGCTTTTGACATCTAAATAGACGACAGATTTGGTTTACTCTCAAATTGAAAACGTGATTCAGTATTAGATCGAAGTTCAAGGATTGCTTCTGTCAAACCTGAAGGTTCTTCTGGTATAATAGCAATTTCACATTTAAAAGGATCTACAATCCAACTGACAGTACGTGTATCAAGATCTGAAAAGTAATCTGAAAACCGCATTCTGAGTTTGATAAGATGTCTTGCAATTGTATCCTTGATGTCAGCAAAAGTAATATTTTCACAATCTTCCAAAAACAAAGCTTACATTGAGAAAGAAGCTATTTTGTTCTGTTGTTCTTTCTGTCTCCAATATTGCAGATTTAATCCAATTTCTAACATTATTGCCCTCGCTCAAATGATATTAATATTCTTTCCTTGCAATTCTTTGTTTAACATATTTATACTCTCAAAAATGTCCGCTAAATATGCGAGATATGCAACCCAGGAAGAGTTTTAAAACTTATCTGCGAGAATAATTTTTTGATCAACCATAAAAATTTCGACTTCAGTTTTGAGAGTCCATACTCGATTTGACACATTTCCGCGAGAGAGCCACCTTACTTATGTATAATTAAGTAGGTCCGTATGTTCAGCTTCACCGTCCTGACATAGTTCTCGAAATAGACGCGTGTTTAGTGCATGTCCCTTGATAAAATTTACAATCTTGACATTATGCATGACGGCTTCCAATGTAGGTTTTAAGGTAGGTTTTTTTGACCAAAAGAGCCTGGCGATGGATCATACAGTCAGTAACTTCAATAATTGGGTTATTTTTATACCCTGATTTCATTAAAAATGGGAAAAAGGGTATAATGGTTTTGTGCAAAAGTATGTAACGGGCAGAAGGAAGCTTCTCCGACCCCATAAAGTATATATATTATTGATCAGCATCAACTGCCGAGTCGATATAGCCATGTCCGTCTGTCCGTCTGTCCGTATGTATGAGCCAACCGATCTCAGAGCCTATAAGAGCTAGAGACTCCAGATTTCGAACTTAAGCTCGCCTAATCCCTAGGCAGTACAAGTTTGTTTTCGATTTTCGATAACTCATCCCGTTTTTGATATACACATGGGATCGATAACAACAAAATCTTGAATTTTGAAAACTTTGAGATGGCATTTAAAATAATGAATAAAATAATGACAATCTGTGAAATTTTTATTAAAATCGGTTGAGAAACACCGGAGATATGGGACATTGAAGTTGTGTATGCAGTATGCAGTATGTGCGTACATACAAACACACATATTTGCAAACACTGACTGTACGCGTAAGGTATAGGGATCAGGGTATCGTCTAGTCAAGATTTCTCGACTAGAGCCTTCTTACTTGTTTTTTTTACGAAAGCCGAAAAACCATTTGACCATATGACCCAGAATAGCTGGAGCTCCATCCAAAGATACAGAAATACAGTTTTCCCATTTTAAACTTTGCGCATTAAAGTATTCATTTACTTTATTGTAGACATCAATTCCACGAGATCTCAACTCGAGCGGAGAACAAAACAGCAATTCCTCTTCAAAATTATCTGCACCTTCGTAGCGAACATATACCATTAGTTGTGAATTGCTACTAAAATCAGTTGTCTCATCAAGCTGAATAGCAAAATATTTAGCCTGTTTTATGCGAAAATAACCTGTTCCTTTACATTTTCTGCTAAGAAAGAAATTCGTTCTTTCACAATTTTCGCAGACAAGGGTACCGAATTCAGTTTCTCCGCTTCTTTTTGACCACACATAATCTCCGCCATTTTTACAGCAGCTGGTTTAACCAAATCTTTACCAACAGTATATGGTTTCTTATTTCGAGCAATCAACCAGGGTACTTTAAAGCTAGCCCTTGATGCTGAACGCTGATAAAATGTACCAAACAAGTTGCTATTCAATCTTTGTCTTTTAACAGGTATTTCTTAATTTGCAAAGTATTCTCGCGGTTTGAAAGACAGGTGTGAATGCAAATTAGGAATTCTTCTTGGTATGTTCTTTTTCTATTAGCTGATCCTAAGGGAAACAGAAAATAATAGTTGTAAAATACTTGAATTAAACTTTCAAATTATGGCTCTTACGATCATGTTAAGAATGCTCAGCTGCAATCAATGAGAATGTAAAGTAAGAGAGGAAACCAGAGTTTCGAACTTCTGTTAACTTAACATTTTTTAAAATTAATAGCACCTGGGGAAATAAGTATCACTTCTGCTTTGCAACTCATTCACGAAGTGTGCAATGCGTTAGATAACGATAGTGAGCGGCCATTATTCAACTTTGTTTTGGTTGGTGGTCGACTTTTGGTTCTATCTGCTTGCTAATGCCTAAAATGGGAAGGCAGCATAGCTTTGTATGAACTTCGTAAAATTGAATGGCCAAACGTGAGATACCTAAACATGACTTCCACCATATGTGCTTATGTATATATTGGCAATTAGGTAGATCACTAATGACTTATTGAAAAGGGTTTTAAATGACTAAATACCAAATTAACACTAACCATAAAATAAACGCATTTTGCACTCATATACCTAATATTAATTGTCCTTATATAACATTATTATATATTAAAAATGTCATTGACATTAATTAAATATTGTAATAAAGGGTATCGAAGCAACATTGAGCAGCGTGTGCGTTTCAGCAACGACAACCGTCACGTGTTGTTGTTGTTATTATTTTTGCGTTCTGCCTAGTCCCGTTAGACGCAAACACATGCATACACAAAAAGACGGCTCAAGGCCACAAGCACAGGCCGTCCGTAGACGATTTGCCTTCAATAAGCATATACATACTCATTGGCCGGCAACAACTTTTAACACACAAGAAAGAAGGCTCAGTCAAGAGATCGCAACTAGACGATACCCTGAACCCTTTACTTCCTTCTGCCTGTTACATACTTTTGCTTACAAACAATATACCCTTTTTCCCTTTTTTTAGTGGGTTCAGTCTATAACAAGCAAACTTACTCTATTTGAAAGCAAAATAACCAGCAGCTCACCAATTTCATATGATAAACTTGAGAAAATGTTCAATTTGTTTGCTAATTCTTTCTAAGGCACTCTTAGCTTACAAGAGTGAGGGAATGGATTGATATGTGTTCATGCTGCGAAATATGAATTAGGCTTTCAGCATAAAAAGACAGTGGATATACAAAGCAAAATCCAATTCCAACATAGCGGTAGTCCGATTAGACAGCCGAAAAGATAAAACGAATTGAGGGGAAACAGGTGCTAAAAAGCTTGAAAAATGTGAAAAGTTAACAGAAATTCGAAACTCTGGTTTCCTCTCTTACTTTACATTCTCATTGGCTGCAATGACAATGTAAAGTATCAAAGTCTATGTAAAGTATCAAGACAGGAAACAAGCTACCCCTCTTTTTTAACAGAAACGATAAAACCTGAAATAAGCACCGTTTTTGCGTTGTCAACTCCAATGAGAATCTTAGTGTACATGGATTCTCATTAGCTCGAAGCGTGTGATGCGTCAGACGATGATTAAACGTTGTCGCACTTCATTTTGCCGTTGTGTGGTGGCCGAAGGTGAAATTTTAAATATTCGACTTTTGTTTCTGTCTGCTTGCTAATGCCTCAAATGTGAGAGTAGTATAGACTTTATATGATTTATGTGCAATTGTAAAAACACATTTTGCATTCAAATACTTGTTCCTGTATTAAAAATATACATTAATAATTTCATTGAAATTATATATTAACTGTAAAAAAAGAGGGGTAGCTATTTTCCAGTCTTGATACTTTACCAAAGACTATGTAAACAAAGATACGAAAATAGCTACCCCTCTTTTTTACAGTTAATAATTGCGCTCTGCGAATAAGCACCTATTTCCCCTTCATATTTCTCCCAATTAGATTCTTATTTTTCTTCATTGCTTATACTTCTCGGTCTGCCGCTGTGTATGAATTTGTTTTTGCTTTGGACTGCTCATGCTGTGCCGTATGTATTTGGCACTGGGAAAAAAGGGTATAATGGTTTTGGGTAAACGTATGTAACACGCAGAAGGAAGCATCTTGACTAGAGCCTTCTTACTTGTATTTTAAAATTTTGTTGTTGCCGACCAATGAGTACGAACATATACATATGCATGTTTGTGTTTGTATGCTCATTGGTGTCGAAGGCAAATCATCTGCAACTAGCCTGCTGCATGTGGCCTTGGTCCGTCTTTTTGTGTATGCATGCTTGTACGTCTAACTAGGCAGAACGCAAAAATAATAACAACAACAACACGTGACGGTTGTCGTTGCTGAAACGCACACGCTGCTCAATGTGATTTTAATATCCTATATTACAATATTCAATTAATTTCAATGAAATTATTAATGTATATTTTTAATACAGGGACAAGTATTTGAATGCAAAATGTGTCTATTTTATGGTTAGTGTTAATTTGGTATTTAGTCATTTTAACATTGTTCAATAAGTCATTAATGATCTACCTAATTTCCAATATGTACATACGCATATATGCTGGAAGTAATATTTAAGTATCTCACGTTTGGCCATACAATTGCACAAAAATCATATAAAGTCTATACTACTCTCACATGAGGCATAAGCAAGCAGACAGAAACAAAAGTCGAATATTTAAAATCTCTACTTCGGCCACCACACAACGGCAAAATGAAGTGCGACAACGTTTAATCTTCGTCTGACGCATCACACGCTTCGAGCTAATGAGGATCCATGTACACGTAGATTTTCATTGGAGTTGACAAAGCAAAAACGACATTCATTTCCCCAGGTGCTTATTTCAGATTTTATCGTTTCTGTTAAAAAAGAGGGGTAGCTTGTTTCCTGTCTTGATACTTTACATAGTCTTTGAGCGCAAATATTAACTGTCAAAAAAGAGCAAACATATTTGGCAATGGCCTTATCAGCACTGATCCAAAACAAATCACCCGTTAAAAGTTTTCCAATACTACGATCAATAAAGCAAGTTCGAAGATTTCTTGGAATGACTAATTGGTACCATCGCCACTGTCGCATACCCTTGTGATGTGATTGCGTTGGTGGTTATAAAGTATAGAAGTTACTTGAAGGTCAAGAGTTAACCATTATCACGGATCATGCCTCTTTAAAATGGCTTATGACGCAGGCCGATCTTAGATCGCGATTGGCTCGATGGTCCTTAAACTTATACTTTACGCGTACAGTCAGTGCTTGCAAGTATGTGTGTGTGTATGTACGCACATACTGCATACTAGCCGATGCCCTATTCTTATACTTTACGCGTAGAGTCAGTGCTTCCAAGAATGTGTGTGTGTGTATGTACGCACATACTGCATACTGTATACTCAACTTTAATGTTCCTTAACTCCGGTGTTTCTTAACCGATTTCAATAAAAATTTCACAGATTGTCATTATTTTGTCGAATTCTTCAAATACCGTCTCAAAGTTTTCCAATTTTTAATGGTTTCAGGGTATTACAAGTAAGAAAGCTCTTGTCGAGAAATCCCGACTGTCAGTGCTTGCAAGAATATGTGTGTGTGTGTACGCGCATACGGCATACTCAACCCATTTAAAATGGGTAAAAAGGGTATAGTTATACTTGTTATACTCTGATCCCTTAAAAAAAGGGTATGATGGTTTTGTGCAAAAGTATGTAACAGGCAGAAGGAAGCATCTCCGACCCCATAAAGTGTATATAAACTAATGTCTTTATGCATTTAGAAATGCAATTGTACAAAAATATATTAAGATGATCTTTATTTTTTTAGATTCAATCTTAATTATTTATTTTACACGTGGTTTTGTTACAGTAGCTTAGTATCAAGTGTCAGATTAAATTTTAAAACGGAAGTGAGTGTGTGACGCCTAAACTAAAGAAGGTTCCTCTCTTATATCGATATACGATATAGCATCGATATTTTTTAACTATCATTACGATTATGTTAACTACTCCCCCTTCAAGCCTAAGGGCGTCCTCGGCCGATCCTGTCTCAGCAATCACCTCCCTAAGCCTCTGAATAGCCTTCGTATTGCATCCATTCCAGCGATGAAGGTACGAGAGACTGAGTGGTTAAAGAAACGCTGGGCAGATTGCACAAATAAGTCGCTTGTACTAAATCCTAGTGTGGATTGGGAAGCCGGTGTGAGTACCGCTAATGAAAGAAGCGAAGTTGCTGGTCCTGGCGTAAGCAGGGGTCTGCCTGTGGTGCCTCAGTTGTAGTGCTTGGAAAAATGGCAACTTCCTGAAAGGCCGCCGATGGAGCTGAAGTAGTAGTTGGTGTTTAGGTGCAGATAAATCAGCACACATTTAAAT
Source organism: Scaptomyza cyrtandrae (assembly GCA_035044605.1). NCBI lineage: Eukaryota > Metazoa > Arthropoda > Insecta > Diptera > Drosophilidae > Scaptomyza > Scaptomyza cyrtandrae. The sequence continues at coordinate 141,485 of JAWNNS010000513.1, read as the reverse complement.
CATAGCAGTGATACTGAGAAAAAATTAAAAAAGAAAAACCAATAATTAGGTTATTTTATGTTTTCCATGTGGACCACCATTCCTTTAATGAGGACCGTGGTCCCCAGGTCCGCTTCCACAGCTCTTTCTTCGCATAAAGACGTGAGCTTGTTTCCAAGCCTTCGGTTGGATTTTACTAGGACATTTTCACCCACCTCAAAGATCCTGTTTTGCCGAGAAGCATTTTCTATGGCTCTGAGCGCGATCTGGCCGTTTTCGACTCTATTCTGGATCTCTTCCTGCGGCTCATCTGGGTGCACTTGTATTTTGTTGATGACCGAGTGGATTGATTTGTTGTATTCAACTGTGGCTATCAAAATAACCCCTACAGTGTCACTTATGCCTTTGTCTATCTTTAAGCACCCGGCTAGTTCTAGCAAACGCTCTACTTGCCCATTAGAGATACTATGTAGGGGTGGCGCATTTGAAATACTAACGCCAAAATGGTTAGTTAACCGAAATCGTGTGCGAGTTCAATGATGGTTCATTGTCACAATAGATCACCCTGGCTTTTGGGAAAAAAATTAAGGGTTGAAGCAAGGCTGGCTTCAGATCCTCAATGGTTCTCGAAGCAATGGATTGCACGACAGCAAACTTGGAGAGCTTGTCAATGCAAGTGAGGAAAAATTTCTTGTCCGTAGAGAAAATATCTAACATTTCCCCTGTGTGCGAGGGGATTGGAGTAAAGAATCTCTTGCTTTTTTGGGTGTCTATCAAAATTTAACCCTTGCGCATGTTTTGCAATTTTGAGCAATTTCGTTAGCCAGCTTTGTCATTTTCGGAAAGTAGTAATCAGAGAGAACCTGTTTCACACTCACTTGGGCCGATCTATGGGCTCTATTGTGCTCAGCTGTGAGAATTTCCCTTCTTTCTTCTACCCTGAATATGTCCACCACACGATTCTTGCAATGCCAGTATTTGGTGGATGGAAACTTTCTAACTACCTCGTCCTGTATCATTGCTAGTGTGTGCAGATCGCAATGAATGGCGTTTATGCCCTTTGGTATAATTACCCCTGCAAGTTCGTTCAGTAACGATTCTTTGTAGGTGTAATTGATTGAGTGGCGCTTCTTGTTCCCAAACAAAATGAAACTGTGTTTCGATGGGGAGCGCGCCTCATCTAGGATTATCTGGCTTATCCGTTGTTTCAATGGTGTAAGTGAGAGAAAGTTCACTATGGACCGTTGCTGCACAAGAACCGGTTTCTTGAGGCATCTGTAACTAGGTTCTCTTATAAAATATTCGCGCATTAGTCTCGTCTATGCGCGCTTTTCACCTTTTAATCTTAGCGTTAGGATTGGATTCCGACACCGCAAAGGTTAGGGGCTGGTGGTCAGTAAAGATATTTATATCTTTAGCCCCATATAGATAATGCCGCAGTTTAGCGAGGGCCCATATAATGGCCAGTAATTCACGCTCGTTAGTCGCGTAACTAACTTCGCTGTACTTCAATATCCTTGATATCATTGTAATCGGACGTCATTTGTACCTACTGACAGTTCCGTTTTCCCCCTTCAATATTTCTGAAATAGAACCTGCGAGACCAAAAAACGACCTTACTTCGAATACTGTTTTGGGTTCCGGAAAACCCTTTATGGCGCATACTTTTTCTGGGTCAGTTGTTGCAGCGCTACTGGTAAATATAAACCCAAGGAAGTTCACGCTCTTCTTAAAAAAATGGGATTTTTCTACAGATATCCTCATGTTTGATGTGGGACTCCTCGTCTTCTGAAAAGACAATCACATCATCGACGTAGACATAGCAAAATTTTCATATTTTTTCTCGCAATATGTCGCCGATGGTCCTCTGAAAGATGCAAGCCGCATTTTTTAAACCAAATGGAAGTCTTCTAAAGTCATACTTTCCTCCATTTACCGAAAAGGAAGTTTTCTCACGGTCGCGCTCTGCGAGTATGATATGGTGATAGCCAAACTTGAGGTCTAGCGTTGAAAAGTACTTGGATTTACCTAAGCTCCCCAGGATAAAAGAAATATTAGGCATAGGGTATTTGTCGGGTACCGTCCGTTCGTTAAGCTTACGAAAGTCAATAACTAAACGCATGTTTCGATTACCCTCCCCGTCAGTGCCTTTCTTATCTACAACCCATATGGGGTTATTGTAAGGGGAGACTGACTTTTGAATTATACCATTCTTAAGTAGATTCTGCATTTCTTTGTTGACGAAATCAGCTGCCCCATAGGATATAGATAGAGTTTAGCATAAATAGGTTCTTCACCTGTCGTCCTGATGGTAGCCACCATCGAGGTATTGTAAGGCAAGGCTTCATTAGTGTCTGTAAATGCCTTTTTACTGTCCCTTAGTACTTTTAGAAATGCGTCCCTTACTGAAGGGGGTGCATCTGAACAATCTACGTCAGTACAGGTGTGAAATGAAATCTGTTCAGCTATTCCATCGAACATCGATAGGTTCGATAGGAGGAAGAAGGTTGATTTTACGTTGAATAAAGAAAAAAACATTTCTGAGTAATTGCAGTTTTGCCATGAATGGAGTGAATTGAGAAAGGAGTGTTTACCGAGCGGACGCCTCTCAATTCCTTATGTGGTGGGATGCAATTTTTTGATGCACCCGTGTCAACAAGGTATTTTATATCGAGCCCCCCCTACTCTTCGTCTGATGAAGGGCAGCAGGGATCTACCCCTAAAAAATTCAAGACATCTGAGTCATAATTATCTAAGTCATTGTCGTTTATTTCTGCCGTTGCGTTAGAGGCAGCATTGGGATACGACTCTGTTTCTTGTTTCGCGTCCTGTGTTACATGGTTCACCCTTTGTTGTTTTTTATGGAAGCCTCTGAGGTCAGATCTGGCTGTTCTCTTGTTTAAGTAAGCTAGGGGTTGGTTGGACTGATGGATCCTTGACAGGGAAGGATCGACCTCCATGGGCTCTTGGATATTACAGTATCCCTGCTGCCTATTACTGCGTTGGCTGAGCTGTCCCTGCTTACGCTGTTTGCTAAATTATGGGTTTTTTCCACCAAATGGTTGAGCGTCTGCTTGCTGAGAAGTTATCTCCCTCTGGTGAACATTTGGCTTGCGGTCTTGGCTTTTCGCAAAATTAGCTGCAAACGTATATTTTTCATTGTTCGATTCTATTTCCTGTGCGAGCGCCAGAGCCGAAGGTAAGTCCTTTGCTGCAAAGAGCACGTCTGTAAGACTACGCTTAAGTCCTAATACAAACACCCTCAACGCATCACTGCAGAATTTTTCGCACAGGCCTTTCGCTAACGATGGCTCATAAGACATAGTGACTTTGTTGGTCAGTAACGTGTAACGTGCACCACACTGCTGTCTTGGCTATTCTCTGCCTACTAAACGGTTCCGGCCTTCACAAATCATAAAAATCGTAGACAGTAAGGGAAATTGGGAAGATCAAAGTCAAATAAGCTGAAGATATGTGGAAGGTGAAGAACTTGGTGGTACTGTTCTTCTTCTTTACCCGCCCTACCTGTAGAATTTAATGGGTATCTGGGATTCTACCCTATAAATGTTATTGTGTGTGAATTAGATTAGGTGCCCAAATTAACAAGATTTTAATTACTCATTGTCAACATTTACTTTATAATGCCTTCATGGCTTATAATTAACTTCATTTTGTGCTTTTGATTCTTATTAAACTAATTTCTCTAACATTATTCTTACACTTATAATTTTTATATGTATAATTTCTATAAACTAATTTTATTATTTATTTTTAACTCTATTTCCTAATGCGCGCTTTGTTGTTTGTTTGTCTTCGTCTTATCTATTTGTTCGGATTATTTTTTGTTTTTAAATTTTCTTAATCATCATTGTTTTTTTTCTTCTTTAATTCACACTGCATCTTTCTTTGTTTTCGGCCAGGCCGTACTCACGCAAAATCCATCGATGTCAGCAGGCCTGATGACGAAGAGGTGTGTGTATATGTGTTGGTGTGTGTGTGTGTGTATTGATGAGTGTGTGTGTATATTAAACACCAAAATGCGCATGACTTTTAAATAAAGGTTACCAAAATCATAAGTATAAAAATTCGTTAATTATTAAACTCGAAACTTATTCCTTCGATACCAAATATCCTCAAAACGCATCGCAGTTACCATCGCTTAGTGGGGTGCAGGCGCTTCTTAACGCCTTAGGCCTCTGCTACCGGCTATGTAGATAGGCCTGGGACTCTTTTAGGCCTCATCCATTCTCCAACGGTTTTATATCATGCCTCTAATTGAGGGCTTACAGGCCCCTAATGGTGTAGTGCGCCGCGGGAGGCGCTGACGGCGGGCTGGTAGGGACGGTGGCTTTGGTTTAGGCTGAACGCACCACCAGCCACCACAAGTTTCACTTGTCTTGCAAAAATAAAGGTTGAACGCACCACCAGCCACCACAAGTTTCACTTGTCTGAAAAAACAACAAAACACTTGATCCACTACCTTGCAAAAAACAAAGGTTGAAACGGCACAAAAATGTATCCCTCCCGGCAATATTTGCTGCAGCAATCTTTGCTTGAGCAGCCGGTGCATACAGCACAATTTTAATTCAAATAAGTCCAAGTAGAATCTGGATGGTCGCAGATTATTTTTTAATATGCGAGTCTGCTAGTACGAAAGTTTTGCACTTGTCATAGCGGAAATGAGTGAAGCTGCCGGTGCATGTGTTGACAGCGCTGCCGTGCAGACTTGCATGCCGATCGTTAGGGGCTGCCAGACTTGCGTGCAGCTCAGCTGACGGTTGGGGTTGCCGGACTTTTACCTTTGGCGGTCAAATCGCCGTTAAGGTTTGATTTCAAATTTAAATTATAATAATAATAATTGAACTAATAATTCATAAACCCTTACAAACTTTAGTTTTTTCTCGACCTCCTCGTAGTATTGAATAATAGTATTGATAACATGTATCGGTCGTTTATCGCTCCAAGTGAAATCGAGGCGACTTATTATCGCATCAAAGTTTAATACTGTGCCAAATGAGGACAGCATAGCATCAGCGGAACCTTTAATCTTACTCCTTATAATATGGACTGCCTGGTAGTGGCGTGAACTACCATTATATGGTTTGAATATGTGATAGGCGGTTAGGGCCGCTTGCATTCAAGAAACATAAAATTCCTGTACCCCCAAAAAATCGGATAGGCATTTGACAGCATCAAGTGGCTCATCACAACGGACAACGTGTCTTATTTCTACAGCAGCATACGCTTGTATGTCCGGGGTGACAATATGTGTTGCCGCCAGACAATTCATTGATTCTGTTGGCCAATGCTTGTTCTCTCTGTTGGAAAACAGCAGCTTGCTCGGCTAAGGCGCTGCTGACTATGTTTCTAATTTGTTCAGCGTCCATATTACTAGATGCGAGGGGAGCTGTGGGTGCATTTCTTGGAACTTGAATGCGAATACGATCTTCGTAGTCAGTGTCTGAATCACTGCTATGTTGCTGAGGGGTTCTATAGTTCTCAAAGAAGTCACTTACACGTGCCGGAGAGACATTGTTGTTAATTTATTTAAGTTTTGCAAAAACAATATGAAACCAGCAAAAAATATTATATTTAAGTTTTTTGTTTTTTAAGCCGACTTGAAAAAAGTTTAACGTGAAATGCCCACTTACATGTTTTTCTTTGATTTGTAACTGCTGGTCCCCCCCAAACGTTGATCTCCAGCGTCGTTTCTCCTTCGCAGTAGACTTCCTCGTCCAGTTAGTTTTATATTCGGTGAATAGTAGTTTTTATATTATTTTGTAAAGCGCTGTTGCGCAGCTTAACTATCGTACCGAAAGGTGAGAGCGATTCACTGCCTGTGTGAACGAAGGACAGCAACTGCAGATTTTTTTAGAACTCGTGCCGCTTCGGTGGATAAGTAGTTTTTTTTTTTTTAAAGCGCTGTTGCGCACCTCAACCAATTGTACCAAAGGGTGAGGTCGATTCACTTTTGCTGCCTGTGTGATTGGAGGCCACCAACTGCAGATTTTTGAATCACTTATGCTTCACTTTATGATTGAAGTGATACCACTTTACTGTACTGACTTTTTTAGTTGGGCGCCAATTAATGCATTTAGAAATGCAATTGTACAAAAATATATTAAGATGATCTTTATTTTTTTAGATTCAATCTTGATTATTTATTTTACCCGTGGTTTTGTTACAGCAGCTTAGTATCAAGTGTCAGATTAAATTTTAAAACGGAAGTGAGTGTGTGACGCCTAAACTAAAGAAGGTTCCTGTCTTATATCGATATAGATATAGCATCGATATATTTTAACTATCATTACGACTATGTCCGTCTGTCCGTGCGTCCGTCCGTATGTATGAACGCGTCGATCTCAGAAACTTTAAGAGCTAGAACTTAAGCTCGCTTTATTTCTAGGCAGTACAAATTTGTTTTCGATTTTCGATAACTCTTCCCGTTTTCGATATACACATGGGATCGATAACAACAATATATTGAATTTGGAAAACTTTGAGACAGCGTTTGATACATTTAACAAAATAATGACAATCTGTGAAAATTTTATTAAAATCGGTTAAGAAACACCGGAGATATGGGACATTAAAGTTGTGTATGAAGTTGGCAGTATGCGCGTACACGCATACACACATACTTGCAGGTAGAGAGATAGGGTATCGCCTAGTCGTGATTTTTCGACTAGAGCCTTCTTACTTGTTTGTTATGCAATAGTTTGGGAAACGTCGTCAGCTAACTTGCCACAAAATTTGCGAACCCTATTTCATCGAAAGCTATAAAACGTGCGTTCATACATACGAACAGACTGATTTCCAAGCAGTGGAAACACATGTCGTTTTCAGCTTTTACACGGATCATGGAAATATGCGAAATAAGTAAGAATTTCTATAAAAATATGAAAATAATAAAAGTTGCGCTTACGCTACTTGCATTTTAATATCTCGATGTGGGTTATAAGAAGAGGTGTTAAAATACGATTACGATTAGTAATAACATAACTATTTAAAAACAAAATAATTAATAGATTTTTTAATTTATTTGCGGAAATCATGTGATAATGTACACACATACTTGCAAGCACTGACTGTACGCGTAAAGTATAGGGATCAGGGTATCGTCTAGTCGGGATTTCTCGACTAGAGCCTTCTTACTTGTTATAACCTGAACCCATTAAAAATGGGTAAAAAGGGTATAATGGTTTTGTGCAAAAGTATGTAACAGCCAGAAGGAAGCATCTCCGATTTAATTAATATTGGACGTAGATGTACTAACGGACAGTACATTCAAGTGGCCCAACTATACCAAGCACCGGCTTGTTAACGCGCGGCCCCAAGCATAAAGCGACCCACCTCCCGCCCATCCGACCGAGGGGCGCACCGCGTAACGCGCGGTTACGAAGATCGCGAACATGTAGACAAATGACGTAAGACAATTTTTTTTTAGAGAGCATGCAGAAGTGATACTACTTATAAGGTGGGAAAGATCGTTATATACTGAACATAGGATCCGAAAAGGGTTATAGATAGCATAGTTAGAAAAGCAAGCATGCAAGGCTATTGGTAAAAAATGTCTACTACTTCTAATAGGTACAGCAAAGTTAATTTGGTTTATTAATAAGGGGGAATCTATTTCACCATTTATTAATTTCTGAACAATGTTTATTGCTAGCATAGTTCTACGATGATTAAGAGAGGGAAGATTTATTAGTAAAAGTCTACTGTGGTAAGCAGGTAAATTAGTACTATTGTTCCAGTTAAGACCCCGAAGATTGTTTTTGTACCGATTCTATTCTATCCTGATGAGTCCTGTATTTGGGATACCATATACAAGATCCATATTCAAGAATAGGTCGGACAAGAGACACATAAAGAGTTTTTGTTAAGTAGGGGTCGTCGAATTCCTTCGACCAGCGCTTAATGAACCCCAAGACACTTGATGCTCGATTTGAGGTTAAAGCAATATGCATGTCAAACTTAAGCTTTGGGTCCATTAAGATACCCAAATTCTCAACCAAATCAATCCGATCCAATGGTAGGTTATCCAGAAGATAGATATTAAAAAAAGGCATTCGCCTATAAAAAGACATAACTTTGCATTTACTGCAATTGAGATGCAGTAAATTTACTCTGCACCAAGTTTGAAAATTGTCTAAGTCACTTTGCAGTCTATGACCAGACAGAAGACTTGCAGCTGACATGCATAATTTTACATCATCAGCATACATTAGTACCCGAGAATGATTAATAACAGACGGAAGGTCGTTTATGAACAGTGTAAATAATAACTTCCTTGTGGAACACCAGAAGTTACCTGCACCGCTTTAGATACTGAGCCATTAAAATAGACTCTCTGAGTTCTAAAAGTTAAATAATCTTGAATCCAAAGAACAAGATTATTGGGAAAGCCCAAAAGCTTAAGTTTATAATGTTAAAAGGAGGTGATTTACAGAGTCAAAAGCCTTCTTGAAATCAGTGTAAATAACATCAGTTTGCAAATTTGTCTTCAAAGCTCTTAATAACAAATGATGTGACTTCTAGTAAGTTAGTAGAGGTAGATCTTTGTTTCATGAACCCGTTCTGGCACGGTGAAATCATAGATTTACAAAGATGTTGAAGATGAGAGGTTATTAGTTTCTCAAAAATCTTAGGAAAAGCGGACAACTTGGAGATACCCCTATAATTTTGAGCATTAGATTTGTTTCCTTTTTTGTGCAAAGGAATAATACAGGACTCTTTCCAAATTTTTGGGAAAGAGCATAGCTCCACGGACAAACTAAACAATTTATGCAAAGGTTTTAAGAGATCCTGAGCACAGTACCTAAGCACACAACTTGGTATTCCATCAGGTCCTGGAGAAAATGTGGGCTTAATAATCTGATGATCACAAAGTAGTGAGCTCTCTGTGATTTCCGGTATGAAAATGCAATTTGAGGCATTAAGCTGATAGGGGTTAGGCATGACGACTGGTTGAAAACAAGGGCTATAGGTCGTTTGAAATAATTCAACAAATAGATCGGCCTGATCTGAATTGGCTTTCATTTCATCAAAGAATATGTTAGATGGAAGAGTCAATGTCTTGCGTTTCGCATTAACGAAATCAAAAAACCGTTTAGGATCCTGCTGAAACTGTAATCTACACCTAGTCAGGTAATTCCCGTAACATTGGTTATTGAGGACTGAAAATTGGGAAAGAGCAATCAAGTATGCAGAACAAGTTAACGGAGAGCTTGATATTCTTAAACTCTTGTAGAGTTTCGATTTACGATTTCTTACAATTGTCAACTCTCTGGTAAACCACACAGGTTTGTTTGACCTGTTTGGCGTTCCATAAGGGACACACAAATCAAATAAAGAATTTAAAGTATTATAAAAAATACTGATAGCCATGTCCAAATTGTCAGACCCTTAGAGGGTAGACCAGTCAGTCAGGGCCAACAGCTGAGTAAGTTTTGCAAAATCGGTTTTCCGAAATTGACGTACTCGGCTTAAACGATTTCTACTGGGGCATAGCCCCCGGTAGGGTAAAGTGATCGACACCTCCAACATTGGGTGGTATAAATACTCTAGATAAGATATGGGTTGTGAGCGGGTAATGGATGAGGAGGATGGATCCAAAACAAAAACCAGATCAAGCATTTTATTAAGAGAATTTGGGATATCATTAATTTGATTCAATGATATCCCAAGTAAACGGTCTTTTCTATAGATACAGTATCTGTTGGATACTACTTCAGAATTAAGAATGTCTTGCCTTAACCAAGTTTCAGTTAAGGCAATGACATGAAAAGGAAAAGCAAGGCTATTAAGATATAAACTACTGAGTTTGCTACAAATACAAATAAGTTGTTAGTTTTTTGAACTATCAAAATCGAGAAGAGTTTTAGGCAAAGCTACTGGGGTGGGAGATAAAATCGGAGACCGATTTTTTTTCCTGGCAGTATATTCACTAACAACAATGTGCTCTGGACAAAACTCTTTGCAACATACAGAGCTAAAGTCTTGACTCGAGACACTGATTTTAAACGACGAGATATTTCTAGTATAATTAAATTTGAGTTTCTCCACCGTGAAATTGGCTTTAAATTTGGCCTTAATAAAGACCGTGACATCTTCTGATGTTAAATCAGGGGAAGCCTTGAAACAAATACTTGTTTTTTTAGGTGGAACGGCAACAAATTTTTTTAATTATGTCTTCAACTGAAGATACATTTTTAGCTAATGGAATATTTGGCTCTTTGGATATATTAGGTTTGTTTGGTTGAACTACGTCAACTCTACTCACTACCAAAGAGACCGAAGGACCGGGATTATATGAAACAACAACCATAGGGACTATAGTGTTTACATCCGTTATCTCGTTAACTATGGGGACTGGGGTTAATTTAGTTAATTTTTATACCCTGATCCCATTAAAAATGGGAAAAAAGGGTACAATGATTTTGTGCAAAAGTATGTAACAGGCAGAAGGAAGCATCTCCGACCCCATAAAGTATATATATTCTTGATCAGCATCAACAGCCGAGTCGATATAGCCATGTCCGTCTGCCCGTCTGTCTGTCCGTCTGTCTGTCTGTCCGTCTGTCTGTCCGTATTTATGAGCGCGTCGATCTCAGAGACTGATTTCAGTAAGGCTTTTGGCTCTGTAAATCACCTCCTGTTAATTTATAAACTTAAGCTTTTGGGCTTTCCCAATAATCTTATCCTTTGGATTCAAGATTATTTAACTTCTAGAACTCAGAGAGTCTATTTTAATGGCTCAGTATCTAAAGCGGTGCAGGTCACTTCTGGTGTTCCACAAGGAAGTCACCTTGGACCTTTATTATTTACACTGTTCATAAACGACCTTCCGTCTGTTATTAATCATTCTCGGGTACTAATGTATGCTGATGATGTAAAATTATGCATGTCAGCTGCAAGTCTTCTGTCTGGTCATAGACTGCAAAGTGACTTAGACAATTTTCAAACTTGGTGCAGAGTAAATTTACTGCATCTCAATTGCAGTAAATGCAAAGTTATGTCTTTTTATAGGCGAATGCCTTTTTTTAATATCTATCTTCTGGATAACCTACCATTGGATCGGATTGATTTGGTTGAGGATTTGGGTATCTTAATGGACCCAAAGCTTAAGTTTGACATGCATATTGCTTTAACCTCAAATCGAGCATCAAGTGTCTTGGGGTTCATTAAGCGCTGGTCGAAGGAATTCGACGACCCCTACTTAACAAAAACTCTTTATGTGTCTCTTGTCCGACCTATTCTTGAATATGGATCTTGTATATGGTATCCCAAATACAGGACTCATCAGGATAGAATAGAATCGGTACAAAAACAATCTTCGGGGTCTTAACTGGGACAATAGTACTAATTTACCTGCTTACCACAGTAGACTTTTACTAATAAATCTTCCCTCTCTTAATCATCGTAGAACTATGCTAGCAATAACCTTTTTTCACAAATTAATAAATGGTGAAATAGATTCCCCCATACTAATTAACCAAATTAACTTTGCTGTACCTACTAGAAGTAGTAGACATTTTTTACCAATAGCCCTGCATGCTTGCTTTTCTAACTATGCTATCCATAACCCTTTTCGGATCTTATGTTCAGTATATAACGATCTTTCCCACCTTATTACTAGTACCACATCTGCATGCTCTCTAAATTATCTTACGTCATTTGTCTACATGTTCGCGATCTTCGTAACCGCACGTTACGCGGTGCGCCCCTCGGTCGGATGGGCGGGAGGTGGGTCGCTTTATGCTTGGGTCCGCGCGTTAACAAGCCGGTGCTTGGTATCGTTGGACCACTTGAATGTACTGTCCGTTAGTACATCTACTTTCAATAATAATAAGAACCAGAGACTCCAGATTTGCAACTTAAGTTCGCCTAATCCCTAGGCAGTACAAGTTTGTTTTTGATTTTCGATAACTCATCCCAACAAAATCTTAGATTTTGAAAACTTTGAGACAGCATTTGATACATTTAACAAAATAATGACAATCTGTGAAAATTTTATTAAAATCGGTTAAAAACACCGGAGATATGGGACATTGACTGTACGCGTGAAGTATAGGGATCAGGGTATCGTCTAGTCGGGATTTCTCGACTAGAGCCTTCTTACTTGTTATTAAAGCCTGATCCCATTAAAAATGGGTAAAAAGGGTATAATGGTTTTGTGAAAAAGTATTTAACAGGCAGAAGGAAGCATCTCCGACCCCAAAAAGTATATATATTCTTGATCAGCATCAACAGCCGAGTCGATATAGCCATGTCCGTCTGTTTGTCTGTCTGTCCGTCTGTCTGTCTTTCCGTCTGTCTGTCCGTATTTATGAGCGCGTCGATCTCAGAGACTATAAGAACTAGAGACTCCAGATTTGAAACTTAAGCTCGCCTAATTCCTAGGCAGTACAAGTTTGTTTTCGATTTTCGATAACTCATCCCGTTTTCGAATTACACAAAATCTTGAATTTTGAAAACTCTGAGATGGCATTTGAAATAATGAATAAAATAATGAAAATCTGTAAAATTTTCATTAAAATCGGTTAAGAAACACTGGAGATATGGGACATTGACTGTACGCGTAAAGTAGAGGGATAGGGTATCGTCTAGTCGGGACTTTCGACTAGAGCCTTCTTACTTGTTTGTTATGCAAAAGTTTGGGAAACGTTCTCAGCTAACTTGCCACAAAATTTGCGAACCCTATTTCATCGAAAGCTATAAAACGTGCGTTCATACATACGAACAGACTGATTTCCAAGCAGTGGAAACACATGTCGTTTTCAGCTTTTACACGGATCATGGAAATATGCGAAATAAGTAAGAATTTCTATAAAAATATGAAAATAATAAAAGTTGCGCTTACGCTACTTGCATTTTAATATCTCGATGTGGGTTATAAGAAGAGGTGTTAAAATACGATTACGATTAGTAATAACATAACTATTTAAAAACAAAATAATTAATAGATTTTTTAATTTATTTGCGGAAATCATGTGATAATGTAATCAATAAGTGATTACCATACCATTACAAATAATCCAAAACTTATCATGATTAATTTAGGATTATTGAAAATTATCAAGAGTAACAAAAAAGTAACCTGACTCCGTTTTGTGATTATTATACCCTGACCCTATTAAAAACGGGGAAAAAGGGTATAATGGTTTTGTGTAAAAGTATGTAACAGGCAGAAGGAAGCATCTCCGACCCCATAAAGTATATATATTCTTGATCAGCATCAACAGCCGAGTCGGTATAGCCATGTCCGTCTGTCCGTCCGTCCTACTGTCCTTCCGTCTGTCAGTATGTATAAACGCGTCGATCTCAGACACTTTAAGAGCTAGAGATTCCAGATTTGGAACTTAAGCTCGCCTTGTTCTTAGGCAGTACATGTTTGTTTTCGATTTTCGGTTACTCTTCCCGTTTTCGATATGCACATGGGATCGATAACAACAAAATATTGAATTTGGAAAACTTTGATACATTTAACAAAATAATGACAATCTGTGAAATTTTTATTAAAATCGGTTAAGAAACACCGAAGATAAGGGACATTGAAGTTGGGTATGCAGTTTGCAGTATGCGCGTATACTTGCAAGCACTGACTGTACGCGTAAAGTATAGGGATCAGGGTATCATCTAGTCGGGATTTCCCTACTTGAGCCTTCTTACTGGTTATAACCTGAACCCATTAAAAATGGGAAAAAGGGTATAATGGTTTTGTGCAAAAGTATGTAACAGGCAGAAGGAAGCATCTCCGACCCCCAGTACACACATACTTGCAAGCACTGACTGTACGCGTTGAGTATAGGTTTCAGGGTATCGTCTAGTCAGGATTTCTCGACTAGAGCCTTCTTACTTGTTTTTTAATTTTTGTGCGTTTAATCATGTGTTTAATTTTTCGACTCTGTGCAAATAAAGAGTTTTGTGACTTTGGGTTTTACCGGTTGTGTTAAACCCAAGTTTAACATTAATTTAAATACTTTATTATCATATATTTTGCAAGTGCCAAAATACAACAACAAATTGCAGTCGAAGCTCACTGCTTAATTTGATTGTTGTCTGCTAGTATTTTGTTTTTGTATTTTCATACTTGCACTCTTTTAATTCTTTTGTGCGCGCTCTCTGTGCACAAAACCTTTTGTGTATGTGCTGGTCCCGGTTTGAAATTATTCCGTTTCTGTTGCTTTCGGTTGCTGCGCACGCGCCGGTACTTTTTTTTTGTGTTTTCGTTTTTGTGAGTAGTTACAAGCGTATTCATACTATTAACCCTAGGGTGGCCCTAAACTTTTTTTGAGCAGTTTGGAGGTGTCGATCACTTTACCCTACATTGTGTTATGCCCCAGTAGGAATCGTTTAAGCCGAGTACGTCAATTTTGGAAAACCGATTTTGCAAAACTTACTCGGCTGTTGGCCCTGACTGACTGGTCTACCCTCTAAGGGTCTGACAATTTGGACATGGCAATCAGTATTTTTTATAATACTTTAAATTCTTTATATGATTTGTGTGTCCCTTATGAAACGCCAAACAGGTCAAACAAACCTGTGTGGCTTACCAGAGAATTGGCAATTCTAAAAAATCGTAAGTCGAAACTCTACAAGAGTTTCGGAAAATCAAGCTCTCCGTTAACTTGTTCTGCATACTTGATTGCTCTTTCCAAATTTTCAGTCCTCAATAACAAATGTTATAGGAATTACCTGACTAGGTGTAGATTACAGTTTCAGCAGGATCCTAAACGGTTTTTTGATTTCGTTAATGCGAAACGCAAGACATCGACTCTTCCATCAAACATATTCTTTGATGAAATGAAAACCAACTCAGATCAGGGCATTGCCGATCTATTTGCTGAATTTTTTCAAACGACCTATAGCTTTTGTTTTCAACCAGTCGTCATGCCTAACCCCTATCAGCTTAATTCCTCAAATTGCATTTTCATACCGGAAATCACAGAGAGCTCACTACTTTGTGAGCTTCAGATTATTAAGCCCACATTTTCTCCAGGACCTGATGGAATACCAAGTTGTGTGCTTAGGTACTGTGCTCAGGATCTCTTAAAACCTTTGCATAAATTATTTAGTTTGTCCGTGGAGCTATGCTCTTTCCCAAAAATTTGGAAAGAGTCCTATATTATTCCTTTGCATAAAAAAGGAAACAAATCTAATGCTCAAAATTATAGGGGTATCTCCAAGTAGGCTGCTATTCCTAAGATTTTTGAGAAATTAATAACCTCTCATCGTGAACATTTTTGTAAATCTATGATTTCACCGTGCCAGCACGGGTTCATGAAACATAGATCTACCTCTACTAAGTAACTAGAATTTACATCATTTGTTATTAAAAGCTTTGAAGACAAATTGCAAACTGATGTTATTTAAATCACTACCTTTTAATTTATAAACTCAGACTTTTGGGTTTTCCGAATAATTTTATTCTTTGGATTAAAGATTATTTAACTTCTAGAACCCAGATGGTCTATTTTAATGGCTCAGTTTCCAAAGTGGTTCAGGTCACTTTTGGTCCTCCACAAGGAAGTCACCTTGGACCGTTATTATTTACACTTTTTATAAACGACCTTCCGTCCGTAATAAATCATTCTCGGGTACTCATGTATGCTGATGATGTAAAATTATGCTTGTCAGCTGCAAGTCTTCTGTCTGGTCATAGACTGCAAAGTGACTTAGACAATTTTCAAACTTGGTGCAGTGTAAATTTACTGCATCTCAATTGCAGTAAATGTAAAGTTATGTCTTTTTAAGGACGAATGCCTTTTTTAAATATCTATCTTCTGGATAACCTACCATTGGATCGGATTGATTTGGTTGAGGATTTGGGTATCTTAATGGACCCAAAGCTTAAGTTAGACAAGCATACAGCTTCAATAATAAATCGAGCATCAAGTGCCTTGGGGTTCATTAATTTGGTCGAAGGAATTCTACGACCCCTACTTAACAAAAACTCTTTATGTGTCTCTTGTCCGACCGATTCTCGAACATGGGTCTTGTATATGGTATCCCAAATACAGAATTCATAAGGATAGTAAATAATCGTTGCAAACCCCATTTTTGCTCTGTGCCCTTCAGGGTCTTAGCTGGGATAATAACATTAATTTACCTGCTTACCACAGTAGACTTTTACTAATAAATCTTCCCCATCTTTCCTTACGTAGTTTAATGCTAGCAATAACCTTTGTCCATAAACCAATAATTGGTGAAATTGATTCTCCCGTACTAATCAACCAAATTAACTTTGCAGCACTTAGTAGAAATACTAGAAACTTTTTACCTGTAGCTCCTTAAGCTCGGTATTCTTGTTATTCTATTCCATAACCCTTTCTGGATCTTATGATCTTTCCCTCTAAATAAAATTGTCTTATGTCATTTGTCTACATGTTCGCGATCATCGTAATCGCACGCTACGCTGTGCGCCCCTCGGTCGGACGGCGGTAGGTGGGTCGCTTTGTGCTTGGGTCCGCTCGTTAACAAGCCGATGCTTGGTCACTTGGGCCACTTGAGTGTACTGTCCGTTAGTACATCTACGTCCAATAATATAATATAATATAAAACGAAAGTGTTTATGTGTAGATAAATAAGAACACATTGAAATCATGACAATAATACTGATTAGGATTGAAAATGAATAAAAAAAACAATAATTAGTGTATATAAATGGAACGAAAAAAATGTCACTGTTTTAATTGATATTTATTTGGTTTCACCGGACATTTAAATTAACTTATAGATCGCGATGCACTGTGGTTGCATTGGTAGCAAAAGTATGACTGACTGTACGTCCCGCACAAAGGCAAGAGTAGCCAAAATTAATAAGAAAAGCTCTGAATGGAAAAGTACTGGCAGACCATGCGCTTGGTCTAAGCCCTTACAAATACACATTAAGTCAAGCGGCAATTTGTCTATGTGCGTGTGCGTGTGGATAAGAATAACAGATAACGCATCAAACGGCGACTGCGGCTAAAGCAGAAATAGAGAAAATATTTACGGGGTGGGTCCCAAACATACCGGCCCCCTGAACGGTTGTTCAGCAAAGAGGCAGTGCAGCAACTTTAGTGATTGAGCGTTTGTAAATTCCGTTGGCGGTTTTAACTGTAACAACCCTGACCTTGTCATCTTGACCAGCGTCCACCTCAGTGATACGTCCTAGGATCCATTTGGATGGTGGTAGATTAGGTTCCTTGAGTATGACCAGAGTATCGACCTTTAAGTTGGTTTTCTCCAACTGCCACTTTGAACGTTCCTGAAGAGATGTCAGATACTCCAAATGTTAACGGTTCCAAAAACTTTGAATATTATTGATCGAACTCCCGCTTCCCATATACCCCCAAAATGGGGCGTAGAAGGGGGTATGAAGTGCCAAGCAATTCCTTCATTGGCGAAAAAGTTGGCTAACTCTTCATCCTTGGCTTGCTTCATGGCCAAAAGCCGCATTTCATCTAAAATACGATTACTGCCATGGAAAGTGATTCCGTTATCCGAGTAAAGATCAGTAAGCCTTGATCGGCGGGCGATGAACCGTTGAAACGCTGCGATAAAGGCCTTGGTAGTTAGGTCGCTTTCAACTTCAATATGAAGAGTTAGACAAATGAAGATTGAAAACCATGCCTTTCCGATCCGTGGTGTTCGCTCCTTCGATTCCTTAATTGAGAATGAGAATTCAAGCCTGTATGTTGAAAGCCGCGGCTTGCTTGAACTCGAGGAGTAGGCAACTCTCCCATTATCTGGTTACTGGTGAAACTGCGTTGGAGAAAACAGCGTTTGCATTGAAAAATAGCCTTTCGGACGAGTTTTCGGGCACCCATGATCCAATATTGCTGACGAATATTGATGAATGTTGCATCAACTCCTGTGTGAAAATGTCTGACATGAAAATGTTGATCCAATCAAAATTGGATGCTTGGCGTTGTAGCCCAGAGTTGACTTCTCGATTCGTCCTCCTACTCGCATTATTCCATACTCATCTAAAAATGGGGAAAATCGCATTAATTGCGATTTTGCATGAAGCTGACATCGATTTTCTAGGTTTTGGTTCTCCTTGTGAAAAGCTTTTCGTTGGATATGTTGAATGAGTTGGTATCTTGCTTCCAGCAGCTCTGTTGATGTGAGGAACGTAGACGTAACCCCATGGGGTGAGCGGAGACTGCCAACAAAGCGATAACAATAGCTCGTTAACCGCGCAATCGGCAGGGTTGTCCTCCGAACGTACATGGCCCCAGCAGCTACGTGGAAAATCGTTAAGGATTTCTGCGGTTCTGTTGCAGACGTATGTGTTCCAGTGCCGTGGTGGTGCTGATAACCAGTGTAGCACTAGCTCTGAATCTGTCCAGCAATTGATGCTGAAAATAGGAATCGTTAATGAAGTTCTGATTACGGTCAGTAAACGTGAAAGGAGCAGAGCAGCATTCAGTTCCAAACGTGGAATGGATACTGGCTTGAGTGGGGCCACTCATGTTTTAGCAGCTACAAGAGTGATGTGGAAACTGTCTCCAATTGCAACCCGACTGTAGACTACAGCTCCATAGGCATGCACAGATGCGTCAGCAAATCCATGCAGTTGAATTTGTTGAAATGGCGAGGCGATATATCGAGGTACTTGGCATCGTGTGAGCGATGGTAAATCTTCAACCCGTGCTCTCCAGCGTGAGCTCGTAGCTTCGGGAATCGGATCATCCCACTGCATGACTGAGATCCAACTTTCTTGAAATACGAGTTTAAGTAATACTGTGGTTGGAGCAGCCAAACCAAGCGGGTCGTAGACTTTGGAAAGTTGCGATAGTAGTTCACGTTTTGTAAGGGTAGTGCTTGTATCAAAATCTGTTACTTTGATGAACATCACATCTCGACTTGGATTCCACTGGAGGCCGAGGATCTTGACAGGGGGTTCCATCATTGACCTGTTGTTAAGTTGGATAGAGTCGTTACATTGATCCTCATAGGGCACGCACTGCAGAAGGCGCCCACAGTTGGAGCTCCATTTACGTAGTTTGAACTTCGCCTGATCTAGAAGTCCAACAAGCTCAGTTTTCAGCAACAAAAGCTCATCAACCGAGTCGCATGCCGTTAAGAAGTCATCTACGTAAGCGTCAGAGGTTAAAGCCCGTGCGGCATTAGGGTACTCTAGGCGATGATCTTTGGCTAACTGCTTTAAAACTGGAACAGCCAGATAAGGAGAGAGTGCTAGCCCAAACGTAACCGTCAGCAGGCGAAAATGAAGCAGTGGTTCATTCTTATTTGTACGCCAAACAATTCTTTGAAAATTGGTGTGGGGTGTGGAAACCTGAATTCCACGGAACATCTTTTCAATATCGGCGCATAAAACATATCGTTGTTGTCGGAAGCGTAGGCACTTGCCGATTAGATCACGTTGAATCAGTGGACCAATATGAAGTCTCTCGTTGAGCGAAACTCCGGAGCTGTCCTTTCCAGATCCATCAAAAACTACCCGACATTTGGTAGTAGGACTCTCCAACTTTAATACGGCATGATGCGGCAAATATACGCAAGTCTCAGAGCATTCCTCAGCTTGAGTTGCTGGAAGCTGCTCCATATGACCACGTTGCAAGTAGTCATCCAAAAAACTGACGTATTGCTGCTTAAGCTCTGGGTAGAGACGAAATTTTCGTTCTAGGGAGACCATGCGATTGATGGCCTGTGGTAGTGTTGAAGCGAAAGGTGGCGCTTCATCCTTAAACGGATACTCGACAACATACGCTCCATCTTGGGAGCGCTTGTGAGTGGACACAAAATGACGCGCTGTTGGATCGCTGGCGTCTAAGAGAGCTTGACTGGGCTGTATACTATCCATCTCCAAGAGAGACCGAACCATAGTGTCAAGGTCTGGGTGGTGTATGACGGCAGGAGCTATGGGTTTATCGATTACAGTGTATGAACCTGCAATAATCCAACCAAAAATTGTATTGAGAGCTATAGGAAAGTTGTTACCAAAAGATTTTCTTTCTCCAGTATATATAGACCATAGTTGATCGGATCCAACGATAACGTCAATAGATCCCGGTGTGCAAAAAGTTGGATCAGCTAACGAAAGCGCGCAAATTTGCTTCCACGCTGGAGAAGAGGTGTCTAGAGCTTGCCCTGGTAGCGACGACGTCAGCGTAGTCAAGATAAACGAAGCCAATTCGATGACTTGGCTCGAATTGCGAGAGCGCAACTTAAAGAATGTGCGTCCTCGAGTAACGCCAGCACTGTTGGCTGCAAGACCAAGAATTGAAATGCGTGCGTGCGTTCGACGCACGCCTATCCGCTGGACAAATGATTCCGATGCCACTGTTATAGTAGATCCTGTGTCCAAAAGCATCCTGCAAGTTGTATTATTTCCCCAGACGTCGATGACGTCTGCAAGAATGGTTGGGAATAGTGTTTGCGAACCAACATTCGGAATATTCTCCAGGGTATGATGAGAACAGTTGCTGTTAGTGGTAAAGGATTTGTCTCCCCTTCTAGTGGTTGAGGCTGTTAGATGACAATTGAAGATTCAGATCGTGAACTTGAAAGAAGATCGCTGTTGGCAATGTTTGCTTGCGCAACGTTGATACCATGGCAATTAAAACAGAGCTTCTTTGTCTTGAAAAGATCTCGGCGAGCTGCGATGTCCAATGCTAAAAATTGGTTGCATCTGAAAAGATGATGATTCTGCTGGTGTTTGGGACCCAGACACCCCGTAAATATTTTCTCTATTTCTGCTTTAGCCGTAGTCGCCGTTTGATGCGTTATCTGTTATTCTTATCCACACGCACACGCACATAGACAAATCGCCGCTTGACTTTAGGTGTATTTGTAAAGGCTTAGACCAAGCGCATGGTCTGCCAGTACCTTTCCATTCAGAGCTTTTCTTAATAATTTTGGCTACTCTTGCCTTTGTGCGGGACGTACAGTCAGTCATATTTTTGTTACCAATGCCCCCACAGTGCATCGCGATCTATAAGTTAATTTAAATGTACGGTGAAACCAAATAAATATCAATTTAAACAGTGACACTTTTGGCGTTCCATTTTATACATCATTTTTGGTCCTTCGAGCCGGATCGCCAGTTACACGTTTGGTTTCGGGACATTTACATTAACTAATTGTTTTTGCCAACGGTGATCAATATATTGCTACATCGTATAGAACCGTCTCCTAACCTCGATCGTCATGCGGAGTGTGATTCAACAAAAGGGCTTCTGCAAAAGCCAAATCACTCGTGCGCATAATAATGCCATTAAATTCGTGGACGACATTCAGTCTATACCGACACTAGTCGTTCGTTTAAACCAACTGCAAGAAAATTCCAGGCGCTTCGTACGGCTCTCAGAAGAGATGTATGCATTCCAGTCTGAAGAGGGTTGGGAAGACCCAAAAAAACGAATTGAATACTTATGGGGAGAAGCATTATGCTACCTATGCCCTGTTAAGTAAGTCACTAGAGGAATTACAGGCTACGGTCGCTAATAATCGTCCGCCAGTTCTAGATCGCACGCCGAATACTTTTCAGGGAAGACACGTGAACTTTCAGTTTGAGCAGATCATGCTTCCCACCTTTTCTTGAAACTATGAGGATTGGAAACACTTTTCGGACATGTTTACTGGATCGATTGCGTCTAATGCAAGCCTCACTGCCAATTGATTGCCAAAGATTTCATTATCTAAAATCTTACCTGTCTGGCGACGCGTTAGCGTTAATCAAACATATTGCTGTTACTAACGAAAACTACAGGGAAGCATGGGACAGGCTGGACAAGCGATACAACAAACAATCGCTAATCATCCGTTCATTCTTGAACAGTTTCATGACGCTTGCTAGTGCCGCAACCGCAAACATCCCCACAATACGTAAATTGGCAGACAGCGCTGACGAAGTTATTCGTGGATTGCGCGCACTTAAGTGTGACCATCGAGATCCCTGGCTTATTTTCACATTGTTATCAAAGGAAGTTGGTGTGTCCATCAACCAATTTCTGAAATTTCTAACTTCACGTTGCGACACATTAGAAGCAAGTCAACTCGTTCGTACACCACAGGCTCGACGATTAGCTACAACACATCACGCGGATGCTCACCAGCGACAGGATGAGCCACAGTGTTCTGCATGCCAGCAGAATCATCAACTTTTCAGATGCAACCAATTCTTAGCATTGGACATCGCAGCTCGCCGAGATCTTTTCAAGACAAAGAAGCTCTGTTTTAATTGCCTCAGCCCCTCACACATGGTTGGCAATTGTACATCGAAAAACACGTGTCGGATCTGCCAGCGCAAACATCATTCTTTGGTTCACGGTTCGCAGCAGCACAGTGACCATGGTATCAACGTTGCGCAAGCAAACATTGCCAACAGCGATCTTCTTTCAAGTTCACGATCTGAATCTTCAATTGTCATCAAACAGCCTCAACCACTAAAAGAGGAGACAAATCCTTTACCACTAACAGCAACTGTTCTCATCATACCCTGGAGAATATTCCGAATGTTGGTTCGCAAACACTATTCCCAACCATTCTTGCAGACGTCATCGACGTCTGGGGAAATAATACAACTTGCAGGATGCTTTTGGACACAGGATCTACTATAACAGTGGCATCGGAATCATTTGTCCAGCGGATAGGCGTGCGTCGAACGCACGCACGCATTTCAATTCTTGGTCTTGCAGCCAACAGTGCTGGCGTTACTCGAGGACGCACATTCTTTAAGTTGCGCTATCGCAATTCGAACCAAGTCATCGAATTGGCTTCGTTTATCTTGACTACGCTGACGTCGTCGCTACCAGGGCAAGCTCTAGACACCTCTTCTCCAGCGTGGAAGCAAATTTGCGCGCTTTCGTTAGCTGATCCAACTTTTTGCACACCGGGATCTATTGACGTTATCGTTGGATCAGATCAAATATGGTCTATATATACTGGAGAAAGAAAATCTTTTGGTAACAACTTTCCTATAGCTCTCAATACAATTTTTGGTTGGATTATTGCAGGTTCATACACTGTAATCGATAAACCCATAGCTCCTGCCGTCATACACCACCCAGACCTTGACACTATGGTTCGGTCTCTCTTGGAGATGGATAGTATACAGCCCAGTCAAGCTCTCTTAGACGCCAGCGATCCAACAGCGCGTCATTTTGTGTCCACTCACAAGCGCTCCCAAGATGGAGCGTATGTTGTCGAGTATCCGTTTAAGGATGAAGCGCCACCTTTCGCTTCAACACTACCACAGGCCATCAATCGCATGGTCTCCCTAGAACGAAAATTTCGTCTCTACCCAGAGCTTAAGCAGCAATACGTCAGTTTTTTGGATGACTACTTGCAACGTGGTCATATTGAGCAGCTTCCAGCAACTCAAGCTGAGGAATGCTCTGAGACTTGCGTATATTTGCCGCATCATGCCGTATTTAAGTTGGAGAGTCCTACTACCAAATGTCGGGTAGTTTTTGATGGATGTGGAAAGGACAGCTCCGGAGTTTCGCTCAACGAGAGACTTCATATTGGTCCACCGATTCAACGTGATCATATCGGCGTGTGCCTACGCTTCCGACAACAACGATATGTTTTATGCGCCGATATTGAAAAGATGTTCCGTGGAATTCAGGTTTCCACACGCCACACCAATTTTCAAAGAATTGTTTGGCGTACAAATGAGAATGAGCCACTGCTTCATTTTCGCCTGCTGATGGTGACGTATGGGCAAGCGCCCTCTCCATATCTGGCTGTTCGAGCTTTAAAGCAGTTAGCCGAAGATCATCGCCTGGAGTACCCTAATGCCACACGGGCTTTCACCTTTGACGCTTACGTAGATGACATCTTAACGGGATGCGACTCAGTTGATGAGCTTTTGTTGCTGAAAACTGAGCTTGTTGGACTTCTTAGATCAGGCGAAGTTCAAACTACGTAAATGGAGCTCCAACTGTGGGCGCCTTCTGCAGTCCGTGCCCCATGAGGATCGATGTTACGACTCTATCCAACTTAACAACAGGTCAATGGTGGAACCCCCTGTCAAGATCCTCGGCCTCCAGTGGAATCCAAGTCGAGATGTGATGTTCATCAAAGTAACAGATTTTGATACAAGCACTACCCTTACAAAACGTGAACTACTATCGCAAAGTATTACTTAAACTCGTATATCAAGAAAGTTGGACCTCAGTCATGCACTGGGATGACCCGATTCCCGAAGCTACGAGCTCACGCTGGAGAGCACTGGTTGAAGACTTACCATCGCTCACACGATGCCAAGTACCTCGATATATCGCTTCGCCATTTCAACAAATTCAACTGCATGGATTTGCTGACGAAATTGGAGACAGTTTCCACATCACTCTTGTAGCTGCTAAAACAAGAGTGGCCCCACTCAAGCCAGTATCCATTCCACGTTTGGAACTGAATGCTGCTCTGCTCCTTTCACGTTTACTGACCGTAATCAGAACTTCATTAACGATTCCTATTTTCAGCATCAATTGCTGGACAGATTCAGAGCTAGTGCTACACTGGTTATCAGCACCACCACGGCACTGGAAAACATTCGTTTGCAACAGAACCGGAGAAATCCTTAACGATTTTCCACGTAACTGATGGGGCCATGTACGTTCGGAGGACAACCCTGCCGATTGCGCCCCCAGAGGACTTCACCCGTTGAAATACGAGTTTAAGTAATACTTTGCGTTAGTAGATCACGTTTTGTAAGGGTAGTGCTTGTATCAAAATCTGTTACTTTGATGAACATCACATCTCGACTTGGATTCCACTGGAGGCCGAGGATCTTGACAGGGGGTTCCATCATTGACCTGTTGTTAAGTTGGATAGAGTCGTTACATTGATCCTCATAGGGCACGCACTGCAGAAGGCGCCCACAGTTGGAGCTCCATTTACGTAGTTTGAACTTCGCCTGATCTAGAAGTCCAACAAGCTCAGTTTTCAGCAACAAAAGCTCATCAACCGAGTCGCATGCCGTTAAGAAGTCATCTACGTAAGCGTCAGAGGTTAAAGCCCGTGCGGCATTAGGGTACTCTAGGCGATGATCTTTGGCTAACTGCTTTAAAACTGGAACAGCCAGATAAGGAGAGAGTGCTAGCCCAAACGTAACCGTCAGCAGGCGAAAATGAAGCAGTGGTTCATTCTTATTTGTACGCCAAACAATTCTTTGAAAATTGGTGTGGGGTGTGGAAACCTGAATTCCACGGAACATCTTTTCAATATCGGCGCATAAAACATATCGTTGTTGTCGGAAGCGTAGGCACACGCCGATAAGATCACGTTGAATCGGTGGACCAATATGAAGTCTCTCGTTGAGCGAAACTCCGGAGCTGTCCTTTCCACATCCATCAAAAACTACCCGACATTTGGTAGTAGGACTCTCCAACTTAAATACGGGATGATGCGGCAAATATACGCAAGTCTCAGAGCATTCCTCAGCTTGAGTTGCTGGAAGCTGCTCAATATGACCACGTTGCAAGTAGTCATCCAAAAAACTGACGTATTGCTGCTTAAGCTCTGGGTAGAGACGAAATTTTCGTTCTAGGGAGACCATGCGATTGATGGCCTGTGGTAGTGTTGAAGCGAAAGGTGGCGCTTCATCCTTAAACGGATACTCGACAACATACGCTCCATCTTGGGAGCGCTTGTGAGTGGACACAAAATGACGCGCTGTTGGATCGCTGGCGTCTAAGAGAGCTTGACTGGGCTGTATACTATCCATCTCCAAGAGAGACCGAACCATAGTGTCAAGGTCTGGGTGGTGTATGACGGCAGGAGCTATGGGTTTATCGATTACAGTGTATGAACCTGCAATAATCCAACCAAAAATTGTATTGAGAGCTATAGGAAAGTTGTTACCAAAAGATTTTCTTTCTCCAGTATATATAGACCATATTTGATCTGATCCAACGATAACGTCAATAGATCCCGGTGTGCAAAAAGTTGGATCAGCTAACGAAAGCGCGCAAATTTGCTTCCACGCTGGAGAAGAGGTGTCTAGAGCTTGCCCTGGTAGCGACGACGTCAGCGTAGTCAAGATAAACGAAGCCAATTCGATGACTTGGTTCGAATTGCGATAGCGCAACTTAAAGAATGTGCGTCCTCGAGTAACGCCAGCACTGTTGGCTGCAAGACCAAGAATTGAAATGCGTGCGTGCGTTCGACGCACGCCTATCCGCTGGACAAATGATTCCGATGCCACTGTTATAGTAGATCCTGTGTCCAAAAGCATCCTGCAAGTTGTATTATTTCCCCAGACGTCGATGACGTCTGCAAGAATGGTTGGGAATAGTGTTTGCGAACCAACATTCGGAATATTCTCCAGGGTATGATGAGAACAGTTGCTGTAAGTGGTAAAGGATTTGTCTCCTCTTCTAGTGGTTGAGGCTGTTTGATGACAATTGAAGATTCAGAACGTGAACTTGAAAGAAGATCGCTGTTGGCAATGTTTGCTTGCGCAACGTTGATACCATGGTCACTGTGCTGCTGCGAACCGTGAACCAAAGAATGATGTTTGCGCTGGCAGATCCGACACGTGTTTTTCGATGTACAATTGCCAACCATGTGTGAGGGGCTGAGGCAATTAAAACAGAGCTTCTTTGTCTTGAAAAGATCTCGGCGAGCTGCGATGTCCAATGCTAAAAATTAGTTGCATCTGAAAAGTTGATGATTCTGCTGGTGTTTGGGACCCAGACACCCCGTGAATATTTTCTCTATTTCTGCTTTAGCCGTAGTCGCCGTTTGATGCGTTATCTGTTATTCTTATCCACACGCACACGCACATAGACAAATCGCAGCTTGACTTTAAGTGTGTTTGTAAGGGCTTAGACCAAGCGCATGGTCTGCCAGTACTTTTATATTTAGAGCTTTTCTTATTAATTTTGGCTACTCTTGCCTTTGTGCGGGACGTACAGCCAGTCAAATTTTTGCTACCAATGCCACCACAGCGCATCGCGATCTATAAGCTAATTTAAATGTACGGTGAAACCAAATAAATATCAATTTAAACAGTGACACTTTTGGCGTTCAATTTTATACATCATTTTTGGTCCTTCGAGCCGGATCGCCAGTTACACGTTTGGTTTCGGGACATTTACATTAACTAATTGTTTTTGCCAACGGTGATCAATATATTGCTACATCGTATAGAACCGTGTCCTAACCTCGATCGTCATGCGGAGTGTGATTCAACAAAAGGGCTTCTGCAAAAGCCAAATCACTCGTGCGCATAATAATGCCATTAAATTCGTGGACGACATTCAGTCTATACCGACACTAGTCGTTCGTTTAAACCAACTGCAAGAAAATTCCAGGCGCTTCGTACGGCTCTCAGAAGAGATGTATGCGTTCCAGTCTGAAGAGGGTTGGGAAGACCCAAAAAACGAATTGAATACTTATGAGGAGAAGCATTATGCTACCTATGCCCTGTTAAGTAACACACTAGAGGAATTACAGGCTACGGTCGCTAATAATCGTCCGCCAGTTCTAGATCGCACGCCGAATACTTCTCAGGGAGGGCACGTGAACTTTCAGTTTGAGCGGATCAAGCTTCCCACCTTTTCGGGAAACTATGAGGATTGGAAACACTTTTCGGACATGTTTACTGGATCGATTGCGTCTAATGCAAGCCTCACTGCCAATTGATTGCCAAAGATTTCATTATCTAAAATCTTACCTGTCTGGCGACGCGTTAGCGTTAATCAAACATATTGCTGTTACTAACGAAAACTACAGGGAAGCATGGGACAAGCTGGACAAGCGATACAACAAACAATCGCTAATCATCCGTTCATTCTTGAACAGTTTCATGACGCTTGCTAGTGCCGCAACCGCAAACATCCCCACAATACGTAAATTGGCAGACAGCGCTGACGAAGTTATTCGTGGATTGCGCGCACTTAAGTGT
This sequence comes from Scaptomyza cyrtandrae, assembly GCA_035044605.1. Taxonomy (NCBI): domain Eukaryota; kingdom Metazoa; phylum Arthropoda; class Insecta; order Diptera; family Drosophilidae; genus Scaptomyza; species Scaptomyza cyrtandrae. The sequence goes on along the minus strand of JAWNNS010000513.1, from coordinate 113,635 downwards.
GACCATCGAGATCCCTGGCTTATTTTCACATTGTTATCAAAGGAAGTTGGTGTGTCCATCAACCAATTTCTGAAATTTCTAACTTCACGTTGCGACACATTAGAAGCAAGTCAACTCGTTCGTACACCACAGGCTCGACGATTAGCTACAACACATCACGCGGATGCTCACCAGCGACGGCATGCCAGCAGAATCATCAACTTTTCAGATGCAACCAATTTTTAGCATTGGACATCGCAGCTCGCCGAGATCTTTTCAAGACAAAGAAGCTCTGTTTTAATTGCCTCAGCCCCTCACACATGGTTGGCAATTGTACATCGAAAAACACGTGTCGGATCTGCCAGCGCAAACATCATTCTTTGGTTCACGGTTCGCAGCAGCACAGTGACCATGGTATCAACGTTGCGCAAGCAAACATTGCCAACAGCGATCTTCTTTCAAGTTCACGTTCTGAATCTTCAATTGTCATCAAACAGCCTCAACCACTAGAAGAGGAGACAAATCCTTTACCACTTACAGCAACTTGTCTCATCATACCCTGGAGAATATTCCGAATGTTGGTTCGCAAACACTATTGCCAACCATTCTTGCAGACGTCATCGACGTCTGGGGAAATAATACAACTTGCAGGATGCTTTTGGACACAGGATCTTCTATAACAATGGCATCGGAATCATTTGTCCAGCGGGTAGGCGTACGTCGAACGCACGCACGCATTTCAATTCTTGGTCTTGCAGCCAACAGTGCTGGCGGTACTCGAGGACGCACATTCTTTAAGTTGCGCTATCGCAATTCGAACCAAGTCATCGAATTGGCTTCGTTTATCTTGACTACGCTGACGTCGTCGCTACCAGGGCAAGCTCTAGACACCTCTTCTCCAGCGTGGAAGCAAATTTGCGCGCTTTCGTTAGCTGATCCAACTTTTTGCACACCGGGATCTATTGACGTTATCGTTGGATCAGATCAAATATGGTCTATATATACTGGAGAAAGAAAATCTTTTGGTAACAACTTTCCTATAGCTCTCAATACAATTTTTGGTTGGATTATTGCAGGTTCATACACTGTAATCGATGAACCCATAGCTCCTGCCGCCATACACCACGCAGAGCTTGACACTATGGTTCGGTCTCTCTAGGAGTTGGATAGTATACAGCCCAGTCAAGCTCTCTTAGACGCCAGTGATCCAACAGAGCGTCATTTTGTGTCCACTCACAAGCGCTCCCAAGACGGAGTGTATATTGTCGAGTATCCATTTAAGGATGAAGCGCCACCTTTCGCTTCAACACTACCACAGGCCATCAATCGCATGGTCTCACTAGAACGAAAATTTCGTCTGTACCCAGAGCTTAAGCAGCAATACGTCAGTTTTTTGGATGACTACTTGCAACGTGGTCATATTGAGCAGCTTCCAGCAACTCAAGCTGAGGAATGCTCTGAGACTTGCGTATATTTGCCGCATCATGCCGTATTAAAGTTAGAGAGTCCAACTACCAAATGTCGGGTAGTTTTTGATGGATCTGGAAAGGACAGCTCCGGAGTTTCGCTCAACGAGAGACTTCATATTGGTCCACCGACACTACGCTTCCGACAATAACGATATGTTTTATGCGCCGATATTGAAAAGATGTTCCGTGGAATTCAGGTTTCCACACCCCACACCAATTTTCAAAGAATTGTTTGGCGTACAAATAAGAATGAACCACTGCTTCATTTTCGCCTGCTGACGGTTACGTTTGGGCTAGCACTCTCTCCTTATCTGGCTGTTCCAGTTTTAAAGCAGTTAGCCAAAGATCATCGCCTAGAGTACCCTAATGCCGCACGGGCTTTAACCTCTGACGGTTACGTCGATGACATCTTAACGGGATGCGACTCGGTTGATGAGCTTTTGTTGCTGAAAACTGAGCTTGTTGGACTTCTAGAACAGGCGAAGTTCAAACTACGTAAATGGAGCTCCAACTGTGGGCGCCTTCTGTAGTCCGTGTCCTATGAGGATCGATGTTACGACTCTATCCAACTTAACAACAGGTCAATGATGGAACCCTCTGTCAAGATCCTCGGCCTCCAGTGGAATCCAAGTCGAGATGTGATGTTCATCAAAGTAACAGATTTTGATACAAGCACTACCCTTACAAAACGTGAACTACTATCGCAACTTTCCAAAGTCTACGACCCGCTTGGTTTGGCTGCTCCAACCACAGTATTACTTAAACTCGTATTTCAAGAAAGTTGGATCTCAGTCATGCAATGGGATGATCCGATTCCCGAAGCTACGAGCTCACGCTGGAGAGCACTGGTTGAAGATTTACCATCGCTCACACAATGCCAAGTACCTCGATATATCGCCTCGCCATTTCAACAAATTCAACTGCATGGATTTGCTGACGCATCTATGCATGCCTATGGAGCTGTAGTCTACAGTCGGGTTGCAATTGGAGACAGTTTCCACATCACTCTTGTAGCTGCTAAAACATGAGTGGCCCCACTCAAGCCAGTATCCATTCCACGTTTGGAACTGAATGCTGCTCTGCTCCTTTCACGTTTACTGACCGTAATCAGAACTTCATTAACGATTCCTATTTTCAGCATCAATTGCTGGACAGATTCAGAGCTAGTGCTACACTGGTTATCAGCACCACCACGGCACTGGAACACATACGTCTGCAACAGAACCGCAGAAATCCTTAACGATTTTCCACGTAGCTGCTGGGGCCATGTACGTTCGGAGGACAACCCTGCCGATTGCGCGGTTAACGAGCTATTGTTATCGCTTTGTTGGCAGTCTCCGCTCACCCCATGGGGTTACGTCTACGTTCCTCACATCAACAGAGCTGCTGGAAGCAAGATACCAACTCATTCAACATATCCAACGAAAAGCTTTTCACAAGGAGAACCAAAACCTAGAAAATCGATGTCAGCTTCATGCAAAATCGCAATTATTGCGATTTTCCCCATTTTTAGATGAGTATGGAATAATGCGAGTAGGAGGACGAATCGAGAAGTCAACTCTGGGCTACAACGCCAAGCATCCAATTTTGATTCCAAAGAGTTCTCCAATGGCTGAGTTACTCGTTCAACATTTTCATGTCAGACATTTTCACACAGGAGTTGATGCAACATTCATCAATTTTCGTCAGCAATATTGGATCATGGGTGCCCGAAACCTCGTCCGAAAGGCTATTTTTCAATGCAAACGCTGTTTTCTCCAACGCAGTTTCACCAGTAACCAGATAATGGGAGAGTTGCCTACTCCTCGAGTTCAAGCAAGCCGCTGCTTTCAACATACAGGCTTGAATTACGCGGGTCCATTCTCAATTAAGGAATCGAAGGGTCGGACTTCACGGATCGGAAAGGCATGGTTTTCAATCTTCATATGTCTAACAACTAAGGCACTTCATATTGAAGTTGTAAGCGACCGCCGATTAAGGCCAACTGATCTTTACTCGGATAACGGAATCACTTTCCATGGCAGTAATCGTATTTTAGATGAAATGCGGCTTCTGGCCATGAAGCAAGCCAAGGATGAAGAGTTAACCAAATTTATCGCCAATGAAGGAATTGCTTGGCATTTCATACCCCTTTCTGCGCCCCATTCGGGAGTTCGATCAATAGGACATGCGACGCGTTTTGGGAGTCACAGCTTTAACGTTCGAGGAACTCTCTACAGTTTTGACGCAGATTGAAGCCATCCTCAACTCACGCCCTCTTTGCCCATCGGGGGACAATACTTTTGATCCGCTCACGCCTGCTCATATCTTGACTGGATCTCCATATACTGCGCTACCGGAACCATCATGTCTTGAGCTCCCTATTAACAGATTAGAGCGCTGGAACCAATTGCAAGCGAGGGTTCAAAGTTTTTGGAACCGTTGGCATTTAAAGTATCTGACATCTCTTCAGGAACGTTTAAAGTGGCAGTTGGAGAAAACCAACTTAAAGGTCGATACTCTGGTCGTACTTAAGGAACCTAATCTACCACCATCCAAATGGATCCTAGGACGTATTACTGAGGTGCACGCTGGTCAAGATGACAAGGTCAGGGTAGTTACAGTTAAAACCGCCAACGGAATTTACAAACGCCCAATCACTAAAGTTGCTGCACTGCCTCTTTGCTGAACAACCGTTCAGGGGGGGCCGGTATGTTTGGAACCCAGACACCCTGTAAATATTTTCTCTATTTCTGCTTTAGCCGCAGTCGCCGTTTGATGCGTTATCTATTATTCTTATCCACACGCACTCTTTGGCTACTCTTGCCTTTGTGCGGGACGTACAGTCAGTCATATTTTTGCTACCAATGCAACCACAGCGCATCGCGATCTATAAGTTAATTTAAATTTACGGTGAAACTAAATAAATATCAATTTAAACAGTGACACTTTTGGCGTTCCATTTTATACAGCTGGCATGCAGAACACTGTGGCTCATCGTCGCTGGTGAGCATCCGCGTGATGTGTTGTAGCTAATCGTCGAGCCTGTGGTGTACGAACGAGTTGACTTGCTTCTAATGTGTCGCAACGTGAAGTTAGAAATTTCAGAAATTGGTTGATGGACACACCCACTTCCTCAGATTCTGTGCGCTGTGCCCATGCTTGGCGAGTTTCGACATCCAACTTTGATAACAATATGAAAATAAGCCAGGGATCTCGATGGTCACACTTAAGTGCGCGCAATCCACGAATAACTTCGTCAGCGCCGTCTGCCAATTTACGTATTGTGGTGATGTTTGCGGCACTAGCAAGCGGCATGAAACTGTTTAAGAATGAACGGATGATTAGCGATTGTTTGTTGTTTCGCTTGTCCAGCCTGTCCCATGCTTCCCTGTAGTTTTCGTTAGTAACAGCAATATGTTTGATTAACGCTAACGCGTCGCCAGACAGGTAAGATTTTAGATAATGAAATCTTTGGCAATCAATTGGCAGTGAGGCTTGCATTAGACGCAATCGATCCAGTAAACATGTCCGAAAAGTGTTTCCAATCCTCATAGTTTCCCGAAAAGGTGGGAAGCTTGATCCGCTCAAACTGAAAGTACACGTGCCCTCCCTGAGAAGTATTCGGCGTCTGATCAAGAACTGGCGGACGGTTTTTAGCGACCGTAGCCTGTAATTCCTCTAGTGACTTACTTAACAGGGCAGAGGTAGCATTATGCTTCTCCTCATAAGTATTGGTTTGGTTTCACCGGACATTTAAATTAACTTATAGATCGCGATACGCTGTGGTTGCATTGGTAGCAAAAATATGACTGACTGTACGTTCCCGCACAAAGGCAAAAGTAGCCAAAAAAAATAAAGCTCTGAATGGAAAAGTACTGGCTGACCATGCGCTTTTACAAATACACATAAAGTCAAGCTGCGCTTTGTCTATGTGCGTGTGCGTGTGGATAAGAATAACAAATAACGCATCAAACGGCCACTACTGCCAAAGCAGAAATAGTGAAAAGATTTACAGGGTGTCTGGGTCCCAAACAATTATATATATCCACCACAGGATTTTCCCAGTGCCAGAATTTTGTGGATGGGAACCTCCTAACTACCTAGTCGCGTATCATTGCTTGTGTGTGCAGGTCGCAATAGAAGGCGTTTACGCCCTTTGCTATGGTTACCCCTGCTAGTTCGTCCACTAACGATACTTTGCAGGTGAAATTGATTGAGTGGCGTCTTTTGTTCCCAAACAAAATGAAACTGCGTTTCAATGAAGAGTGCGCCGCGCCAAGATTATCTAGTTCTGATAACAATTCAACGGTTTATCCGTTGTTATAATGGTGTAATTGAGAGAATGCTAACGATTGTTTGCCGCTTCACAAGATTCGGCGTCTTGATTTTCTAAAGCGTTAAACTGTTGCCTGGACAAGGCATCTGCAACTAGATTCTTTTTGTCCGGCTTATAGAAGATTAATCTTAGTGGTGGGATTGGATTCCGACACCGCAAAGGTTAAGGGCTGGTTGTCAGTAAAGATATATCTTTAACCCCATAGAGATAATGCCGCAGTTTGGCGAGGGCCCGTATAATGGCCAATAATTCGGACTCGTTAGTCGCGTTATTAACTTCGGTGTTTTTTAATGTCCTTGATATCATTGTAATCGGACCTCTTTCTTCGGCCAAAACTGCGCCTATTCCGTAGGCTAAGGCATGTGTCGTTAAATCAAATCGCTTTTCTTGGAGCATGACGTCTTTAGATGCCAATATATTACGAAACCTTTGCAGGTCTACAGTTGTTTTTGAGATTCCTGTACCGGAATTTTCCGTGATTTGTACCTACTGACAGTTCCGTTTTCCCCCCTCAATATTTCTGAAAAGGGTCTCGCTATCTCCTGCAAAGTCCTTGATGATATCCTCATGTTTGCCTTGTACAGACTTTTGAAGATCCAGTCCATTTGCTTGACGTGGGACTCCTCTTCTTCTGAAAAGACGACGATAGCAAAATTTGCCTATCTTTTTTCGTAATTTGTCGCCGATGATCCTCTGAAAGATGCAAGCAGCATTTTTTAAACCAAATGGGAGTCTTCAAAATTCATACTTCCCCACATTTATTGAAAAGGAAGTTTTCTCACGGTTGCGCTCTGTGAGTATGATCTGATGGTAGCCAGACTTGAGGTCTAGCGTTGAAAAATACTTAGCGTTGCCTAAGTTTCCCAATATAAAAGAAATATTCGGCATGGGGTATTTGTCGTGTATTGTTAGTTCATCAGGTTTATTTATTTGTATATATTGATATATTTTCATTTTTCTTATATACCCTGAACTCATTGAAAATTGATAAAAAGAGTATAATGGTTTAGTGCAAAAGTATGTAACACGCAGAAGGAAGCATCTACGACCCCATAGCTAGTGTTTATAATTTGCCAGCAGAACTCACTGCCAATCAATTATACAACGCTGATCAGAATTGGAGTCATCGACCATCACTATGGCAAATATCACGACCTACAAACATCAGTTAAGGAAAGTGATAGGAAAATAAAACCAGGACCGTCTAAAGAATACATGTTCGCAAAGGAGCGCAAAAAACACAATGGCAGAAGGTAGGGCAGTACATAAGTGAAGTGTATGCGTACCTGGATCACAGCAACCAGGAAGAGATTAAAAGGACAAATGAAACTTTTCTGTGGAACAGAGTGCAGTCAACGCAAACCGATTAAGATTCGCGTTATGAAAAATATAGCTTTGTTCTATAGTTCTGAAACTACGGAAAATGGATTTTCCTCATTTTAAGGAAAGTTCAAAAGAGAGGCAAACAATCTATGAGCTGTAATTATTCATAACAAAAAGGATATCAGAGCTACTATAAACTGAAAATAGAATCAACTGCTTACTACAACGCAGCGTGGGGGTTAACACGAAAGAGCAGGAAAATAAGCGCAAAATATTTGCTAACTACGGACTTGGAACTGCTGAAGAACAATGTTGTAGGTAGTATGCACAAGTTTTTAGACACAGCGACTGAATTCACTGATTTCATTAAATAAAGGCCAAATTTCTAATAATGCTGATGTTTTGATCTCTCAAAGCCCTATAGCTTTACGAGCAGAATGTAAAGAAAGCTAGAGACAGGTATTTCCTGGACATTGTGGTGGAGTTCATTGGGCAATTTGCAATTTCGAAAACGTCATAGGGTGTGGCTGGCGCGAAGACATTGAGTAAAAAGGAGCCAAAGAGTAAAATTGTTGAAGGCGATACAGCTTAATTCTAACAAAAATCATATTCTCTGGATTAAAAATTACTAAATTTTTAGATCTCAGAGGGTCTTCTTTAAGGGCTTTGTTTTCAAAGTGGTTCAGGTCAATTCTGGTAGTCCATAAGAAAGTCACCTTGGATCGTTATTACACTGTTTATAAATATTGTTCCGTCTGTAATGAATCAATCTCGGGTGCTGATGTGTGCTGATGATGTAAAATTACGCACGTCGGCTGCAACTCTTTTGTCCGCTCATAAACTACAAAGTGATTTTGACAACTGTGAAATTTGGTGTCGAGTTAATTTATTAAATCTAAAGTAATCTATTTTTATGGACGAGTGCACTTTAATGCCCTTGATATCAAACCACCAGATCGTCTTGAATGGGTTGAAGATTTGGGTGCCCCAATGAACCTTTCATTACAAATCAATCATCAGGTTCCCAGGGGTTCATTCTGCGCTGGTCAAACGAATTCAACGACCCCTACATAACAACAAAATTGAATATTTTTCTTGTACGTCCAATTCTTGAATATAAATCTTGAATATGTTATCCCAAATACAGAATTCATCAGTATAGAAAAAAAAGGTGAAAAAAAAATTTCAACTATTTGCACTCAGGGGTCTTAACTGGGATAATAACATTACTAAGTTAATGTTTTTTAACCATTGTAGACTCCATACCCCATAATGTATACATGTTCTTGATCAGCATAAGCAACCGAGTTGATATACCCATGTCCATCTGTATGTATGAACGCGTGTATCTTATTAGAGCTAGAGACTCCAGATTTTGAACATAAGCTCGCATAATCCCTAGGCAGTACAAGTTTTTAAGTTGTATCAAATTAGCGATAACTCATCCCGTTTCCGATTTACACATGTGATCGATATCAACAAAAACATCAACAATTGTATTTTAGAATCTTGAACCACTGGACAAAATAATGGCAATCTGTGAAATTTTTTTTAAATCGGTTAAGAAACACCGGAGATATGAAAAAAAAAATTTCGCAGTCGGCTTCAACGCTTTTAATTAATTTTGTGTTGTTGTTGAAGAACTCTCAACATATAATTGCAGGTCTACGTCTGATTTCGAGCTATTTAGAAATAAGACTAGATACCTTTTTTCCTTTTAACATATTCAGAACGACTTTACTCACAGTTATTTTAAAGCAATAACTAGATTTTCCTGTCTTTTTTTTTCTTTGTTCTTTGCTTTTTATAAGTATCCTATGAGGAAGCGCAAATAAAATATGTATGGAAAAATGACGAAGACACACTACGCAAGAGCCCTTCGTTAACAACGCTTAATGCATATTTAATTAAAAATCAAACCACGCCCTGTGATCAAAATAGTTGGAGAGGTAAGTTGAGCGCCTTGCTTATTTGTGTGTAAAAAAAATTAATGTATGATTTTATGTTTTTCTCTTTGGGCGGGTACTTTTTATTATTAATTTGTTAATTATTCAGGCTAAATCCAATATTTGCAGCTACAAATTAAGTTGCTTAGACTCTTTTAAATTTTAACTGCCGTTTAAACTTTTGTTTTGCTTTAAATGTCTGGGCTGTAGCATTGAGCATTGTAATTTGCTTCTTTATTTAGAAACTTATAAATACTTATATCTACATATTACCGAGAAGTACTACATTTCTACATATCTAATGTGTGTCTAATCTAATCTATGTCAACCCCTAAAAAAATAAAATAAATGTAACGACAACTACCTGGCCAACTTCTATCTATTACAAAAAAAAATAAAAATAAAAATATAAACCCCATGCAATCTAATCCATAGGGAACTACAGCTGTCTTAGGGTCGATTTAATCTTTACGAGAGATCGTGCATTCTATTTCACCACCGTTTTTATACCTGGCATTATATTGGTGACGTCATCCTTTATAACATTCTGGCTAGAATGGAATGCCGTGCCTGCTAGATCAATGATAGGTAACAAAAAAATAAAAATTCAAAATAAAATAATTAACATACCAATGCATCCATTACATTGTATACATTATTTTTTCCTATTTCATTCCAATTTAAATTACTATAATATTAAGCTTACATAAAATCAAAGAAAAATAGATTTTCGCCTTTGTAGCAATTGGCTTCCTATTTATTTTACCTTTCATGCGTAACTTTTAATCCTTTTTAGTTTCACAACAGCATTATCTTACAATTTATACCACATTGAGTAGCTTATATTTAAAGACACATTTATTAAAAAAAAAACGAAGAATAGCCAAATTTAATTCGATTCAATAAAATGAAATAACACAACCTTCTAAAACAAACGACACAGCTGTTAATGACTAAATTGCTTGATGTAAGGTATGGGACCCTTTTAAATTTTTTTTTTTAATTCTATCTACCAGGAAAACAATAAGTTTGTACTTTTCTTAAGCTTGTTCAAGAAAAAACATAGTTTATAGGTAACTTAGGTTAGGGCTTAGATTTCGACTAAGTGGATGTGTGTTTTTGTCTCTGTCTGTGTTTTTGTCTAAAAATTCTGCTTCATCAAGTACATTTCCAATTGCTTTATAATGGCCAAAAATTTGTCGACTTAATTTAAGGTAATTACAGTTGCCTTCAGGTCGAGTTGACATTTACCCGTGATCGTGCATATTATTTTACAACAGTTTTTATACCTGGCATTATATTGGTGACATCATCGTTTATAACTTTTTGGCTGGAATGGAATGCAGTGCCAGCCCGTGTTATGATTGGTACGTAAGAAAAAATTCTAAAATGTAAAATCTTATAGGTCGGACAAAACCGACTGACTAAAATTATGGTCTTAGTGTAGTAAGTGCTTAAGTGCTAAATAGAGCTGGAAGCTTTCACAACTCCGCGGCTTGACTCATGTCAGTGGTCAGCACGCTGTTACCCGCAGGTAATGCGCATCTTAACAGCAAAATCATATTTTTCTGCTGATTACTAAAATACAGAGATACCCCTGACAGTTGTGCCAAACACTGCTCAACGGCAGCAATTAAATCTAAACGATTAAAGATTTTATGTGGTGTGATTTTGACCTAATCACGAAAATCACCTCCAAAAAAGCTCAAATAAGATTTGGTGATGTTACATTGTTTATACCATTAACCCATTGAAAATGATTATAAAGGGTATTAATGGTTTTGTGCAAAAGATTTCAACAGGAAGGAAGAATGTCCGACCACATAAAGTACATATATTCTTGATCAGCATCAGCAGCTTTCTACTAGGGTTTTGCACACCATAAAGATCCTCTCGAGGCCGTAGTTAATGAATAAACCTGGGTTACCCTTAACCCTTCTGAGTGGTTATCAAGTCTCCCATGTCCACGAAGACCTTGTTCGACGCTCTGATCGAGAACGAGTGTAAGTGTTCGATGAGAATCGACCTAAATCAACTTTAATAATTATTCATTTTATTATTATTATTATTATTATTGCTTAAATTCAAATTCAAACCGTAACGGCAATTTGAGCGCCAAGATTCAAAGTCTGGCAACGCCAACCGTCAGCTGAGCTGCACGCAAGTCTGGCCGCCCCTATCGATCGGCATGCAAGTCTGCACGGCTGCGCTGTTAACACAGGCACCGGCAGCTTCATGCATATCCGCTATTGCAATTGCCAGTGCAAGCAAAATTAAATCTGCAAGCATCGCGGTTAAACGCTTCTATATTAAAAACTATAGTTAATGTTCTGCACCGGCTGCCCAAGCTAAGCTTGACGCAGCGAATATCGTGGCAATTATCACAAGGAATAACCTTCTCAACACAACCTTTTCGTCCCCGTTTCAACCTTTTTGCAAGGTAAGCTTTTGCCCAAATTGTGATACAGTGAATCAAATGTGTTGTTGGTTTTCAGTCAAGGGAAACTTGCGGTGGCTTGGTACGCGTGCATTAAGCCAGACCCCGCCGTCCGCACCCTCCGCGGCACAACACAGAACAATGGTTTCTTTTTCGTTTGTAAGTCCTCAATTAGAGGCATAATGTAAGCTCGCCAGAGGATGAACGAAGCTCGGCTAAGGAGGCCTGAAAGAGGCAAATACCTAATACTTAGCCGGTTGCAGAGGCCAAAGGCGTTACTAACCGTGTGTTCAGTGATTCGAAGCGATATTCAAAGCGATGTGGTATCGAATGGAATAAGTTATTAAATATATTGAATTTATTATATAGTGAATAGCCGTACTTATTATTTTTATATATTCAATTTTAAAGCCATGCGCGTTTTGTGGTAATAATACACACGCACACACACATCAATACTTTTATACATACATCTACATTAACACATACACATACACCCCCTCGTCGCCATCAGGCCTGCTGACATCGTTGGATAAGCGTGAGTACGGCCTAGCCGAAAACCAAGGCAGTTGTAAGTGTGTTTAAAAACAAAAGAAAAATATGTAAATAATTATCACAACAGAACCCACAACAACAAAGCGCGCATGATAGGCTAAAACCTAACTACATATATTTGAACTTTAGTTAATTTCAATTATAAATATAAAAATAATATAAAGTACGCTAGTAGGATAAGAACACCAAAATGAATTTAGTAATAAGCAGCCATGAAGGCACCCAAAGAAATCATTGAAGTAAAATGTTAAATATGAAAAATTAAAATCTTGTTAATTTGGGCACCTAATATGATTCACACACCATAACATTTATAGGGTAGAATCCCACAATTTCAGTCGATTCTACAGGTAGGGAGTGCACAGAAAGAAGAACAGCGTCACCAAGTTCTTCATAATCTACCTATCTTTTAATTCAATTGACTTTGGTCCACCCATTTCTCTTACTGTCTACGAATTTTATTATTTGTGAAGCGTGTCATTTAAAAAGGCTATTCCAAAGACCCCACCCAATTTCCCTGAGCACGGCCGGAACCGAATAGTAGACAGGGAATAGCCTAGACCGCAGTGTCATGCACGTTACACGAGGAGCCATTCGAGAACATGGTTGACGAGTTTTTCGAGTATTAATCTGGTCTGACCAGTCTATCCTATAATGAGCTGCGTTGCTTGCAGCGGACTTTGTATTAGCAGTGTGCTCCTAATGCTTCGGTCGACAATTTTTCCAGCATTTTTCACAAAAATATGTTAAGCTTATAAGTCTGAAGGACTCTGGGCGGGTTATATCTGTTTTTCTTGCCTTGGGAATGAATACAATCTAAGCTCTACTCCAAGTACGCGGTATATGACTTTGTTCCCAGGGTGTACTCACTGCGCGGTGTGTTTCAAGCAGAAGCTCCAACTATTTTCTTGCTAATAAATTGGCCTAAATTCGCCGCTGCAGAAAATAAGTCTTTGATGAAATAAGGGTTGTCTTCACTTGTCAAGTTTGACAACGATATTTGGGGTGATGCTTAAAAGTTCCCCGACCGCTGGCTTATGGGGCTGCTGTTTTAAGTAAAACCAGATCTTACGACTGTTTTTCACGTTTAAAAAATTGAGTAATGTCTGTTGAATACAAAACACAAATAAATACAAAATCAATGCCATCGTTAGTGAAGATCGTTTCCGAACCATTGATCAACTCTATGAGATGTCGGGAATGTCATGGAGTTCAATTCAGAGAAATTTATCCGGTGATTTTCACATGACTTGTGTTGCAGCCAAATTCGGCCCGCGCCTTTCCACAGACGAGCAAAATCAGCTCGAAGGGGACCCTGAGTTATTTTTTCCAAGGTGATGAATTGTGGTGTTATGGATACGACCCCGAAACAAAGCAGAACTCTCCCTCCCTACCACAGTGTAATACACAGAACTTATGGGTCCCCCCTCGTATTTTTTTGTAAGTTCGCAGAAACCATGTTGTAAAAGGTTAACCTTGGCTTGACTGGTTGTGTTCCTGCATTCTTGTATAATATTTTCTGTTCTGTTGACGTTAAATAAACTTCCAGTTTCACTGAAACTAATTTTTCACTGTGTGTAATCAAATAATTGGCACACTGTATATGAAAGTCAAAGTCAAGTCAAGTCCTTACAAAAGTCAAATAAGTATTCATAAAAAAAAACAAAATAGTTTTTGTCTTTTTTCATTATGAAATAATTTAATTTAGGGCATAGTTCGCACTAAATATGCTACCGGCGCCCTTTTGGATAGGGCTCTATGAAGACAGGCGCTCTTCGTCTTACTATGCCTTCGCAAAAGGCCCTATAGTTGCAATCCTTGATGTGGTGACGTTTGGCGACACTTGTTTTGTTCAACCGTGGAAGAAATCTTTATTAATATCCGTTACAAGGGAAATGATTGCCGATTAAAGGTCTGGGGTAGACCGCACTAAGTTTGAATTTAAATGGACGAGTTTTTATTTTTTTTACATAATCATTTAGTCATTGCTGGGTTTGGATAATGTGCGTTTTCTTTGATTGTGTTTTTTTTGTGCCTATGCCAAAAAATATAAGAAAAAGTGATTTTATTTTTCTTCTGTATATTGTTTATTTTTAACATTACAGTGTGAGTCACTTCGTTCAATTCCCCCAATTTTTCGCAAATCATAGTGGTATTTACTATCTGCAGAATCTTTAGCAGACTAAAAATGTTGCTTTCCTTAGCGTTAGCTTAACTGCTTTTGTCTTTATCTCTTCTCTAGATTTTTCGACTTGCTCATCCTTCTCCTAAGTTGATAGCAGACAGATCTTATTTGTTTTTGTTGTCGTTACTCAAACTTTACCCCCATCCTTGGAGTTTGACTTTTCTTCCCGGTATTTCGATCGCTGTTTGCTGTTGTATTGTCTCCAAGTATTCTTCTTTCCATTTTCTCCAGAATTCTGATTTGATGGGCTGCATATGTCTCCGTCTGTGGGATTTTGCCGGCGGGATAGAGCGGCATTTGATGCCTTTTACCGAAATACCGAAATTTGTGATGTCTAAATACAAATGTTATCCTTTGCGTCTGATAAGACATCGGCGAAAAGCCTCTATCTGCGGGTAAGTCGCGGAGAGCTATTTGATGTATTCCGTTTGTGGCATATATACCCGTTATATGAGTTTTGACCTCTTCCCTTTGAACAGCGAACTTGGAAGGTCTTAACATAGTTGAGGCAAGTGTTTTTAAATTGGTAAGCACTGGTAAATTTTCTATTAGTTGACTGGTAATTTCTTATTTATACCTAACGCCTTGTAATGCTACTTAACAAGCGTTATGTATTATCAGCGGCTGAAATTAATTACAAGTGTTATTGGAGGTAGGTGTTCTCACGGTCAGTATATTCAAGTGGCCTAACGATACTAAGCACCGGCTTGTTAACGCGCGGATCCAAGCACAAAGCGAACCACCTCCCGCTCGTCCAACCGAGGGGCGCACCGCTTAGCGGGCGATTACGAAGATCGCGAACATGCCTTCACAAAAACATGGTTAAGGAAAGACATCTTTAACTCTGAAATTCTGTCCAGCAAATATTGCATTCACAGAAAAGACCGCGCTCTACAGCGTGGTGGTGGTGTGCTTATCGCTGTTGATGCTGACTTTTCCTCAGAGACAGTAATATCTGATCTTTCGTCCGATATAGAATTTATTGCTGTGAAGCTGTATTTTCAAGGAGCAACAATTTTTTTAACCTGCTCATATATACCACCTTCCTCAGACAACTCTGTGTACGAAGCACATTTGTCTGCCATTCGTTCCGTCTCCGAAATGCTCTCTGATCGTGACCTCCTAATTGTCCTTGGTGATTTCAACATTTCTGAAACCATTTGGATCGCTAGTCCTGAGTCGTGTGCTTTAACACCCACGGCTCACAATGATTTTATTATAAACTTATTTGGACTGCCATTAAGCCAAATCAATGCAGTCCCAAACTCATTCAATAAAATGCTTGATCTGATTTTTGCCTTGGATTCAGCATCCTTATCCGTTTCAAGGTCTAATCCATCGTCGTACGCCGAAGATTTATACCATCCCACATTAGAACTGATGGTCACTATACCTACACAGGCGAAATACCGTGAAGTAAATCCATTAAGTTATGTCCGTCATTTTCGCAAAGCAAATTTTGAAAAACTATCTTGGCTTTTATCCCAGACTGGTCTTGCCTCTGCAGGTCTAAAGACTTGGATGTGGCAATCAGTATTTTCTACAACACTTTATACTCTGCATTTGATTTATGTGTCCCAGTTGGTAAGACTTTCAGGTCTAACAAGCCTGCATGGCTTACCCGCGAATTGCAAATTTTGAAAAATAAACAAGTAAGAAGGCTCTAGTCGAGAAATCCCGACTAGACGATACCCTGATCCCTATACTTTACGCGTACAGTCGGTGTTTGCAAGTATGTGTGTTTGTATGTACGCACATACTGCATGCTGCATACACAACTTCAATATCCCATATCTCCGGTGTTTCTTGACCGATTTTAATAAAAATTTCACAGATTGTTATTATTTTAATTATTAATTTAAATGCCATCTAAAGATTTTTCAAATTCAAGATTTTGTTGTTATCGATCCCATGTGTATATCGAAAACGGGATAAGTAATCGAAAATCGAAAACAAACTTGTACTGCCTAGGGATTAGGCGAGCTTAAGTTCCAAATCTGGAGTCTCTAGCTCTTATAGTCTCTGAGATCGGTTGGCTCATACATACGGACAGACGGACAGACAGACAGACGG
Organism: Scaptomyza cyrtandrae; assembly: GCA_035044605.1. Classification (NCBI taxonomy): domain Eukaryota; kingdom Metazoa; phylum Arthropoda; class Insecta; order Diptera; family Drosophilidae; genus Scaptomyza; species Scaptomyza cyrtandrae. The sequence continues at coordinate 97,350 of JAWNNS010000513.1, read as the reverse complement.
ACAGACGGACAGACAGACGGACATGGCTATATCGACTCGGCTGTTGATCCTGATCAAGAATATATATACTTTATGGGGTCGGAGATGCTTCCTTCTGCCTGTTACATACTTTTGCACAACTTCATTATACCCTTTTTTCCCATTTTTAATGGGATCAGGGTATAAAAATCGAAACTATACAAGAGTTTCAAAAAAAAAAAAACTCCAACGTAGCTTATTCTTTATACATGATTGCCAGATCAAATTTTTCAGTCCTTAATAACAACTGTTATAGGAATTACCTGTCTCGGTGCAAACTTCAGTTTCAGCGGGATCCCAAGCGGTTTTTTGATTTTGTTAATGCAAAGCGAAGGTCATCAAAGCTACCATCCAACGTATTCTTTAATGACATAACCGCAGGTCCAGATGAGGCGATTGCTCATCTCTTTGCAAACTTTTTCAAACGACATATACTTCATGTCACTATCAAACTGATTTGCCATACCCTTATCCAGTAACTGGAACAAATTGCATTTTTGGACCAAAAATTACAGAAAGCGCTTTACTTAGCGACCTACAAGTCCTTACGCCCATTTTCTCCCCGGGTCCAGACGGAGTACCAAGCTGTGTGCTGCGATACTGCGCTCAGGGACTCCTAAAGCCTTTGCATAAATTGTTCTGTCTATCCCTTAAGTTATGCTCTTTTCCAAAAATTTGGAAAGAATCGTTCATTATTCTTTTACATAAACAAGTAAGAAGGCTCTAGTCGAGAAATCCCGACTAGACGATACCCTGATCCCTATACCTTACGCGTACAGTCAGTGTTTGCAAATATGTGTGTCTGTATGTACGCACATACTGCATACTGCATACATAACTTCAATGTCCCATATCTCCGGTGTTTCTTAACCGATTTTAATAAAAATTTCACAGATTGTCATTATTTTGTTCATTATTTTAAATGCCATCTCAAAGTTTTCAAAATTCAAGATTTTGTTGTTATCGATCCCATGTGTATATCGAAAACGGGATGAGTTATCGAAAATCGAAAACAAACTTGTACTGCCTAGGGATTAGGCGAGCTTAAGTTCCAAATCTGGAGTCTAGCTCTTATAGTCTCTGAGATCGGTTGGCTCATACATACGGACAGACGGACGGACAGACAAACGGACAGACGGACATGGCTATATCGACTCGGCTGTTGATGCTGATCAAGAATATATATACTTTATGGGGTCGGAGATGCTTCCTTCTGCCCGTTACATACTTTTGCACAAAACCATAAAAAAAAGATAGCTAGACGAGCGTGGCTCACGGACTCATATGCTTAAAAAAATAAAGCTGGTGACTTTTCTTATTAACTGGCGTTGGCGGTGGCTGGTAGATGTCAACTGCCTTCTATACCCTAGCCAGCCATTGACTTTAATAGCGGGATGTGTTGGTCCCAAAAAAAAAAAGAAATTACATTACTACATGCGATGCTTATTTTTTAAATGCTGGTCTCCCACTGGCTTGTCCTCCTTCTCTGGACAAGAACAAAAGTAGCTGCTGTACTCAGCATGCCAATATAAAACAAGTAAGAAGGCTCTAGTCGAGAAATCCCGACTAGACGTTAACCTGATCCATATAATTTACGCGTACAGTCAGTGCTTGCAAGTATGTAAGCGTGTGTGTACGACCATACTGCATACTGCATACTCAACTTCAAGGTTGCATATCTCCGGTGTTTCTCAACCGATTTTAATAAAAATTTCTTAGATTGTTAGTATTTTGATTAATTATTTAATTGCCATCTATTATTTTTTTTTAAATTCAAGATTTTGTTGTTATCAATCCCATGTGTATATCGGAAACAGGATGAGTTATCAAAAATCGAAAACAAACTTGTACTGCCTAGAGATTAGGCGATTTAAGTTCCAAATCTGGAGTCTCTAGCTCTTATAGTCTCTGAGATCGACGCGTCAGATAGACGAACGCACAGACGGACATGGCTATATCGACTCGGCTGCTGATGCTGATGAAGAATATACATACTTTATGGGTCGGAGATGCTTCCTTCTGCCTGTTACATACTTTTGCACAAAACCATTATACCCTTTTTTCCCATTTTTAATGGGATCAGGGTATAATAAAGAGCACAAAATTTGCGTTTGATCTTTTTAGCATTTCTAGTAAGTTCGGGGCTGTACTGAACCAAGTGCTGTACGGGATTTGGTCAAAAATTAAGGAACGAGGTCTGCGTTAATAAACAAGTGGTTTGTTTCGTGTAAACAATATTTTTAAGCTCGAAACCTGATGGTCTGGTGTTACCATTTGAAGACCGAACAAAGAGAGACTTTTAATAGGACTTTTTCCCAAGCAATTTGTTGGCTGTGATCAGGCTTCAAAGCTCTGGAAGCAATTTCACTGCTGAGAAAGCATTGCAGCCTCCAAAATGTTATCTGTGAATTTTATCGGAGGCGACAAAATCGTCAAAAACCAATTGCGACGAGTTTTTTTGAAAAATCCAGATTTCTTAAAACAGGAGCAGTTGTTAGAATGGCCTTCAATTGATCTATTGCCACTTGGGTTTCAGGAGTCCAAATTAACTTTTTCTTGTTTTTAATGAACTCTAGAATTGAACAAGCAAGCTCTGCATAGTTTTGTATAAAACGCCGGTACCAATTACAAACTCCAGAAAACCATGAATTTGTTCAAGATTCTTGGGCGCTGGACAGTAACAATACAATAAATTTAGCTGAAATCAGTAGAAATTACTCCACAGCCAATAGTATAACCCAAATAATTGATACTTGTAACACAAAAGTTACTTTTTTCAATATTTAGTTTTATATAAGCTTTTCTTAGCTGATCTGCCAGTCAGATCAAAACCGCTAAATTTTATTAAAAGTCTTCGGATACGATGGAAGATCGTTTATATAACCAAAAAAGCAATGTCATAAATCGAGAGGTATGATCTCGTCCATCAAACGACACATTATGGACACTAGGAATAGTAAAAGCTGTCAAGGCCTTTGACTCCTCGTCTAGCTTAATTCGCCAATTGGCATCTTTTAAATCGAGCTAAGCTAATATTCCATCGAAACTGGGTAACGAATATTATATATATAATATATATTCTATATATTTTTTCGTAGCATCGTTTAGTTTTCGAGCATCAAAACAGAACCGCACTTTATTGGGTTTGAGAACTAATCTCATGAACTCCAAGCACTAATGAAAGGTTCAATAGCATTCGGTCAATTTTTGTAAACAGAACCATTTCGACCGCGGGACTGACAGGGTAAAATCGTTGTTGGTTTTGCATCTCTGTTCTCTGCCTTGCACATGTGAGCTTATCTTATTGCATATATAACACTTCGTCTGACTGCTTGGCATGGCTTACCTTATTTACTCTCGTGGACTCATACTTCAATTCGTCGGTTACGGTTGCGCGTTAGCAACAAATTGTCGCGCGCATTTTTAAGTCGAATTTTTTTAAACATATTAAAACCGAATAAATGAAAGAAACCAATGTAAAACTAGCGTGTTTTATATTTAGGAAAATAATCCACAACTTTCTGTGAAAATTCGAACATAGGTGAACACAAAATAGTGCCTCCTCTAAACATTTGGTGACCCCGACGTGATTTATTTTACTTTGTTTCATGGTGTTGTGTTGTTGCTAAAGTGTAAAAGTGAAAGATTATTAATTTTTGTGATAATAATAATTCTATGCGTCTTCTGCATAATTCGATGCAAGGACCACAAACGCGCTCGCTCGCTAACGTTTACGTTCTCGCACACTTACGGACACACATTCGAACAGTTTCGCTCTCGGTGTAATTACCAATGAGTATGTGCACCAAGAGAGGTAACCAGAGTTCTCCTCCACTGTTAATTTTGAAAATTGTTGTCCAAAACGCAAAAATAAAAACAACAACAACAAGTGACGGTTGTCGTTGCTAAAACGCACACGCTGCTAAATGTGTTTTAATACCCTTTATTATAATATTCAATTAAAGTCAATGAAATTATTGATATAAGTTAACTAATATCTATTTGGTTTCTTTTATGTAAATAAAACTAAGATATTACAACAACACTGTACGTTCGACCGGGTGTTATATAGCATCCAGATGCAACAATGTTGTGCAGCTGCTATAAATCGGTTCGCAATTCCCAACGACTCATATTTATTTACTTAAGTCAGCAGAATGTCGGCGTTCGATTGAAACGGTTAATATGACACCGCGAGCTCTCGAACAGATGCCACTACATAGTAGGTAATCACAGCATCTCATAGTGGAAATGCAAGGCTAAGCATTTTATGCGGGGCAAAGCGTTCTCACATATTTTAAGCTTCATAAAGATAAAGTTTATTTTCTTCAGTCAGTCTAATTCGGCAGATCGAGAAGTCCAGCAAGTCACCGGACAAAGCGCCATTAGTTAACTCAAAATACAATTACTAAATAGAGTCTAAAACTTCTAATGAAACAAGTAAGAAGGCTCTAGTCGAGAAATCCCGACTAGACGATACCCTGATCCCTATACTTTATGCGTACAGTCAGTGCTTGCAAGTATGTGTGCGTGTGTGTACGTCCATACTGCATACTGCATACTCAACTTCAAGGTTCCATATCTCCGGTGTTTCTCAACCGATTTTAATAAAAATTTCACAGATTGCTATTATTTTGATTAAAGATTTCAAGATTTTGTTGTTATCGATCCCATGTGTATATCGGAAACGGGATGAGTTATCGAAAATCGAAAACAAACTTGTACTGCCTAGGGATTAGGCGAGCTTAAGTTCCAAATCTGTAGTATCTAGCTCTTATAGTCTCTGAGATCGACGCGTTCATACATACTGACGGACAGACAGACAGACGGACGGACGGACAGACGGACAGACGGACAGACGGACATGGCTATATCGACTCGACTGTTGATGCTGATAAAGAATTTATATACTTTATGGGGTCGGAGATGCTTCCTTCTGCCTGTTACATACTTTTGCACAACTTCATTATACCCTTTTTTCCCATTTTTAATGGGATCAGGGTATAAAAAGGAAGACGCTCGTTGTCTCTTAAATAAAATTCTTGGTGTGCGTTTTAGTTAACTCGGTGGTCAGACCTATTGTCGGCCTAAATAACACAATAGCATTTCTAAATGTTAATAATCTAATAACTAATTCAACTTTTAAGTAAATTACGTTAATTTATATATTAATTTAATATGAGGATATTTAATGGTACGTATTTGAATGCAAATGCGTTTATTTTATGGTTAGTGTTAATGTGGTATTTAGTCATTTTAAATAGATGATCATTAGTGATTTACCTAATTCCCAATACATACATACGCATATGTATGATAGCAGTCATAGTTAAGTATCTTACGATTAGCCATACAATTGCACAAAAATCATATAAGGGACCTCCCAACCCTTCCATGTGAGGCATTAGCAAGCACTTAGAGCCAAAAGTGTAAAAGCTAAAATCTCAAGTTTTGTCACAATGAGAATCCATATACATTAATATTCTCATTGGAGTTGACAAAGCAAAAGGGAAATTTATTTCCCCACGAGCTACATTCAGGTTTAGTACCTTCTGTTAAGTGGGAGGGGTCGCTGTATCTGTGTTTCGTATCATTGCATATTTGACAGTAGTGATCGCGTGAATAATTGAAAATGTCTGTGAACGATTATAACCAAAGTGCGGCTCCGCCCTCTGACAATAACTCGGCAACTTAATGTATTAAACGCGTTTTCAACTGCTGAGTTGATGAGCGAAATGCGGTGCACCTTTAATGAACCTTGACAAGCTTAATCTTATGGAGCTAGCCACAGACGCAAGGCCACAATTCGCCCAACTCCACTCAGGTGACGTCAAAGCTTTCTCGCGAACTCACCAATCTGCGCAAGACCTCTTTTCTACATTTTACAACTATTTAGCGTAACCCGGTCGAGCCAAATGGAAGATCAAGGGGGGCAGCACGTTTCTTTAAGCTACCGCAATTTCAGCTGCCACGTTTTGGCGGTGCATTTATCGACTACACTGTCGTCGGCGAAAACGAGGAATTAAGTAAAGTTGAGAAGTTTCAGCATATTCGATCATGCTTTTGGAGTTCGCCATGGTAACGCACAAACCTGGCAAGCAGGTGGGAAAAGCCTAACGTACAAGCTCGCAATACGCAAATAATTAACAAAACTCAATCGTATGCAAATCTGCTGAGCATTATCTGTCAAAAGTCTACGATATATAAATTTAGCTCCCACTATGCGTTATAAAGAAGCTAAAAGGCTGCACCTCTGCCTTAACTGCCTTCGCAAAGGGCATAGTCTACAGCAATGCAAATCTGGTCACTGCAAACATTGCCAACAGAAGTACCATGCATAGTTGCCTATGGACACATCTTCATATACTGTTCAGTGGCTCGACACAACGCGTTTTAAACTGCATCACTTGTCTTCACATCCACATCGCCACCTATAGACCGATTATGTGCTGCTCGCACCGGCTATTATACACCAACCAGCTTCAGTTGGAGCTACGCCACACGAACATAGCAGTATCAGGCATAACAAATCAGCTGACATTTTTGCGCAATCAGCTAATGGCTCATAGCAAGGATCATTTTCTGCAGCCGTTTCGCAGAATATAACATATTATCAGCCTCACTTCGATATAAATACAAACGGCTGGAAAATATTCAACAATCTGCACCTCGCTGACCCGTTCTCTTACAAAGGTCAAAGGATCGATATACTTATATATTTTGACTTGCTTTGCGTTGGGCAAGTTCGATTTTTGACTTTGATTTTCCCACGCTCCAGAAAACCAAATAAGGCTGGATAGTGTCTAGAGGCTGTGCTGTTGATAAACACTCATCTCTAGCTGCAGCCTTCGCATTCGGAACCCTTGTACGACTTAGTAAAGCAGTTCTGGGAAATCGACAATTGTTGCGGCACTGCAAACACGTTGTCGGAGGAGGAAGCGCTTTGTGAGCAGTTATGAGCTATGCAACAGCTTTTTTACGACGAAGAAAACTCGCTGTCCCTTGCGTCGCACCCGTGTGGTTGGCGGGCACGAGAATATCCTCCACAGTATGTCACTGCTTGTCGTATGAGGCGACTAAAATAGGGAGGCCACCCGAGTCCTTTAGTCGGTACCACGGGTTGAATTAGCTCCAAGGCTGCTCATTGAGGTAGGCCCCCTTGTGGGAGTATCGTGGTGGTTGTGTTTCCGCTGATAGTTCTAACCCTCACCAATTGGGTTAATGTACACCCGAACAGTGTGAATTTAAAAAACTGGTACCGTAAAAGGGGCGCTAGTCTGGCGCTTAAACCAAACTCGCTGTGCTATATCCTCGGATATAAGAGCACCGTGGTTGTAATCCTTCACTGGAACATGCCACGTTAAATAAACACTATAGAGATGTAGTACGGATGTCCCTTGCGTCGAAAATCATTCGTAGGAACTTTTTCGTTGTTGACACTGTTAAAAAAGTGGTTGAAATTCGGTCAAGCAGCTGCTTTGTAGAGGGCTCTTTCCCATACGCAAATGGTGTTCAAACGATGAGCCTGCTCTGGATGTTGAGCTGGAAGCGGACTGCGAAAAAATGGTGAAGTTCGACGATGGAACCGATGTCAAGAATGCCCTAAGTTCGGCTTGGGATTCTTATTCCGATCATCTTTTATTAAGTCCGTCGCATACTCTCACAGCATCGTAACCAAACGTTCAATATTGGCCACAATTGCCAAGTTCTACGACCCCCTCGGGTTAATATCTCCCATAATAACAAAACTAAAAATATTTTTACAGACACTGTGGAAGGAAAAACTCAATTGGGACCAAGCTCTTCCTCAGTCTCTGCACTCTGCTTGGATTGAGCACATCTCCCAAAGAGCTGTAGCTGGTACACTCAAATTCCCTCGTTATGTTTTACAACTACACTTATGGTGCAAGCCTTGCTGCATACGGCACCTGTGCGATCAGAAGCGCAGAGTTCTTACTCGTTGCATCTTCTATGCTCTAAATCAACAGTCTCGCCACTAAAAATGCTTACAATTCCCAAGCTGGAGCTAGCCGCCGCACATCTACTATCAGAGCTCGTCTCTAGCTTCGCTCAATGCGTACCGCACCCTGCCAGTTTTATTGTTCGTCCGACTCGACAACTGCACTTTCTTGGATTCGACAAGCTCCATCTGAATTTTATGTTTTTGTATTCAGGAGCGCACCGAGGGGATGATTTGGAGTCACGTTCCTATTTACTTGAACCCAGCTGACATATTATCCCGTGGCTGCGGAGCACTGTAACTTTTTGAATCGGATCTTTGTCGTGAAGGACCTGTTTTTCTACGGTCATCTTCTGCTGATTGGCCACCAAAAATTCCTACCAGCTGAGATCTGCCCGAACGTCGTCGTCTTGCAAGTACCAAAACTCTTTTGGCAAAATACAACGAGTCTTTGGATACATGAACCGGTTCGCTCAGCTCAAGACGAAGGATCAAGGTCGATCCAAAGGCCTATTTACTGTCGACGACATAAAGGCGGGCACACATCTTCTAATTAGAGGAATACAAATAATCCACTTCGCCGAAGAGCACAAGGAAAGGACGTATCACCTAGATCGAAGCTCACATCGTTAAATTCGATTATGGACAGCTCCGGGTCAATTCGCGTTGGTGGACGTCATCACAATTCGTTCTTGGATTACGAGGCAAGGCACCCAATGATTCTGCCAACTCAACCAGAAGAACCAAAATCGAAGAACTAGACATAACGCATATCGACATCAATCGCCTAAGTCGCTGGCAGCGAGTTTGTCAAATGCAGCAGGCATTCTGGCGCAAATGAAGCACCAGCTATTTATCACTTTTTCAAGAGCGTTCTAGGTGCACATCGAGCCTAACTTGATGACCAATGCAATTGTTGTCTCGAAGGATGACAACGTGCCAACCCTTTTAACGGCATCTTGGCCGGGTCGAGAGCACTATTTCTGCACCAGACAGCGTCTGGCGAGTTTCAATAATCAAAACTGCAGCTGGCACCGTCAAAAGAGCCGGTGGTAAGATTGCTGTGCTGCCCCTTGAGGCCAAGTCGGTTAAAACCCTCGCACTTCCAAGGGTGGGAGCATATCGGAGGCAAAAGCAGCTAGTTAATAGTTAAAGTTAAAATTTAACGTAATTCATAATGCACAACTTGCGCATCTCTAATTTTTGTTATTGGCGTTGCGCGTTAGCAACAAATTGTCGCGCGCATTTTTTAGTCGAAAATTAATGTGCAATACAAACACAGCATAAGAAAAACTATTGTGAAACATATTAAAACTATCGTGTTTTATATTTAGCAAAATAGTGACTCTAAACAAACTATATTTAGCTTTTGTCTTGTCAAGAAAATGAAAAATTAGATATACTCTGAGCTATCAAATCCATGGAATGAATGCAATTGATGGTGTAAAATCTGCGCATTCACTAATTTTTTCTATCGCTATTCTTTCTTATATTTTTATATAAACTCTAATGCCGACAGCGCTTCTACTTATTCTCACAATTCATGGGGCCTTACTTCAGTAAAAATCTTTTGCATAGGTTTTTTTTTTTAATTTTGTTACCGATCAATAAATGGATTTTCGGAAGTTGTCTGAGAAACATCTTGCCTGATTGGTAGGACTTGCTTTGGCGGAGCAATCTTGATTTTTCGTTTATGTGAAGATTTCTTTTGTCTAGGCATCCTGGTGGTGTTGGATGTACCCTGTATTTGGTTTTCCGTTTTGCGACGGATGCATTTTTGACATTGACATAACGAAATATGTGGCGCTCTGCTAATCAGTCTTGGCACACGTTTCCTATGACATCACAATTCCAACACACGAGCTTAGCTTGTGATGCGCGAACAGCTCAAATTTTGGTCACTTTCAAGATCTTCTGAGGATCATCAATTTCCATTGCGTGTTCCGTATGACGATAAGGGTACTTTTTTGTATTTTCTAAACATGAAACTAGAGCTATCTCTTCTATTATCTGATTTAATTTTCTAACGGTTAGTTTACTAACGGTTCAGTTGACGAGATTCGGGTAATAGATTAATTTTAAGAACTTCTTGGATTTCGTTTTCGTCTATTGTGACATATGAGTTATCCATTAATGATACCACAGCATCAAAAAAACTTTCCAAACGTCTCTCCGTACTTTTGCTTTCGTTCACGAATACGTTCTTTGCTAAGAAGGTCCGACGTATAGTCTTTATATTACTGTCTTAAGAACATACAAAAATCAGACCAAATAATCCGAAATACTCCTTTGTGGTATCTCCAAAACTAATCTCTTTGCCTGCAAACAATATATGCAAGTGCTTGCTTAGTTAGTGATTTTAATCGATAAAGGAATTCATCTACAGTTAAGCCGTGCCAAGTTCCCTCCAAAGTTAAATTACATTTTTGCAGTATGTTGGTGAACAATTTCCTAGCAGTAGTTTTAACTGGGCTGTTTCAATGATCCAAAAACAGCTTGGACAATCTTTGTGAGTCGTCAGCCGACTCTCTAGGCATTTCCTATGGTACACATGATTGCAAGGTGTGACATAACATGGTTCTGTATCCGCTAATACTTGAGAACAAACTTAACAGTTTTGTATAACATCAGTACTTGGCTTGTCAAGGTGAATGTCTTGGTAACATTTCTTTAAAAATAAAAAGATTGCTTTTACCTCTAATATGTCATTTTTTGGTAAAGAAGCAATTTATTGATGGGGCAGTTTTTTCAATACGCGATACTATTAGGCTGCCGTAGATGTGCAGATCCAGCCTAAACTCAACACTCTAACCTTGTGAATTTATAACGAATTTGATCCTACTAGCGATAAAAATATATGTAGGACTTTTAACTGTGCTTAGCCAAAATGCTTTGAATAAATAGTATTTTCTAGATTTAACTACTTCAAGCACAGCTTATGTCCAATACACATAAAATAAATGAGCTAAGGTCCAAAACGACTAAAAAAATCCTTATGTTTCGAAACATCTGATGCTTCGGTCTGACAAATCAATTCAGGCTTGGCAAATCAATTCAGGAATTCCATGTTTCATAGATTATGAAAAAGTAGACAAAAATATATGCTTCTTACAAGACAGGTCTGTGCCTCACTATCATTTGGGTACGTAAGGCTTCAAACTTTATCTCACCATATGGAACATATGCACAATTAAAGGCACACCATTGTAATTTCAATGAAGTACTTAGCTTTGGTAAGAAAAGATGCAAAACAAAAGAGTGAGTATGCTGCTCCATAGTTTTAATGCACTTACATGTGTACGCTGCTTAGACGATAAAAGGTCATCCAGCGTGAGAGTCCATCATTGTTTTTTTTTTTTTTTTGGTAATTTTAATTTGGTTGTAATTTTAATTAAATTAATTTGATTTGTCACTTAGCTTATTTTTTTTTTTATCAAATTACAGATCTTGGTTAGAAATAAATTTGTCTTATACTTATGCATAGGCACTCTCTAATAAAGAAAACGAAAATAAAAAAAAAATTAGTATGCAAGTGTGCGCAAAGAGCACGAAAGTTGCGTTTGCTCTTTTAGCACGGGATTCGGTCCAAACCTAAGGTACGAAGTCTACGTTGATAGACGCATTGCGATTTGGGTGTGTCGTGACGTTAAGTCCAATGGCTATTAGTTTATATCGTGTGTGTTTCGCTCGATTGGATAAATTTATATATAATTGGGTTTTTTACTCCAATTTGTGCTCTGGAAGTAATCTAACTGCTGAGAGAGTATTGCAGCCTCCAAACTGTTATCTGTGCAATTTATCGCTGGCGACAAAACTGTCAAGAGCTAATTGCGATACAAATTCTTAAAATAAATAACAACTAGTGTGTCGCACAAAAACATACATTCCGTCGCTGTCTTAGGGAACAAGGATTTCGACTGGAATGATAAGGATGTCGACAAGTTGAATAAGAAAGTCAAGAATAAGACTAAGTCCATCTGTACAAACCAAATGACTTCGCACGGGAAAAATCTTAAGTGGTTGCGTCGTTGACCAACGACTGAAAGGATCAAGGTAAGTTAATCATTTGTATAAATGCCAGCTGGAGTTCTATGCTCGGCTGTACATTCGAAGTTTCGAAGAAGTAGTTATTGATAACTGTGCTGTGCATTTTGTGGTCCAATGGAATCGGATCCCGATCACGACATCTTGGAACATCAAAGTACCGACTGGTGTGTGAACGCGACAAAGACCGTTGACGCTGTGAGCCCAATGCTACCGCGCGGAAGAAGAACGTCTGGCCAATAAGCGACACAAGCTAACCATCACACAAAGAGCATTTATAGATAGCTCGGGACGAGAAAACCAAAAGCTGTCACAGCGTACGGATATAAAACAAGTAAGAAGGCTCTAGTCGAGAAATCCCGACTAGACGATACCCTGATCCCTATACTTTACGCGTACAGTCAGTGTTTGCAAGTATGTGTGTTTGTATGTACGCACATACTGCATACTGCATACACAACTTCAATGTCCCATATCTCCGGTGGTTCTTAACCGATTTTAATAAAAATTTCACGGATTGTCATTATTTTGTTCATTACTTCAAATGCCATCTTCAAGTTTTCAAAATTCAAGATTTTGTTGTTATCGATCACATATGTATATCGAAAAAGGGATGAGTTATCAAAAATCGAAAACAAACTTGTTCTGCCTAGGCATTAGGCGAGCTCAAGTTCGAAATCTGGAGTCTCTAGCTCTTATAGTCTCTGAGATCGGTTGGCTCGTACATACGGATAGACGGACAGACAGACGGACAGACAAACGGACAGACGGACATGGCTATATCGACTCGGCTGTTGATGCTGATCAAGAATATATATACTTTATGGGGTCGGAGATGCTTCCTTCTGCCCGTTACATACTTTTGCACAAAACCATTATACCCTTTTTTCCCATTTTTATTGGGATCAGGGTATAATAAATCTGTTTGATCCAGCTTTTTATTCTTCGGCTATTTATTAAATTCGTATTATTTACGCCAACTAAAGGGAGGTCTGAGGCCTGGGGCACCTGTTCGTAACAATATATATATATTTCATTTTTAAAAGTTATTAATATTATTAATAAATCGCCAAAATCAATTAATTTTTATGCTCTGTTACCGAAGGTATCTGCAAATCGAAAAACCTGCATCAAAAGTTTGAAAACTGTGACCATCAAGTCCGCCTTTCTAAATCGGAAAGCTAATCCCTAATTATCCGTTTTTTCATTGGTATGCCGCAGTCACTTGCGTGCAACACATATTTATTTATTGGGATGACCTTATTTTGACCCTAACTTTGGTATACGCGACTGCTTTATACGACTCTTCTGATGCAACGCAAAAACCTACGTAGTTCCATGTCATCAGTGGTCGGTTTTCCAGACCAGCGCGGTTTAGTAATTTTTACTAAATCCGGCAATGTGGTTGTGTATTCTTGCCAATAACTCTTCAGCTCTGTGTCCCATGTAAGCGGCAATTTCCTAAATGAAGCATTTTCACAGCGGTGTAACAGGTGTACGCCAATGAAAAAATTTTTGGCAATCGAAAAAAAAATTAAAAACATTCTCTTATGTGGTCCCATTGCAAGCCAAGGGTTTTTAATGACTCGTCCTTGTTATAATAATAAAAGTAATAATAATTTTCGGTTGAATCACCATCTTGAATTTTAGCTATATTCCTGGCATAATTTGACACCCATTTTCTCAAATGCATGACAGCCTTTTCCATGAAGTTTCTAATTTCTGTTTGCGATTGCGCAGCTGAAATCCCGTTTGTTATCAAAGTCAGCTTAAGCTATCTAATTGACAATATTGGGTTTTCTCTGATATTCCTGATTCTTTTTGGTAACTTAATCCATTTGAAGTTTTTGCAAAAGCGTCAAATACTACTCTTAATTTAGAAGTAAGCTAGCAGTTCTATGCGACTCAGCTTCATGTTCTCTTATGAAGACTGTGTATTTCGTGAACATTTCTTCTTACCTGTTTTATACCCTGATCCCATTAAAAATGGGAAAAAAGGGTATAATGGTTTTGTGCAAAATTATGTAACGGGCAGAAGGAAGCATCTCCGACCCCATAAAGTATATATATTTGTGATCAAGAGCCGAGTCGATATAGCCATGTCCGTCTGTCCGTATGTATGAGCCAACCGATCTCAGAGACAATAAGAGTTAGAGACTTCAGATTTCGAACTTGAGCTCGCCTAATCCCTAGGCAGTACAAGTTTGTTTCCGATTTTCGATAACCCGTTTTCGATATACACATGGGATCAATAACAACAAAATCTTGAATTTTGAGATGGCATTTAAAATAATGAACAAAATAATGACAATCTGTGAAATTTTTATTAAAATCGGTTAAGAAACACCGGAGATATGGGACATTGAAGTTGTGTATGCAGTATGCAGTATGTGCGTACATACAAACACACATACTTGCAAACACTGACTGTACGCGTAAGGTATAGGGATCAGGGTATCGTCTAGTCGGGATTTCTCGACAAGAGCCTTCTTACTTGTGTATGTAAAGAAATAATGAACGATTCTTTCCAAATTTTCGGAAAAGAGCATAACTTGAGGGATAGGCAGAACAATTTATGCAAAGGCTTTAGGAGTCCCTGAGCGCAGTACCGCAGCACACAGCTTGGTACTCCGTCTGGACCCGGGGAGAAAATGGGCTTAAGGACTTGTAGGTCGCTAAGTAAAGCGCTTTCTGTAATTTCTGCAACCATGCAGGCTTGCTAGACCTGATAGGCTTACCAACTGGGACACACAAATCAAATGCAGAGTATAAAGTATTGTAAAAAATACTGATTGCCACATCCAAGTCATCAGACCCGCAGAGGCAAGACCAGTCAGTCTGGGATAAAAGCCAAGTAAGTTTTTCAAAATTTGTTTTGCGAAATTGACGGACATAACTTGATGGATTCACTTCACGGTATTTCACCTGTGTAGGTATAGTGAGCATCAGTTCTAATGTAGGATGGTATACATCTTCGGGATACGACAAAGGATTAGACCTTGAAACGGATAAGGATGCTTAATCCAAGGCAAAAATCAGATCAAGCATTTTATTGAATGAGTTTGGGACTGCATTGATTTGGCTTGATGACAGTCCAAATAAGTTTATAATAAAATCATTGTGAGCCGTGGGTGTTAAGGCACACGACTTAGGACTGGCGATCCAAATGGTTTCAGAAATGTTGAAATCACCAAGGACAATTAGGAGGAGCCCGAAATAATGAGCAAAAAAAAGAGGGCCTTTAGGGCCACATGAGGGACCTTGCCTGAAGTAATGTGTTAAATAGTCCCAGGCAAGCGCCCAGGGTCAGCCGAGTGGGTCGACCACTGAGGAACAAGTTCTTGCATTGATATTTGTGATATACAATCGCAAGCGTAAAACCACCAAAAAGAAGAAACAGATAGAGAGACAAAGGCTTTAGACTTAGAGTTGGATAGTTGAAAGAGACAAAAACATCTTCAGGGACTTTTTAATGTGTAGATACACTTTAGTGTATTTAAATGTAATGTACTCAAGATGTACCAGATATTATATATGATATATATATATAGATTCGTATCTATTTATTAATTATCATCATTCTTTTCTGTTCCACATAATAAGTACTTTAAAGAATCCAATATATGTATGTTATCTTCAAGTTGTTATAGATTAAGAAACATAAATTAATTCATAGATTCGCTGCTCATAGATCAATAAACAAAACAAAAAAAAAAAACAAAAAAACTACGTTTGCTACCAAGACCCCTTACATTTTGATAGCCCAGTAAAAATGACAGTCCAAATAAGTTTATAATAAAATCATTGTGAGCCGTGGGTGTAAAAGCACACGACTTAGGACTGGCGATCCAAATGGTTTCAGAAATGTTGAAATCACCAAGGACAATTAGGAGGAGCCCGAAATAATGAGCAAAAAGAAGAGGGCCTTTAGGGCCACACGAGGGACCTTGCCTGAAGTAAAGTGTTAAATAGTCCCAGGCAAGCGCCCAGGGTCAGCCGAGTGGGTCGACCACTGAGGAACAAGTTCTTGCATTGATATTTGTGATATACAATCGCAAGCGTAAAACCACCAAAAAGAAGAAACAGATAGAGAGACAAAGGCCTTAGACTTAGAGTTGGATAGTTGAAAGAGACAAAAACATCTTCAGGGACTTTTTAATGTGTAGATACACTTTAGTGTATTTAAATGTAATGTACTCAAGATGTACCAGATATTATATATGATATATATATAGATTCGTGTCTATTTATTAATTATCATCATTCTTTTATGTTCCACATAATAAGTACTTTAAAGAATCCAATATATGTATGTTATCTTCAAGTTGTTATAGATTAAAAAACATAAATTAATTCATAGATTCGCTGCTCATAGATCAATAAACAAAAAAAAATATATAAAAAAAACAAAAAAACTAAGTTTGCTACCAAGACCCCGTACATTCTGATAGCCCAGTAAAAAGTGGGTATTTAGTTTATTGAACTATCAGAAGACAGAGGAGGAATGCAAGTTAAATCAAGCTGGGGGGCTGATGAAATCGGAGGCCGATTTTTCTTTTTTGCGGTATATTTCTTCACTATTATATGTTTAGGCCAAAATTCCTTACAACATATAGTGTCGAAATCTTGACCTGAGACGCTTATTTTGAACGACGAGATATTTCGTTCATACGTGAATATAAATTTCTCCACCGTAATGTTGGCTTTTGATTTGGCCTTGATGTAGACCTTGACATCTTCAGATGTTAAATCAGGGGGAAGCCTTGAAATAAAAATTTGTTTTTTCGGTGGAACTGCGACAAATTTGTTTATAATATCCTGTACTGATTCCGAAATTTGATCAGGCGCGGGTTCCGTAGGCATAGGTTCATGTTGTTGAATTAACTGAACACTACTAACCTCCATGGAAACAAAATGATCGGGATTAGAAGATAGAACTTCCATGGGAGAAGTTTTATTTTCATTTTATATCCCGACAGATTTAGAGGAGGGACAGAAGGTGATTTTAAATTTTTTATACTTTTCGGATCGACTTTGCTTGGATCGCTTTCAGATATTTTTGGATCTAACGAAAACACAACATTGGGCCTTTTGTGTTTGGGAGATTCGTTCATGGGACTTTTCCCATTTAGATTCTTCTCAACCGCTGAGAATTTTTCGCACAGTTTTTTAAGCTGTCCGAAAATACCATCAATATCCTTTTTTCTTTTTAAGCATGACCAACAAAACCACTCAAGTTTTGTCGTGGCTAATAGGTCAGTCATTCTGCCAGTTATTCCGGCACATTTTTCATGTGCCACATTTGGACACATCCAACAGCCAATAAAGCCCATTTTAGTATTGGGTCGGACCTGGCAGTTTTTGGCACAACAGACAGTCATAATAAATCAGACGAATGAATTTAAACTTTAATAAAAATAATGTAGTTAAGAGAAAAAAAAAAATAATAATAATAATAATTATTTATGAAGAGATAACCGCAGTAGAAAAGACTAGGGTCCACTCTAAACAAGCTGTTTACAGGTTGACTACACAACAACTGCTACTTACAAGACAAAACAAAACGTACCGACGCGTGCGCGATGACCGAAAACGCAAACAACAACAATATAAGCTAACCGCGACCAACACCAATCTAAGAGAGCGCGTAAGAGAGCACGGTAGCCAAAAACGGTTGTTTGCACTTAGAGCACAAGCAGAAACACAAAACAAAACAAACGTACCGAAGCGAGCGCGACGACCGAAAAATGCAACAACAACGGAATAAGCTAACCGCAACCAACACCAATCTAAGAGAGCACGTCAGAGAGAGCGAAAGACAGAAACGGTTGTTTGCACTTAGAGCACAAGCAGCACCGCAGAAATATAATTGAGCGCGAGAGTAAAAACACAAATGCAACAAAAATAGAGTAAAACGAAGCAAACTGAGTATTTAAAAGTAGAATGCTCGTACTGCAGATTTTTGTTGTCCGCTCTAAAAATGCAAATAATTTATTAATTTAATGTTTTCTTTATGTTTACACAACCGCGGAAAACACAAAGTCACTGAACTGTTTATTTGCACAAAGTTTGAGGAATTATAAAAACTGATAAACACACAAAATGCGAAGAAAAAAACACGTCCGTTGCGTTACAAGATTTTCGCTTTTTTGCTTCTCGTATTGAGTCTGCTCCTGTGAAGCAATCATCTACGTAGAAGTCATCCCTTAAGGCAGATGATCCTAATGGTAATCTGCTGAGATGAAGTGAGGCTGAGTGATTTAGACACTTAGTTGCCAAAACGGAGCTGCATTCTATATGCAATCTGTTTGAATCGATAGTGCATATTTCAAATCATCATTTGGATTATTCCTCCAAACTATCATTTGATTAAATTGGTGTTCAGGGTTTATCCATATTTGGCAATACATCTTTTCGATGTCTGCAGTAAATACGTATTTATGTGTTCAGAATCTCAGTAGAATTGACTGCTCCATTGCTTTGTTGGCTCTTAAAACATTTAAAGCGACTTGGGTAAACCTTTGCCATGTGATCTTCTTTGAGGCCGTTGACGCACAGTTTTTGCCGTTGAATCCAGTTCAGTCGCTTAGTGGCTGTCTTTGCTCGGAAATCGTTGCACCGAAATATCATATGATTAGATTTCTTGCAATAGAGACAATCCATTTTTATACCCTGATCCCATTAAAAATGGGAAAGAGGGTATAATGGTTTTGTGCAAAAGTATGTAACAGGCAGAAAGAAGCATCTCTGACCTTATAAAGTATATGTATTCTTTATCAGCATCAACAGTCGAGTCGATATAGACATGTCCGTCCGTATGTATAAGCGCGTCGATCTCAGAGACTATAAGAGCTAGAGACTCCAGATTTGGAACTTAAGCTCGCCTAATCCCTAGGCAGTTCAAGTTTGTTTTCGATAACTCATCCTGTTTCCGATATACACATGGGATCGATAACAATAAAATCTTGAATATGGAAAACTTTGAGACGCCGTTTGAAACATTAAGCAAAATAATGACAATCTAAGAAATTTTAATTAAAATCGGTTAAGAAGCACCGGAGATATGGAACCTTGAAGTTGAGTATGCAGTATGCAGTATGTGCATACACACACTGCCTGTACGCGTAAAGTATAGGGATAAGGGTATCGTCTAGTCGGGATTTTTCGACTAGAGCCTTCTTACTTGTTTCTATTTTCTGTAGTGTCGATATAGACTGCTTCCGAGCGTTTTCCAAATGAAAGTTTTTTCGGAACGGTATGAACAAGCTCTTTACCCCACATTGTCGTTTCTTTTTTGATTTTTATACCCTGATCCCATTAAAAATGGGAAAAAGGGTATAATGGTTTTGTGCAAAAGTACGTAACGGACAGAAGGAAGCTTCTCCGACCCCATAAAGTATATATATTATTGACCAGCATCAACAGCCGAGTCGATATAGCCATGTCCGTCTGTCCGTCCGTCTGTCCGTCCGTCTGTCCGTATGTATGAGCCAACCGATCTCAGAGAATATAAGAGCTAGAGACTCCAGATTTCGAACTTAAGCTCGCCTAATCCCTAGGCAGTACAAGTTTGTTTACGATTTTCGATTACTCATCCCGTTTTTGATATACACATGGGATCGATAACAACAAAATCTTGAATTTTGAAAACTTTGAGATGGCATTTACAATAATGAACAAAATAATGACAATCTGTGAAATTTTTATTAAAATAGGTTAAGAAACACCGGAGATATGGGACATTGAAGTTGTGTGTGCAGTATGCAGTATGTGCGTACATACAAACACACATATTTGCAAACACTGACTGTACGCGTAAGGTATAGGGATCAGGGTATCGTCTAGTCGGGATTTCTCGACTTTTTTTTACAAAATTGGTGCTGCCAAGCTCGTCATCATCATTGTTGTTGCGCTGATAACATTATTGCCTGTCGATTTATGTTGACGGAAACAATCCATCTAAGTTCAGTCTCTCGTCCCAGAGTTTCGTTGATTTTTAACTTTTCCTAACATGATTAGAGGAAAAAATATCAACGCCAACAATACAATCATTTCGAGTTGGCATTGCTGTATGGGTTTGCTAGCTCGCAGAACATCATGTCAAATTTCTTGCTTGGTAGAATTCTTTTTAGTTTTGGCATCACAAGTGTAAGCATTGTGGTAATGAATTAGCTTTTTAACTACGATTTAGTCATTATTCAAAAGCTGTTTTTAAATCTTTCACATTACATTTTCTCTTTTGAAGTTTTAGCTGTTGTGCAGCTTTTTCCGAAAAAAAATATCCGCAATAAAAAAGATTCCGTCAGCAGAGCTGGTTTTTATTGGGAAGTAAACTGCTTGGTGCTTGGTGACTCTGCTTTAAAAATGTTGGAATATATATTCCTTTTGATTTGTAACTAAAAGAAATTACATGGGGATAGATCCGGTGATTATAGGGGTCAAAAATTGCAAAGAAAAAAAAAAATTGATAGGAAAGCGTTTGGCAACTGTGAAGGAGTTGACGTTCATTGTCGAGATGCTCCAGTCGGTGGACTTCGCGTAAGAGTCTTAATCATGTGTGTGTACTTGGGTGTGCAGGTACTTGTGTATTTATAACCTAGATTCTACAATTTATTAGTTGACTCAAGATATGTGGGCGGAAAGTGGTGTTCGCGTACAGTCATGAGGGAATGCGTCACTAACGCCGTCGTTCCCCCTACTCCATAAGTCTTCTCCGCTCGCGCTCAGCACGCTCGATGGTGCTGACGCTTCACAGTAGTCACTGCTCGATAGCATCACGCACCAACAGGATATGATCAGTATCATTAATAAAGCTTTCACAACAGTAAGTGAGGGGCTGACTCGTGCCTAAAACGGTGGAGATAGCCGCGGAAACAGCCATGTCCGCTTGGGAGCTGGGTGATGTAGTAGTTCACCTGACCTTGTAAGCTTGGGGTAACTGAAAGATGCCCGCTATGCGTTTCCTGAACAATCTCAGCGATTACTCTAGCTAGCTCGGCTATCGAGGCCAACACAGCTTATATCAAACATGCATGAAATAATTCGGAAGCCACACAAACGACTACTTGTAATATCTCGGCTTTTTTAAGAACTATCTAAAGGCCGACCAAAGTGAGCCACAGGATTGTCACCGTGGTTACTTGGTTGTAACTTTCCTCAACCGGCTTGACAATGATCGCCGCATCATCAGAAAAACATACTTATTTGACTTTTACAGGCATCGTAAAATAGCGTGTGCTTCGGTGTGCAGGCGCGCATGTGCGTACAAACGTGTGTGTACTGTTGCTGCTTGTCGTTGTCAGCGCTTCTACTGCCGTCCGAAGCAGTGGCTGTTGCCCACCGCTGTTACTATCCTTTTTTTTCTACTATATCGCGTGCATTTGCTTCTTCATTGCACTTGGCGGCCTTTCAGTCTTTCTTCTTACCCTGATCCCATTAAAAATGGGGAAAAATGGTATAATGGTTTTCTGCAAAAGTATGTAACAGGCAGAAGGAAGCATCTCCGACCACATAAAGTATATATATATTCTTGATCAGCATCAACAGCCGAGTCGATATAGCCATGTCCGTCTGTCCGTCTGTCTGTCTGTCCGTCTGTCCGTATGTATGAGCCAACCGATCTCAGAGACTATAAGAGCTAGAGACTCCAGATTTGGAACTTAACTCGCCTAATCTCTAGGCAGTACAAGTTTGTTTTCGATTTTTGATACCTCATCCCGTTTCCGATATACACATGGGATTGATAACAATAAAATCTTGAATTTGAATTTAAGATGTCAATTAAATAATTAATCAAAATACTAACAATCTGTGAAATTTTTATTAAAATCGGTTAAGAAACACCGGAGATATAAAACCTTGAAGTTGAGTATGCAGTATGCAGTATGGTCGTACACACACGCTTACATCCTTGCAAGCACTGACTGTACGCATAAAGTATAGGGGTCAGGGTATCGTCTAGTCGGCATTTCTCGATTAGAGCCTTCTTACTTGTTTTAGTTTGGGCCCAACTCATCGACTAAACCGTTGTCATCGCTCTGATATGTCTTTTCGGCGCGCATCAACTCTTGATACGACTCGTTTGCGGTTGTTTTGAGCGTATTTTTCCGGATTTTTCAAATAGTTTGCGACTGTATATCGATGCAGGTTTAATGTTTTGGCAATTTCAATCATTTTAATGCCTTAAGTAATGTGTTAAATAGTCCCAGGCAAGCGTTCAGGGTCAGTCGAGTGGCTCGACCGAAGAGGAAGACAGAGATGTTTATTTTGTTTCTTATTTTCATTTTATTGAGATGTTTTTTCTAGTCCAAGCAGTATTTTTGTTTAGTATATTTTATTAAATATATTATATAAACAAAAATATATATATATTTTTATAGCTTTAATTTTGGTGTTTACTTTTTCTTTAAACACCTTAAGAGGCATCAAAATATTACAAAATATTTACAAAACCGCAACAATGTTGATTTAAAACAATTAGAACAATATTTTAATAAGCTCAATAACAATACATTGTAAATGAATAATTTTCCACAAATATGAACTTTCTATTAAGGGCATGACTTCCTTTCTCTTAAAATTGTAACAGAACTATAAATAGGAAGTTGATAAGAAACAAATGTATGGAATAACATCCCAAAACATAAGAGATAAGACGTGTATACTCAAAACATTAATACTGTTTAGGTGCATATAAGTCAACACACATTTAAATCACAAACCATAAACCAATTAATTAAGAAATGACACACATTTAAAACTATGTCAAGACCATACGCATTGCCATATATTTATTGAAACAATTGAACTTGTATTCAATAAGAAAACTCTTAACGACAAAATATCGCTGACTACACAGAATATCGCTGACTGCACAATATGCGTTATTAGAGCAGCGGTCGGCCAACCCGGTATTTGCGAAATATGCTATTCTGCATAAGCAAGCAATTGCTGAGTACTCAATAACCCAATTTAACTGACAACACAAGCATGTAAACTAAGCTATTTTTACCCTTAAATATTGTGACTTTTTCTTTAATAAAGCTAGTGTTTTAGTACCACCGCATTCAATACTATTCACTCATTTCTACTATCGCACTTATTGTGCGCACTGAAGGACTCCCTCTCCGTAGCCCAACTAGTTACAAGTGCTAGTTGCGACGCTTTTTAGTAGTCAGTTTTTGTACTGAATACTTTCCTTCAAAAGTAGACAAACATTTTGGTGACCCCGACGAGTGGATATCTGAAGTTGTCAACTAGGCGACAAAGGATAACTAAGTCAACCAAATCCTTATCTGAAGTTGTTAACTAGGCGACAAAAGGATAACTAACTCAACCAAATCCTGAATTGAAGTTGTCAACAAGGCGATAGTCAAAAGGAAACTTAAAAACCAGCTAACACAATTCACTATGTTTGTGCTAGTGTAACTAACTGCAACCTCCTAACACAATCACGATATTTGTGTTAGTGAGATTTACTGAAGTTGTCAACAAGGCGACACATCAGGATCCAAGTGTACTCTCGTTAGATCAACGACTACAGCACTTTTACATATTCCATCAAGCGACTAAAATAAAAACTGAGTAACAATCAGATATACCAAACATATCTGTAAAAGTCCAACAAGCGACATATATCACTCAAAATGGCATCGGAAAAAGTAACCATCGATGAGTTAATTGATGTCCAGCAAAGATATTAGCAATGAGGTTCTAAAGCTGATATCTAATTATCAAAAGGATTCCGCTGGGAGAAAGTCTCAGTCTCACAAAATTAAAATCGGTTCTTTCAATGAGAAATGGAATATTCTCCAGGAAAATGATGACGCCGTAAGAAAATCTGGCGGGCTATCAAAAAATCATGATCACTTCACCTTCTATGAGGAAATATGAACAACAGTTCTAAAGTTCTTAGAAGTAATCAAAAACGACGCTGAAACCATAAAGCAAGCCAAAAGTAAGAGGCTTGAGTTTGGCGATGGACAGCATCAGCAATCAACCTTAAAACCCAAGATAATTGCCTTGTGCCGGCGACAAAGGATCGCATCACTATATCGCACATTGCACCAAAGCACCCCAATTGAGCACGCAGCATTAGAGCTCATAAGGAATCTATGGGCACAAATTCAAGAGGTCCAATTTTGGCTGTATGAATAAATTGAAAACCCAGAAGAAAATGGATATGATACAAAGGAGTATCTACAGACAGAAGAAGATGTACAAAGGGCACTAGCTTCAAAAAACAATAAGCAGTGCACCAATGACATGAACTTGTTTCGTATAACAATTCCCAAATTCGATGGGAATATCTTAAAATGGACACAATTCTTTGATATGTTTGTGTTCATGGTACACAATACCAACATGCCGACAATCCGGAAAATGTGGAATCTAAAAACCGGCGTGATCGGTGAGGCAGAAAGATTAATCCGCCAAATCGACTTGAAAGAGGATGATTACCTCCACGCATGGAACATCTTGTGTTACGACAACCCAAGAGATATAGCATCAACGGTATCGAATCGATTTTTGATGCAACAAACCATCAACAATGTAAAGTCGCTCAAGGAACGATACATAGTCACTTTGGAGTCCCTCGAATCTCTCAAGGGATTCGGATTGGACATCTTAACGTGGGACCCAATATTAATAGCGGTCATACGAAATAAGCTTGACAGCACACCGGTATTTCTTAACCGGTTTTAATAAAACTTTCACAGATTGTCATTATTATAATTGCATCAAACGCCGTCTCAAAGTTTTCCAAATTTAATATTTTGTTGTTATCGATCCCATGTGTATATCGAAAACGGGAAGAGTTATCGAAAATCGAAAACAAAATTGAACTGCCTAGGGATTAGGCGAGCTTAAGTTCCAAATCTGGAGTCTCTAGCTTTTATAGTCTCTGAGATCGACGCGTTCATACATACGGACAGACAGACAGACGGACGGACGGACGGACGATGCTGATCAAGAATATATATACTTTATGGGGTCAGAGATGCTTCTTTCTTTCCCATTTTTAATGGGATCAAGGTATAAAAAGGCATTCGCCCATAAAAAGACATAACTTTGCATTTACTGCAATTGAGATGCAGTAAATTTACTTGGCACCAAGTTTGAAAATTGTCTAAGTCACTTTGTATTTTATGACCAGACAGAAGAATTGCAGCTGGCATGCATAATTTCACATCATCAGCACCCGTGACGGAAGGTCGTTTATAAAAAGTGTAAGTAATAATTAGAAACTGAGCCATTAAAATAGACTCTCTGAGTTCTTAAAGTTAAATAATCTTGAATCCAAAGAATAGGATTATTGGGAAAGCCCAAAAGTTTCAGTTTATATATTAAAAGGAGGTGATTCACAGAGTCTTTTTGGAATCAGTGTAAATAACATCAGTTTGCAATTTGTCTTCAAAGCCCTTAATAACAAATGATGTGAATTCTAGATAAAGATGAGAGGTTATTAGTTTCTCAAAAATCTTAGGAATAGCTGACAACTTGGAGATACCCCTATAATATTGAGCATTAGATTTGTGTCCTTTTTTATGCAAACGAACATAATATGACTCTTTCCAAATTTTTGGGAAAGTTCATAGCTTCACGGAAAAACTAAACAATTTATGCAAAGGTTTTAAGAGACCCTGAGCACAGTACCTAAGCACACAGCTAGGTATTCCATCAGGTTCTGTAGAAAATGTGGGCTTAATAACCTGAAGATCACAAAGTAGTGAACTCTCTGTGGTTTCCGGTATAATTAATCTGATAGGGGTAAGGCATGACGACTGGTTGAAAACAAGGGCTATAAGTCGTTTGAAAAAATTCATCAAATAGATCGGCAATGGCCTGATCTGAGTTGGCTTTCATTTCATCAAAGAATATGTTTGATGGAAGAGTCGATGTCTTGCGTTTCGCATTAACGAAATCAAAAAACCGTTTAGGATCCTGCTGAAACTGTAACCTACACCTAGTCAGGTAATTCCTGTAACATTTGTTATTGAGGACTGAAAAGTTGGAACGAGCAATCAAGTATGCAGAACAAGCTAACTGAGAGCTTGATTTTCTGAAACTCTTGTAGAGTTTCGATTTACGGTTTTTCAGAATAGTCAACTCTCTGGTAAACCACACAGGTTTGTTTGACCTGTTTGGCGTTCCATAAGGGACACACAAATCAAGTAAAGAATTTAAAGTATTATTAAAAATACTGATTGCCACGTCCAAATTGTCAGACCCGTAAAGGGTTTTGCGAAATCGGTTTTCCGAAATTGACGTACTCGGCTTAAACGATTTCTACTTGGGCATAGCCCCTGGTAGGGTAAAGTGATCGACACCTCCAACGTTGGGTGCAATAAATCTTCTGGATAAGATATAGGTTGTGATCGGGTAACAAAAATCAAATCAAGCATTTTATAAGGAAAATTTGGGATATCATTGATTTGATTCAATGACATCCCAAGTAAGTTAATCAGAAATTCATTCTGAGCCGAGGGGTTCTGGGCGCCAGAGTCGGGACAAGAAATCCAAGTAATTTCAGCAATATTAAAATGACGAAGAACTACAAGGAAATCGCGATCAGAAAGCACGCAAGAAACGGAAAGTATAGCAGACAAATGAGCATCGTAAACAGAGTTACCAGAAGAAGAAGGTATGTACGAGCAAGTAACAAAAATACCAACACCATTAAAATACAACTTGACAGCAACAAATTCTATATCTATAGAACCACCTACTATTACTGTCTCCGAAGAATAATTTTCATCAACATTAATAAGGACATCTCCGCCACGTCGAAGTGTACGGTCTTTTCTATAGATACAGTATCTGTTGGATACAACTTCAGAACTAAGAATGTCTTGCCTTAACCAAGTTTCAGTTAAGGCAATGACATGAAAAGGAAAAGCAAGGCTATTAAGATATAAACTACTAAGTTTACTACAAAGACCTCTTACATTCTGATAGCCCAATATAAAGAAAGTTGTTAGTTTATTGAACTATCAGAAACGGGAAGAGTTTTGAGATGCAATCGGAGGCCGATTTTGTTTTTCTGGCAGTATATTCGTTTACTATTATGTGCTCCGGCCAAATTTCTTTGCAACATATAGAGCTGAAATCTTTACTCGAAACACTGATTTTAAATGTATCAAACGCCGTCTCAAAGTTTTCCAAATTTAATGTTTTGTTGTTATCGATCCCATGTGTATATCGAAAACGGGAAGAGTTATCGAAAATATAAAAGGCATTAGGCAAGTTTAAGTTCCAAATCTGGAGTCTCTAGCTCTTATAGTCTCTGAGATCGACGCGTTCATACATACGGACAGACGGACGGGCAGACGGACGGACGGACAAACGAACATGGCCATATCGACACGGCTGTTAATGCTGATCAAGAATATATATACTTTATGGGGTAGGAGATGCTTCCTTCTGCCTGTTACATACTTTTGCACAACTTCATGATACCCTTTTTTCCCATTTTTAATGGGATCAGGGTATAACAAGTAAGAAGGCTCTAATCGAGAAATCCCGACTAGACGATACCCTTATTCTTATACTTTACGCGTACAGGCAGTGCTTGCAAGTGTGCGTGTGTGTATGCACATACTGCATACTGCATACTCAACTTCAAGGTTCCATATCTCCGGTGTTTCTTAACCGATTTTAATTAAAATTTCTTAGATTGTCATTATTTTGCTTAATGTTTCAAACGGCGTCTCAAAGTTTTCCATATTCAAGATTTTATTGTTATCGATCCCATGTGTATATCGGAAACGGGATGAGTTATCGAAAACAAACTTGAACTGCCTAGGGATTAGGCGAGCCTAAGTTCCAAATCTGGAGTCTCTAGCTCTTATAGTCTCTGAGATCGACGCGTTCATATATACGGACGGACAGACGGACATGGCTATATCGACTCGACTGTTGATGCTGATAAAGAATACATATACTTTATAAGGTCAGAGATGCTTCCTTCTGCCTGTTACATACTTTTGCACAAAACCATTATACCCTCTTTCCCATTTTTAATGGGATCAGGGTATAAAAATGGATTGTCTCTATTGCAAGAAATCTAATCATATGATATTTCGGTGCAACGATTTCCGAGCAAAGACAGCCACTAAGCGACTGAACTGGATTCAACGGCAAAAACTGTGCGTCAACGGCCTCAAAGAAGATCACATGGCAAAGGTTTACCCAAGTCGCTTTAAATGTTTTAAGTGCCAACAAAGGCACAACACGCTGCTGCATTTGAAAAACTCTTCAATGGAGCAGTCAATTCTACTGAGATTCAGAACACATAAATACGTGTTTACTGCAGACATCGAAAAGATGTATCGCCAAATATGGATAAACCCTGAACACCAATTTAATCAAATGATAGTTTGGAGGAATAATCCAAATGATGATTTGAAATATGCACTATCGATTCAAACAGATTGCATATAGAATGCAGCTCCGTTTTGGCAACTAAGTGTCTAAATTACTCAGCCTCATTACCATTAGGATCATCTGCCTTAAGGGATGACTTCTACGTAGATGATTGCTTCACAGGAGCAGACTCAATACGAGAAGCAAAAAAGCGAAAATCTTGTAACGCAACGGACGTGTTTTTTTCTTCGCATTTTGTGTGTTTATCAGTTTTTATAATTCCTCAAACTTTGTGCAAATAAACAGTTCAGTGACTTTGTGTTTTCCGCGGTTGTGTAAACATAAAGAAAACATTAAATTAATAAATTATTTGCATTTTTAGAGCGGACAACAAAAATCTGCAGTACGAGCATTCTACTTTTAAATACTCAGTTTGCTTCGTTTTACTCTATTTTTGTTGCATTTGTGTTTTTACTCTCGCGCTCAATTATATTTCTGCGGTGCTGCTTGTGCTCTAAGTGCCAGAGAGGACTGAATATACAGAGAGGATCATCATCTTCTGTTAACTTAACATTTTTAAAATTATTGGCTCGTTGGGGAAATAAGTATCACTTTTGCCTTGTCAACTCCAGAGAGTACTCATTAGCTCGAAGCGTGTGATGCGTCAGACGAAGATTAAACGTTGTCGCACTTCATTTTGCCGTTGTGTGGTGGCCGAAGTAGAGATTTTAAATATTCGACTTTTGTTTCTGTCTGCTTGCTATGCCTCAAATGGGAGGGTAATATGGACTTTATATGATTTTTGTGCAATTGTATGGCCAAACTTGAGATACTTAAATATGACTTTCACCATATGTGCTAATGTATATATTGGCAATTAGGTAGATCACTAATGACTTATTGAAAAGGGTTTAAAATGACCAAATAACAAATTAACACTTACCATAAAATAAACGCATTTTGCACTCATATACCTAATACTTATTGTCCTTATATAACATTATTATATATTAAAAATGTCATTGACATTAATTAAATATTGTAATAAAGGGTATCGAAACAACATTGAGCAGCGTGTGCGTTTCAGCAACGACAACCGTCACGTGTTGTTGTTGTTATTATTTTTGTTCTGCCTAGTCCAGTTAGACTCAGACACATGCATACACAAAAAGACGGCTCAAGGCCACATGCAGCAGGCCGTCCGTAAACGATTTGCCTTCGACTTCAATGAGCATACAAACATTCATATACATACTCATTGGTCGGCAACAACTTTTAACACACAAGAAAGAAGGCTCTAGTCAAGAGATCGCAACTAGACGATACCCTGAACCCTTTACTTCCTTCTGCCTGTTACATACTTTTGCTTACAAGCAATATACCCTTTTTCCCTTTTTTTAGTGGGTTCAGTCTATAAAAAGCAAACTTACTCTATTTGAAAGCAAAATAACCAGCAGCTCACCAATTTCATATGATAAACTTGAGAAAATGTTCAATTTGTTTGCTAATTCTTTCTAAGGCACTCTTAGCTTACAAGAGTGAGGGAATGGATACATTGATATGTGTTCATGCTGCGAAATATGAATTAGGCTTTCAGCATAAACAGACAGTGCCAAAAGTACATGAGACAAAGCATGTGCAGTCGATATACAAAGCAAAATCAAATTCAAACATAGCGGTAATCCGGAAAGATAACCGAAAAGAAACAAGCGATGAGGGGAAATAGGTACTGAAAAGCATCAAAAATGTTCAAAGTTAACAGAAGATGACGACGCTGGGATTCTCTCTGTATATTGAGTACTCTCTGGTCAACTCATTCACGAAGTGTGCGATGGGTTAGATAAGGATAGTGATCGGCCATTATTTAGCTTTGTTTTGGTTGGTGGTCGACTTTTGGTTCTATATGCTTGCTAATGCCTAAAATGGGAAGGCAGCATAGCTTTGTATGAACTTCGTACAATTGAATTGCCAAACGTGAGATACCTAAATATGACTTCCACCATATGTGTTTATGTATATATTGGCAATTAGGTAGATCACTAATGACTTATTGAAAAGGGTTTTAAATGACTAAATACCAAATTAACACTAACCATAAAATAAACGCATTTTGTACTCATATACCTAACATTAATTGTCCTTATATAACATTATTATATATTAAAAATGTCATTGACATTAATTAAATATTGTAATAAAGGGTATCGAAGCAACATTGAGCAGCGTGTGCGTTTCAGCAACGACAACCGTCACGTGTTGTTGTTGTTATTATTTTTGCGTTCTGCCTAGTCCCGTTAGACGCAGACACATGCATACACAAAAAGACGGCCGAAGGCCACATGCAGCAGGCCGTCCGTAGACGATTTGCCTTCGACTTCAATGAGCATACAAACATACATATACATACTCATTGGTCGGCAACAACTTTTAACACACAAGAAAGAAGGCTCTAGTCAAGAGATCGCAACTAGACGATACCCTGAACCCTTTACTTCCTTCTGCCTGTTACATACTTTTGCTTACAAACAATATACCCTTTTTCCCTTTTTTTTTAGCGGGTTTTAGTCCATAACAAGCAAACTTACTCTATTTGAAAGCAAAATAACCAGCAGCTCACCAATTTCATATGATAAACTTGAGAAAATGTTCAATTTGGTTGCTAATTCTTTCTAAGGCACTCTTAGCTTACAAGAGTGTGAGGGAATGGATACATTGATATGTGTTCATGCTGCGAAATATGAATTAGGCTTTCAGCATAAACAGACAGTGCCAAAAGTACATGAGACAAAGCATGTGCAGTCGATATACAAAGCAAAATCAAATTCAAACATAGCGGTAGTCCGGAAAAATAACCGAAAAGAAACAAGCGATGAGGAGAAATAGGTACTGAAAAGCATCAAAAATGTTCAAAGTTAACAGAAGATGACGACGCTGGGATCCTCTCTGTATATTCAGTCCTATCTGGTTTAGAGTGGACCCAAGTCTTTTCTACTGCGGTTATCTCTTCATAAATAATTATTATTATTATTATTTTTTTTTTTTTCTCTTAACTACATTATTTTTATTAAAGTTTAAATTCATTCGTCTGATTTATTATGACTGTCTGTTGTGCCAAAAACTGCCAGGTCCGACCCAATACTAAAATGGGCTTTATTGGCTGTTGGATATGTCCAAATGTGGCACATGAAAAATGTGCCGGAATAACTGGCAGAATGACTGACCTATTAGCCACGACAAAACTTGAGTGTTTTTGTTGGTCATGCTTGAAAAGAAAAAAGGATATTGCTGAAATTCTCAGCGGTTGAGAAGAATCTAAATGGGAAAAGTCCCATGAACGAATCTCCCAAACACAAAAGGCCCAATGTTGTGTTGTCGTTAGATCCAAAAATATCTGAAAGCGATCCAAGCAAAGTCGATCCGAAAAGTATGAAAAATTTAAAATCACCTTCTGTCCCTCTTCTAAATCTGTCGGGATATAAAATGAAAATAAAACTTCTCCCATGGAAGTTCTATCTTCTAATCCCGATCATTTTGTTTCCATGGAGGTTAGTAGTGTTCAGTTAATTCAACAACATGAACCTATGCCTACGGAACCCGCGCCTGATCAAATTTCGGAATCAGTACAGGATATTATAAACAAATTTGTCGCAGTTCCACCGAAAAAACAAATTTTTATTTCAAGGCTTCCCCCTGATTTAACATCTGAAGATGTCAAGGTCTACATCAAGGCCAAATCAAAAGCCAACATTACGGTGGAGAAATTTATATTCACGTATGAACGAAATATCTCGTCGTTCAAAATAAGCGTCTCAGGTCAAGATTTCGACACTATATGTTGTAAGGAATTTTGGCCTAAACATATAATAGTGAAGAAATATACCGCAAAAAAGAAAAATCGGCCTCCGATTTCATCAGCCCCCCAGCTTGATTTAACTTGCATTCCTCCTCTGTCTTCTGATAGTTCAAAAAACTAACAACCCACTTTTTACTGGGCTATCAGAACGTAAGGGGTTTGGTAGCAAACTTAGTAGTTTATACATTAACAGCCATACTTTTAACTGTCAAGCCGTTGCCTTCACGGAGACATGGTTAAGGAAAGACATCCTTAACTCTGAAATTCTGTCCAGCAAATATTGCATTCACAGAAAATGCCGCGCTCTACAGCGTGGTGGTGGTGTGCTTATCGCTGTTGATGCTGACTTTTCCTCAGAGACAGTAATATCTGATCTTTCGTCCGATATAGAATTTATTGCTGCGAAGCTGTATTTTCAAGGAGCAACAATTTTTTTAACCTGCTCATATATACCACCTTCCTCAGACAACTCTGTGTACGAAGCACATTTGTCTGCCATTCGTTCCGTCTCCGAAATGCTCTCTGATCGTGACCTCCTAATTGTCCTTGGTGATTTCAACATTTCTGAAACCATTTGGATCGCTAGTCCTGAGTCGTGTGCTTTAACACCCACGGCTCACAATGGTTTTATTATAAACTTATTTGGACTGTCATCAAGCCAAATCAATGCAGTCCCAAACTCATTAAATAAAATGCTTGATCTGATTTTTGCCTTGGATCAAGCATCCTTATCCGTTTCAAGGTCTAATCCTTTGTCGTATCCCGAAGATGTATACCATCCTACATTAGAACTGATGCTCACTATACCTACACAGGTGAAATACCGTGAAGTGAATCCATCAAGTTATGTCCGTCAATTTCGCAAAACAAATTTTGAAAAACTTACTTGGCTTTTATCCCAGACTGACTGGTCTTGCCTCTGCGGGTCTGATGACTTGGATGTGGCAATCAGTATATTTTACAATACTTTATACTCTGCATTTGATTTGTGTGTCCCAGTTGGTAAGCCTATCAGGTCTAGCAAGCCTGCATGGTTTACCCGCGAGTTGACAACTTTAAAAATTAAAAAATCAAAACTATACAAGAGTTTCAAGAAAACTAACTCTAACGCAGCTTATTCGCTATACATGATTGCCAGATCAAATTTTTCAGTCCTTAATAACAACTGTTATAGTAATTACCTGTCTCGGTGCAAACTTCAGTTTCATCGGGATCCTAAGCAGTTTTTTGATTTTGTTAATGCAAAGCGAAGGTCATCCAAGTTACCATCCAATGTATTCTTTGATGACTTAACAACCAGCTCAGATGAGGCGATTGCTCATCTCTTTGCAAACTTTTTTCAAACGACATATACGTGGGTGGTTTGACAAGTACCCGAGCTTGACGCCATGTTGCGCTACTATTGCAACATAGCGCCACTATCGTAAAGTTCAATAACCTAGACGGCCACAGTAAAAATTTCAGTCCAATCGGACTTTTAGTTTTGTTTTTACAACCTGTCAAAGCAGTCGTGTCCGCGCATTTTAGAAAAATGGAAAAAGAGCAATATCGGTCGGTAATTCGATTCTTGTTTTTGGAGAGGAAATCACGCAGCGAAATCAAAGAACGCTTGGATACTGTGTACGGTGACTCTGCTCCTTCGATGACGACCGTCGGATTTTGGTTTAATGAGTTTCAACGTGGTCGCACGTCCGTTTTTGATGAGCCACGACCAGGTGCCCCGAAAACGGCTATCACTAAGGATAAAGTGAAAAAATTACATGATCTCGTAATGTCAGACCGCTGGTTGAAGGTGCGCGAGTTAGCTGAGACAGTAGGCATCTCAACAGAACGAGTGTTTCATGTCCCACATGAAATATTGGGCATGAGAAAGCTGTCGGCGCGATGGGTGCCGCGTTTGCTCACTCCAGAGAACAAGCGCAACCGCCTGACCACTTCGAAGCAGAGGCAAAATTGTTAGAATTACGCTACGAACTGCTGCCCCATCCACCTTATTCTCCAGATTTGGCCCCTTGCGACTTTTTTTTGTTTCCAAACTTGAAAAAGTCAATCGCTGGGCAGAAATTTCGGTCGAACGAGGAGGTTATTGCCACTACGGAGACCTATTTTGCAGAGCTTCAGAAATCGTATTTTTTAGAGGGGATAAAAAAATTGGAGAATCGCTGGATTAAATGTATGGAGCTAAAAGGAGATTACGTTGAAAAATAAATTATAACTTTTCCAAAAATTTTCGTTTTTCTTTTGTAGCTCGGGTACTTGTCAAACCACCCACGTACTTCATGTCACCATCAAACTGTTTTGCCATACCCTTATCCAGTAATTGGAACAAATTGCATTTTTGGACCAGAAATTACAGAAAGCGCTTTACTTAGCGACCTACAAGTCCTTAAGCCCATTTTCTCCCCGGGTCCAGACGGAGTACCAAGCTGTGTGCTGCGGTACTGCGCTCAGGGACTCCTAAAGCCTTTGCATAAATTGTTCTGCCTATCCCTCAAGTTATGCTCTTTTCCGAAAATTTGGAAAGAATCGTTCATTATTTCTTTACATACACAAGTAAGAAGGCTCTTGTCGAGAAATCCCGACTAGACGATACCCTGATCCCTATACCTTACGCGTACAGTCAGTGTTTGCAAATATGTGTGTTTGTACGTACGCACATACTGCATACTGCATACACAACTTCAATGTCCCATATCTACGGTGTTTCTTAACCGATTTTAATAAAAGTTTCACAGATTGTCATTATTTTGTTCATTATTTTAAATGCCGTCTCAAAGATTTCAAAATTCAAGATTTTGTTGTTATCGACCCCATGTGTATATCGAAAACGGGATGAGTTATCGAAAATCGAAAAAAAACTTGTACTGCCTAGGGATTTTTCATTTATATTGGACGTAGATGTACTAACGGACAGTACATTCAAGTGGCCCAACGATACCAAGCACCGGCTTGTTCACGCGCACCCAAGCATAAAGCGACCCACCTCCCGCCCATCCGACCGAGGGGCGCACCGCGTAACGTGCGGTTACGAAGATCGCGAACATGTAGACAAATGACGTAAGATAATTTTTTTTAGAGAGCATGCAGAAGTGGTACTAGTTATAAGGTGGGAAAGATCGTTATATACTGAACATAAGATCCGAAAAGGGTTATGGATAGCATAGTTAGAAAAGTAAGCTTGCAGGGCTATTGGTAAAAAATGTCTACTACTTCTAATAGGTACAGCAAAGTTAATTTTGTTTATTAGTATGGGGGAATCTATTTCACCATTTATTAATTTGTGAAAAAAGGTTATTGCTAGCATAGTTCTACGATGATTAAGAGAGGGAAGATTTATTAGTAAAAGTCTACTGTGGTAAGCAGGTAAATTAGTACTATTGTCCCAGTTAAGACCCCGAAGTGCAAAGAGCAAAAATTGTTTTTGTACCGATTCTATTCTATCCTGATGAGTCCTGTATTTGGGATACCATATACAAGATCCATATTCAAGAATAGGTCGCACAAGAGACACATAAAGAGTTTTTGTTAAGTAGGGGACACTTGATGATCGATTTGAGATTAAAGCAATATGCTTGTCAAACTTAAGCTTTGGTTCCATTAAGATACCCAAATCCTCAACCAAATCAATCCGATCCAATGGTAGGTTATTCAGAAGATAGATATTAAAAAAAGGCTTTCGCCTATAAAAAGACATAACTTTGCATTTACTGCAATTGAGATGCAGTAAATTTACTCTGCACCAAGTTTGAAAATTGTCTAAGTCACTTTGCAGTCTATGACCAGACAGAAGACTTGCAGCTGACATGCATAATTTTATATCATCAGCATACATTAGTACCCGAGAATGATTAATAACAGACGGAACGTCGTTTATGAACAGTGTAAATAATAACGGTCCAAGGTGACTTCCTTGTGGAACACCAGAAGTGACCTGCACCGCTTTAGATACTGAGCCATTAAAATAGACTCTCTGAGTTCTAGAAGTTAAATAATCTTGAATCCAAAGGATAAGATTATTGGGAAAGCCCAAAAGTTTAAATTTATAAATTAAAAGGAGGTGATTTACAGAGTCAAAAGCCTTACTGAAATCAGTGTAAATAACATCAGTTTGCAATTTGTCTTCAAAGCTCTTAATAACAAATGATGTGAATTCTAGTAAGTTAGTAGAGGTAGATCTATGTTTCATGAACCCGTGCTGGCACGGTGAAATCATAGATTTACAAAGATGTTGAAGATGAGAGGTTATGAGTTTCTCAAAAATCTAAGGAATAGCAGACAACTTGGACAACTATTTTACCATTTATTAGTTTGTGGACAAAGGTTATTGCTAGCATTGTTCTACGATTAGTAAGAGAGGAAAGACTTATTAGTAAAAGTCTACTGTGGTAAGCAGCTAAATTAATCAGTTAAGACCCCGAAGTGCAAAGAGCAAAATTTTTTTTATTATAATGGCACGTAGACGTACGAACAGTACATTCAAGTGGCCCAACGATATCAATCGCCGGCTTGTTAACACGCGGACCCAAGCCCAAAGCGACCGACCTCCCGCCCGTCCGACCGAAGGGCGCAACGCTTAGCATGAAAGAAGACTTGTTGTATAAGAGAACAAGAAGGAGTGGCATTATATAAAAAGAAGGAAAAATCGTTATAGATTGAACATAAAATCCGAAAAGGGGTTTAGATAGCATACTTAGAAAAACAAGCTTGAAGAGAAATAGGTACAAAATTTCTAGAATTCCTGATCGGAACTGCCAAGCAAATTTGGTTACTACAGAAGAATCAATTTCACCATTTATTGCTTTGCGAAAAAACGCAATTCCTAAAATTTTTCTGCGACCAGAAAGAGGAGGAAGATTTATTAGAAAAATTCGACTTTGGTAAGGAAGTCAGTTAATATTATTATGTGAGTTAAGACCTCTGTGCAAATAGCCGAAATTGAGTTTTCACCGATTCTATTCTATACTGATAAATCCTGCATTTGGGATACCATATACATGATCCATTTACATAATCCATATTCAAGAGTCGGTCGTAAAAGAGATATATACAAAGTTTTTGTTATGTAGTGGTCTTCGAATTTGTTTGACCGGCGCTTAATGAACCCCAAGGCACCTGATGCTCGATTTGTAAAGGAAAAGATAAACTTGTTTAAACTTGCAACCTTTGATCCAAAGAATAAGATTGTTGGGAAAGCCCAAAAGTTTAAGTTTGTGATTTACAGAGTGGGAAACCTTACTGAAATCAGTGTGAATAACATCACTTTGCATTGTATCTTTAAAGTCATTTTACAATGAAGTGTTAGAGATGGTAGGTTATTTATTTAAGAATAGCAGACAACTTGGAGATTCCCCTATATTTGAACATTGGAAAAGAGCATAATTCCACGGACAAACTAAGCAAATTTATGCAAAGGCTTAAGAAGGCCATAAGCACAGTATATACGAACACAGCTTGGCACTAATTTAGGTCCTGGGGTCTTATGAAGTGAACGCTTAGCAACTAGAGCCATTAATCTGATAGGGGTAGGTGCAAAAAGACTTGTTGGCCATAGGAGCTGTAGATCGTTTGAAAAAATTACCAAGTAGATCGGCAATGGTCTGATCTAAGTTAGCCTTAATTTCTTCGAAGAATACGTTTAATGGAAGTGTCGATGACTTCCATTTCGTATTGACAAATCAAAAAACCGTTCTTCCTCTCCAATCAAGAAGCTGGTTTGTAAGCCACTCTTGATGTGTAAAGCTTATAAGGGTAACACATTACATTACATGTGCGATATTTGGGAATATCAAGCAGCCAATAAAATCTATCTTTGTGTTGGCGCGAACTTGGCACTCCTTGTGGCAAGAAACGAGAATTTTTACAAATAAATAAATAAAATAAAAACATCAAGAGGAATAAATAATAACAACAAGTAAGAAGGCTCTAGTAGAGAAATCCCGACTAGACGATACCCTGATCCCTTTACTTTACGCGTACAGTCAGTGCTTGCAAGTATGTGTGTACGACCATACTGCATACTCAACTTCAAGGTTCCATATCTCCGGTGTTTCTTAACCGATTTTAATAAAAATTTCACAGATTGTTATTATTTTGATTAATAATTAAAATTCCATCTAAAGTTTTTTCAAATTCAAGATTTTATTGTTATCGATCCCATGTGTATATTGGAAACGGGATGAGTTATCGAAAATCGAAAACAAAATTGAACTGCCTAGGGAATAGGCGAGCTTAAGTTCCAAATCTGGAGTCTCTAGCTCTTATAGTCTCTGAGATCGACGCGTTCATACATACAGACGGTCAGACGGACAGACGGACATGGCTATATCGACTCGACTGTTGATGCTGATCAAGAATATATATACTTTATGGGGTCGGAGATGCTTCCTTCTGCCTGTTACATACTTTTGCACAACTTCATGATACCCTTTTTTCCCATTTTTAATTGGATCAGGGTATAAAAAATTATTATTATAATTAATTATAAAAAAAAAAACTTGAGAGCAACGTTCGAAAGCAACAACAACGAAATTATCTGAACCGGGACCAACATCAACACATGAGAGAGCGTATGGTGAAAAGTTAAAATGCAAAGCAAAATATCAATAGGCGAAAAGCTAATTGAGCAAATTAAGCAGTAAGCTCGGACTGCAGTTTGTGGTTGAGGTTGGATACTGGCAAAAATAATTCAAATGAAGTATTTAGTTTAATTATACCCTGATCCCATTAAAAATGGGAAAAAGGGTATAATGAAGTTGTGCAAAAGTATGTAACAGGCAGAAGGAAGCATCTCCGACCCCATAAAGTAAATATATTCTTTATCAGCATCAACAGTCGAGTCGATATAGCCACGTCCGTCTGTCCGTCTGTCCGTCTGTATGTATGAACGCGTCGATCTCAGAGACTATAAGAGCTAGAGACTCCAGATTTGGAACTTAAGCTCGCTTAATTCCTAGGCAGTAGAAGTTTGTTTTCGATTTTCGATAACTCATCCCGTTTCCGATATACACATGTGATCGATAACAACAAAATCTTGAATTTAAAAAAATTATAGATGGCATTTGAATTATTAATCAAAATAATAACAATCTGTGTTTATTAAAATCGGTTGAGAAACACCCGAGATATGGAACCATGAAGTTGAGTATGCAGTATGCAGTATGGTCGTACATACACGCACACATACTTGCAAGCACTGACTGTACGCGTAAAGTATAGGGATCAGGGTATCGTCTAGTCGGGATTTCTCGACTAGAGCCTTCTTACTTGTTTCTTGTTGCGTTTTGCCTATTCCCTTTGGCCGCACTCACATGCATACTCACAAAGACTGGCCTAGGCCACCTTGAAGCCGTCTTGCCACCGTTTTTGCAAATCAACAAAATTTTTAAATATAAAATAGTTTTTGTTAATGTGAAATAAATGTATAATTAATAAAAAAAATTGTTTCGCCATCGGTTAAACATATTTTTTTATTTTCTACTAGAATTTTTTCAGCAGCCAAGCAATTTAAAGCAAAATAACCAGCAGCCCACCAGTTTCATAGAAAAAATTTATAAAATTTTCAATTTGTTTGCTTGTTATTTTTTAGACACTCTAAAGTTACAAGAGTAGGGAAAATACATTGGTATGAGCTCAAGATGTGATACATAAATTTTGGTTTTCAGCAAACTGACAGTGCCAAATACATACGACATCAGCATTCCATAATCAAAACAAAATCAAATTGAAATATGGCCCAAAGAAGCAACAGCCAAAACATAATCAACTGACTGACATTATGGGGAAGTGCAGGATTTCGTTACTTTGCACGAGTCGACAAATGAACATATTGAAGTTAACAGATGAAGAGAATTCTATTTACCTCCCTTTATAACACAAACTCGTTGGTCGTTTTTATACCCTGATCCCATTAAAAATGGGGAAAAAGGGTATAATGAAGTTGTGCAAAATAACGTAACAGGCAGAAGGAAGCATCTCCGACCCCAAAAAGTAAATATATTCTTGATCAGCATCAACAGCCGAGTCGATATAGCCATGTCCGTCTGTCCGTCCGTCAGTCCGTCTGTCTGTATGTATGTATGAACGCGTCGATCTCAGAGACTATAAGAACTAGAGACTCCAGATTTGAAACTTAAGCTCGCCTAATTCCTAGGCAGTACAAGTTTGTTTTCGATTTTCGATAACTCATCCCGTTTCCGATATACACATGGGATCGATGACAACAAAATTTTGAATTTTGAAAACTTTGAGATAGCATTTGAAATATTAAACAAAATAATGACAATCTTTGAAATTTTTTATTAAAATCGATTTTTCTATGCAGTGTGCAGTATGCGCGTACACACATCATACATACTTGCAAGCACTGACTGTAAGCGTAAAGTATAGGGATCAGGGTATCGTCTAGTCGGGATTTCTCGCCTTCTTACTTGTTTTTACTGTAACGTTTATTTGCAGAGTTTTTATTAAATGTATATTTTAAAACAGCTTACGCATATTATAAGCGCTTGGAAAATGTCGCTACCTTTAATGCCAACAAATTTGCTTTATCTAACGCAAAGACTGAAATATTTGGTGTTTTTCGACGCTATGAGTGGCCATTAAATTTTTTGATGTAGAAATACATCCCCAGTGGGCGTAGCAACTTTGTGACACTTTATTTGACCCGACCATCGACAAAGACCTTTACAAAGTTTCATTTCCATAGCTTTGCGGGTGTCATACAGGCAAAAAGACAAGTGGGCAACGGACATTGCACAAAGCTGATATACTCTTTACCTTCGGTATAAAAATATAACAAACAACGCCCAGAAATTTCGGTTTTTGGTTAACTCAGCTCTTTTTTATACCCTGATCCCATTAAAAATGGGAAAAAGGGTATAATGGTTTTGTGCAAAAGTATGTAACGGGCAGAAGGAAGCATCTCCGACCCCATAAAGTATATATATTCTTGATCAGCATCAACAGCCGAGTCGATATAGCCATGTCCGTCTGTCCGTCTGTCCGTCTGACCGTCTGTCCGTATGTATGAGCCAACCGATCTCAGACACTATAAGAGCTAAGGACTCCAGATTTGGAACTTAAGCTCGCCTAATCCCTAGGCAGTACAAGTTTGTTTTCGATTTTTGATAACTCATCCCGTTTTCGATATACACATGGGATCGATAACAATAAAATCTTGAATTTTGAAAACTTTGAGATGTCATTTGATATAATGAACAAAATAATGACAATCTGTTTTTTTTGTTAAAATCGGTTAAGAAACACCGGAGATATGGGACATTGAAGTTGTGTTTGCAGTATGCAGTATGTGCGTACATACAAACACATATACTTGCAAACACTGACTGTACGCGGAAAGTATAGGGATCAGGGTATCGTCTAGTCGGGATTTCTCGACTAGAGCCTTCTTACTTGTTTTGTTTGCAATCGAGAACATAACGCTTATTCTGATTTTTTCACTAACACGAGACGATGGTGATACACAGTCGTGTTTGCGCATGAGTGTCTCTTGGCGGCATTCGCACGGGTCTCTACTGTCTATTCGTCTTTTCGTTGAAGCACAGCTTTATTTGACCCTCCTTGAAATAGAGATTATGGAGCTACGCCCACTGGGTGTCTGGCAAATGTATTTACCATTTCGATTGCCACGCCAATGCCCCATACCTGTATTTTTTTTCTACATATATCATATTGGTAAAGTATTTCGCAGTCGGTTGCGCATGACCTGGTGGCAACTTATTGGTAATTGATGACTCTTCTATATGTGTTTTACTCTGCCTAAAGTAAGCTTTTCATGAAAAACAAGAAAGAAGGCTCTAGTCGAGTAAGTTTACACCAATGCTTAATGACTTAGTTTCAATCTTTCATATCTCTGGTGTTGTTTAACCAGTTTTCCAAATCCAAATTTTATTGTTATCGAACTGTGTATTGAACACTAGAAGAGTCATCAAAAATTTGAAACAAACTTGATTTGCGTATATTGGAGGGTTTATATTGAAAATATGTCTCAAGCTCTTAAAGCTCCTGAAATCGACGAGTTCATACAGACAGACGGATATACAGAAATGGCAATATCGATGTGGATGCTGATCAAGAATATATATACTTTATGAGATCAATTATGCTTTCTTTTTTAACCATGGGTAATAGGTATACAAATTTTGTGACAAGTTCTTTACACAACACACAAATACCACAAAAAATACTAACAACAAAACACATTATATAAACAACACTGGTCAATTTCCATCACTACTACAAAAACGCTTTAATTTTTTATCAAATTTGGCACCCAAATTGAAAACTGCACCAGGGTGTCCAAATCAATTGTTTGAAGAATCCGCTGGCAAATATGTTTGATAGTTTGAGAAGCATATTTCAAGAAAAATTATATAAACTGTCAAAGGCAATAAGCCTAAAAATATTTGTTTTTGCAAAATTCTATTAAGGTCAAAAACGGGCTTG
Organism: Scaptomyza cyrtandrae; assembly: GCA_035044605.1. Lineage (NCBI taxonomy): Eukaryota > Metazoa > Arthropoda > Insecta > Diptera > Drosophilidae > Scaptomyza > Scaptomyza cyrtandrae. The sequence goes on along the minus strand of JAWNNS010000513.1, from coordinate 54,646 downwards.
AAAACATGTTTGTAGCTCTCTCACGCTGTAGTGTTCGTTTTATGTTTACCACTTTTCACGCAAAAACTACTGAATGGATTTGAAAAAACCTTTTCAAAAATATAATATAAATAATCAAAATAACACAAAGGCAATACCTTTCAAAGATATTGTGTGATGGCGTTGCTCAATGTTGTTGATATGATCAAGTGATAACTACAGCAGGCGGAGAAGTAATTTTCATACGAAGCAGAGATGAAGAGAACGAAGTAAGAAGTTAAATAATTTTATTCTGTTAAAATAAATTCTTGGGAATAAACGTGCATACAAAGACTTTTTGGGCTTAAGAGTTACAAGTATGTAATAAAGGAACAAAAACTTTTGCACTCGTTAAATATAAAATAACATAAAAGCTACAAAATTTGTTTCCCTACCATTTTTGTAGTTAGCTTTTTAGTTTGGCACACATTTTACCACTTTAAAGTTCCCTCGCCTGCGCCCTGATAAAATATTGACTCTAAAACTTGAATCACGCACTTTTGTAAATATATATCTCTGCAAATTACCTGATTATAATGAACGGTGCAGTTGTAAGAATATGTACATTTCTTAAACTGCAACGAAGATACGATGCCGTGTCTCCTTTATGTCCAATAAGATTTTATGTAAGTGCCACATTTCTAAACCAAATTCTTTTGTTTTTCTCGATCTAAATCATGCTGTGCTCAACTGATAATAAGGCGTAACAACAATGTTGAATTTCTTCACTACCTCAAACGGCTTTCGCAGCACCCTACCCGTCGTCTCCAATTTAACGGCAATGAACGTGTGGGACGGCGTCTGCATGTGCTTCATTTATGCCTCTTTACTTGAGTTCGTATGTGTCAATTATGTGGGTCGCAAGCGTCCCCTTCACAATGTCGTGTACCGTCCCGGCGAAAATCCCGTAACACAGGTAAATTACATCACAACATAAAAATATGAATTATATTAAGTAACGGATAACACCTTTGGAAAATTTAAATTTTTATTTATTTTTTATATAAAACTATAAACCTAGCCCATTTTATGATCAAAATCGAGGTTTAGACTTCCCACCCATAAAAATAAATCGTAAATAAAATGTTTATATCTTTAAAATAAAAAATGTTTACCTACTTCTTGTAAATTCGATGATTTTAACTCAAGTAATCCCGTCCACACTATTTTATCAATGCCCTAAGCAAATCTCTTACTCTTACAAATCAATATTTTATATAATATCATGTATTAATTAGGAGTTCATATTCTTTTTAATTTTAAATAAATTAAATAAGTTAAAGAAGTGGAGCCGTCTAACCAAGAGAGTGTAAGAAACTAAAAAAAACACGCCTTATAAAAAACCGAACTAAAAAATTGAAAATAAATTAATAAAAGTAAAAGCAAAAGTAAAGTAAAAATTATTATTATGAATTTTTATAAAAATTCAATTCAGAGTATTAATCGTGTGTTTATAATGCTTCGATCATTTCATTGGTAACCTTTTTAGTGTTTTAAAATATTATTATATTTTCTTATTTTGTAATCATAAAATGCGGCTGCTGTTTAATATAACCAAAAGAAACAAATAGTGGTATGGTGCATATGTGCTAATAGATCTAAAACTATTTTATTCAATCTCGGAATTTTGCTATTTTATTTCATGCATAACTATTACATATAAATAATTCCCTTTTTATTATGAGCAATTAAAGTTTTTTTTTTATTGGAATCCACATATTTAAAATACCTTCGAAAATGTTTTGATGCAAATCCTTGGGGAAATCGCCAGCTATTTTTGTACCAAATTAAGTCACTAAAGTCTAGCTTCAAAACTATGAAAGGTATACGTAAATTTCGATGGCGGCAGATGTGTGTGTGCCAAAAAAATGTCTGATGCATATCATTTTGTAATGTCATCAGTTGTTATTCTTAAAAATTTTAGTGATTCTAGCTGTAAAAATGTGTTTTACACCTATTATCAGCCCCCAGTAGGCATATTTCTCCTATAATGATATTTGTTCTGACCAGACATTGATTGGGATATTTGAAAATGGTGTCGAAGAAATGCCCGTTTATAAAAACAGATGGACAGACACCATAACGGATACTGCACCTTTGGTGTCAGAGTTTAATTAAGAACTAGAACACACAGTTTGAAACTAACTTAAAATAAATAAAGACTTTGTTTTTACTTTTAAGACACAATTCTTCAAAATTCGAACTATCTCCTAAAAAGCTAAAAAAAAAATAGATTTCTCAGCATGAATTGTTGGAAAAGTGATCCTTGCGAAGAAGGATTTGTATTATTTTGTTCGCTTTTGAAGCAAGCAGTTTCACTGAAAGTGATATAATGGATTTGTGCAAAAGTATGTAACACCACAAGGAAGCATCTGCGATCCCATATAGCATATTTATATGCTTGAACAGCAAGAACAGTCGATAAAGTATGTCTGTCTATCTGTCCGTCCGTCTATAGGTATGCGAGCGTCGATCTAGGCCAGTGGTTCCCAAACTTATTTTGTCTACTGCCCACTTTGAAAATAAATATTTTTTAGCGCCCCCATTTTTTCACCTAATTAAAAACCACTATAACTTCAAATTAAATTAATTAGTTATTGTGACCTATATATGTATATTAACGGAGAATTCTAAACGAAACTTTTACTATAACCCGCAAATTGAAACCTAAGCGCAGTAGGTAACATACAACGGCGCTTAGGTCTCAAGTTAACTCTTACGGGCTCCACCTGCCAATAAGAATAATTATTGAAACGAAACTTTATAGTATTAAAGCAGAGTATCTTTTATTAAAAATAAAACTAAAATAATCGATCCTTATATAAAAACTAATGTGAATGATGAATCTGATGCTGTTTTATAAGTTTGTTGATATCAGGTTCCAATTTACTCAAGAACACTTGCAAGTTGCAACGTTCGGTAACAAGCAAACGATTTCTCTTTTTAGTAAGCAGTGTTGTCACAGCACTAAATCCACGTTCACACAAATATGACGATGGGAATGCTATTAAGATTGATTGAACGATTGATTCTTGGTAACCATTTTTGAACTTGATTTTTATTTCCTCGTTTGTTGTCAATTCTATAAGTTCTTCTTCCAGCTGAGGTGACATTGCTGTGTTGACATTTGAAAACGGATCCAACACCCAGTCTGGTATTTCCAAGTTCAAAATGTCCTGGTATCGTTCGGTGAAGTCAATGTGGAGGTTTTCCAAATGTTGGCAGTAGGCAAACAATTCGTCGTTACTGCATGATACTGATAAATTCGGAAAATTGTGAAACTCACGTCTGCCCAGATTTTTTTTGTGTAGAAGCAGTTTGGCTGCGAAAGCAGCAACGACGTTTTTTGTTTTAATTAAATTTAGTTTATCGCCTTGCAGTTGGAGATTCATGTCGTTGAACAATTTATACAGGTCTGTCGTGTAAGCTATATTATTCTTTGATGTTATGAGCTTGTCGTGCAATTCTGTATCTTTAGTTTTCAAGAACTCTATAACAGAGTCAAACAGGTTGTAAAATCGAGTCAGACAATTGCCTCTTGATAGCCAACGAACTTCAGTATGAAACAACAAACGGTTGAAATCCTCGTCATTAGTAACACAAAGCTGATGTAATAATCTATCATTCAAAGAGCTGTTGCGGATTTTATTGACTGCTTTGATGACATATTGCAGTGATTAAAATAGTTTTTCACTTAAGTTTCAAGCAACTAAAAGTTGTCTATGAATAACGCAGTGGACACCAAGGACATCTAAAATTTTATTTGTTTAAGTACGCTATGAAGCCTTTATGGCACCCTGTCATAGCCGGAGCGCCATCCGTAGCAACTGAAATAATATTTTTCAAAGGAATCTCTTTCTCATCGCAAAATTTTTCCAATATAATGAAAATGGTTTCGCCTTTTGTAAATTTCTGGCAAATAATAGTTCTTCACATATTTTCTCATCTTTAATAAACCTAACGTAAGACAACGACAATGCTTTTTTAGTTGGTAAAGTGGACTCATCGAGCTGAATTGAGAATTGACTCGTCCTCAGGTGATCGGAAAATGATTCTTCAATGTTTTCAGCCATTTCATCAATTCGTCTTTGCACAGAATTATTACTCAAAGGAATTTTTCGAATAATATCTGCGGCCGGTTTATGAAGCACAGTAGTTATTAATTCATTTATTGCTGGCAATATTAACTCTTCTCCAATGTTATGTGATTTGCCTTTTTGAGCAATTAACAAAGAGATATTGTACGAAGCTCGAAGTCCGTCGTCATCTTGCTTAGCAGCCGCCGAAAATAGTTTTGCTACACTTGGCTGAGTATTATGCTTCTTCTCTAGGTCTTGAAAATATGCTACATTCTTGTCTTTTCTATCTGGATGCATTTTATTCAAATGATCTTGCAGTCTTGAAGGCTTCATTGCTTCATTCGAAAATGTTTTTCGACATAGAAGTCACAAAGGCGACGATGGGTTTGTGGGATTTTAATGAATCCGAATTTAATATGTTCCGCACAGTATTTCCGTCTCTTCTTTTTTACTTCCGACATTGTTTTGCTTTCAGAAATACGTTCAACTTCGCGAGTAGTGTAGAGGAGGCGTAAATACTGTAGCAGGCCACCACTAACACACATCGGTATAAGGCCTCCTCTAGTACTGTAAGCGATAATGTAAAACTCATTTAACAGATGTTAAATGAGAAACCGGAGATACATGTTATGTCTGGCGAGCTCGAGGCAGTCAATCTTGAAATGATCGTTGGTATATGACAAGCAGTCGTTGTCTAAAAGGCCTCCTAGCTAAATAAAATTACAAATCACCCCCCAGGCCTCTACACAACGCCCCCATTTTCTTTCTGGGTCTCTTACAGCCCCATTTGAGACCTGCAGCGCCCACAAGGGGGCGTTAGCGCCCACTTTGGGAAAGGCTGATCTAGGCAGTGTTAGATTGTTCAAAATTATCGATAACTGAAATTGAAAATTTTGGAATGGTGTTTTAAACTATAGACGATAAATAATGACAATCTGTGAAAAATTTATTGAAATCGGTTTAGAAACACTGGAGATATGGAACATTGAAGTACATTTTATTCTTTGGATCAAAGATTACTTATTCCTTAGAACTCAAATAGCAAACTTTAAGGGCTCTGTCTTCAAGGCGGCTTAGGTCACTTTTGCTGTTCCACAAGGAAGTCACCTTAAACCCTTATATATGATCTTCCGTCTGTAATAAATTACTCTCGCGTGCTAATGTATGCTGATGTTGTAAAATTATGCACATCGAATGCAACTCTTCTGTCTGCTCGCAAACTACAAAGTGACTAGACGAATACCATATTTCAATATTGATAATTTCGATAATAAGATTAGATCGCATTAAATATGTTGAAAATTTTGGTGTCTTAATAAACCAAAACTTGAGGTTGACAAGCACAGATTTTTCCTTTACACATCGAGCATCAGGTGCCCTAGGGTTCAATCAACGCTGGTCGAAGGAATTTGTATATCTGTCTTATACGAATAATTCTTGAATAAGGTATCCTAGCTACAAGATTCATCAGGATAGAATAGAATCGGTCAATTTCTGCTCTTTGCAATTAGGGGTCTTAGCTGAGACAATAACATTAACTTACTGTCTTAGCATAGAAGACTCTTCCAAATAATTCTTCCTACTCTTTCTGATCGCAGAATAATGTTCGGAGTAAACTTTTTTACACACTATGATGAAGTTGATAAATTATCACCCAAATAAGCTTTGCTCTTCCGATCAGAAATGGTAAGCATTTTTTGTTTTCCCTTTTTCGCTTTAAGCTTGTTATTCTAACTAAGCTATCCATAACCCTTTTCGGATCTTATGTTCAACCTATGACGATCTTTCCTACTCAAAAAATAGTGCCATGCTAAGCGTTGTCGCTTTGTCATTAAGTCCGCCTGTTTAGAGGAAGCACTTTTTTGTGTTCGCCTATGTTCGAATTTTCAAAACTGTGGATTGTAACAAAATATAAAACACGATAGTTTTACATTGGTTTCTTTCATTTATTCGGTTTTAAAATGTCTGACAATAGTTGTTGTTATGCTGTGTTTGTACTGCACATTAATTTTCGACAAAAAAATGCACGTGAGGGTTTCAACCGACTTGGCCTCAAGGGGCAGCACAGCGATCTTACCAACGGATCTTTTGACGGTGCCAGCTGCAGTTTATTGAAACTCGCCAGACGCTGTCTGGTGCAGAAATAGTGCTCTCGACCCGGCCAAGACGCCATTGAAGGGGTGGCACGTTGTCATCCTTCAAGACAACGATTGCATTGGTCATCAGGTTAGGCGTCGATAAGCGCCACTTAGAACGCTCTTGAAAAAGTGATAAGTAGCTGGTGCTCCATTTGCGCCAGAATGCCTGCTGCAAACGCTGCCAGCGACTTAGGCAATTAATGTCGATTTGCGTTATGTCTTCGATTAGGGCATATGGGGCTCCAATCAAAAAATAACCACGAGTAAGAACTTCTAAGTCGCCTGAGTTCAACATTGCAGAAATTCGCATATAAGGGTACGAAGTTCACCAAACGTGAGAACAGATTTTCCAACGACGCGATAAAAATGGTGTTTGGCGGAAGTTACCGCGGCCTCCCACAAACCACCAAAATGAGGAGACCGAGGCGGAATAGAGTTCCAGTTTATTTTAATCGAAAGGCAAAACTTCAAAAGCCCCTTTAACGAGGGTCGCTTAAAAACAGTAGCCTTAACTCGATCAGTTTATCTCGCACTCAAACGAAGTTGGTTGCGTTGTAAGACCAGATTGAATTGGATTTGCCTATAATGCCGATGAATCGCTTTAATACAGCGATAAACGATGCGGTTGAAAAGCAAACCAGTATTGATATGTAAAAGTCAATTCCAGTTGTGCAAATTGGGCGCCCTGGCAATGGGGCAATGATGTGCTCAAGAAGCTTGGACTATATGCGAAAGCAATGAATGCATTTTCCGATGACTGTTAACACGGTTTTTCGCCCGCCAATGGGCCAAAATCGTTGTCGGAGTGCGGCCAGCAAACTTTGTGTTCCACTGTGTAGGAATTTGCGGTGAAAGTGATCTGTGATGGCGATGGTGACAGGGTGTTGAGCTGGCAGAATTATTGGGTGCCTTGCCTCGTAATCCAAGAACGGATTGTGATGACGTCCACCAACGCGAATAAATCCGGAGATTTCCATAATCGAATTTAACGATGTGAGCTTCGATCTAGGTGATAAGCTCTTTCCTTGTGCTTTTCGGCGAAGTGGATTATTTGTATTCCTCTAATTAGAAGATGTGTGCCCGCCTTTGGATCGACCTTGATCCTTCGTCTTGAGCTGAGCGAACCGGTTCATGTATCCAAAGACTCGTTGTATTTTGCCAAAAGAGTTTTGGTACTTGCATCTGAAAGATATATCAAGCTTGGCCGTGAGCATTAAAGCATGACGAAGACGTTCGGGCAGATCTGAGCTGGTAGGAATGTTTGGTGGCCAATCAGCAGAAGATGAGCGTAGAAAGGCAGGTCCTTCACGACAAAGATCCGATTCAAAAAGTTACAGTGCTCCACAGCCACGGGATAATATGTCGGCTGGGCTCAAGTAAGTAGGAACGTGGCTCCAAATCATCCCCTCGGTGCGCTCCTGAATCTGAGATATTCTGTTGGATACAAAAACATTAAATTCAGATGGAGCTTGTCGAATCCAAGAAAAAGCAGTTGTCGAGTCGGACCAACAATAAAACTGGGAGGGGTGCGGTACGCATTGAGTAAAGCTAGAGACGAGCTCTGATAGTAGATGTGCGGCGGCTAGTTCTAGCTTGTAAGCGTTTTTAGTGGCGAGACTCTTGATTTAGAGCATAGAAGATGCAACGAGTAAGCACCCTGCGCTTCTGATCGCACGTAAACACAGGTGTTGTATGCAGCAAGGCTTGCACCGCAGAACGCATGTATTTTTCATGATGAGTGTAGTTGTAAAACATAAAGAGGGAATTCGAGTGTAACAGCTACAGCTATTTGGGAGATGTTCTCAATCCAAGCAGAGTGCAGAGACTGAGGAAGGGCTTGGTCCCAATTGAGTTTCTGTAAGAATATTTTTATACCCTGATCCCATTAAAAAGGGGAAAAAAGGGTATAATGGTTTTGTGCAAAAGTATGTAACAGGCAGAAGGAAGCTTCTCCGACCCCATAAAGTACATATATTCTTGATCAGCATCATGTCCGTCCGTCTGTCTGTCCGTCTGTCCGTCCGTATGTATGAGCCAACCGATCTCAGACACTATAAAAGCTAGAGACTCCAGATTTGAAACTTAAGCTCGCCTAATCCATAGGCAGATAACTCATCCCGTTTTCGATATACACATGGGATCGATAACAACAAAATCTTGAATTTTGAAAACTTTGAGATGGCATTTGAATTATTAATCAAAATAATAATAATCTGTGAAATTATTATTGAAATCGGTTAAAAAACACCGGAGATATGGGACATTGAAGTTGTGTATGCAGTATGTGCGCACATACAAACACACATACTTGCAAACACTGACTGTACGCGTAAAGTATAGGGATCAGGGTATCGTCTAGTCGGGATTTCTCGACTCGTCGAAACCCATTTTTAATGAGAATCTGTGAAATTTTTATTAAAATCGGTTAAGAAACACCGGAGATATGGGCCATTGAAGTTGCAAACACTGACTGTAAATCTTTGATTTCACCATGCCAGCACGGGTTCATGAAACAAAGATCTGCCACCACTAACTTGCTAGAATTCACATCCATTGTTATGAAGGGCTTTCAAGACAAAATGCAAACTGATGTTATTTACACTGATTTCAGTAAATCTTTTGATTCGGTAAATCACCTCCTTTTAATACATAAACTTAAAATTTTGGGCTTTCCAAATAATCCTATTCTTTGGATTCAAGATTATTTAACTTTTAGATCTCAGAGAGTCTATTTCAATGGCTCAGTTTCTAAAGCGGTCCAGGTCACTTCTGGGGTTCCACAAGGAAGTCACCTTGGACCGTTATTATTTATTATATTTATTAATGACCTTCCGTCCGTAATAAATCACTCGAGGGTGCTGATGTGTGCTGATGATGTGAAATTATGCCAGCTTTAAATCTTCTGTCTAGTCATAAATTACAAAGTGACTTAGACAATTTTCAAACTTGGTGCCAAGTAAATTTACTGCATCTCAATTGCAGTAAATGCAAAGTTATGTCTTTTTATAGACGAATGCCCTTTTTTAACATCTATATTCTGGATAACCCACCTCTTGATCGGATTGATTTGGTTGAGGATTTGGGTATCTTAATGTACCCAAAGCTTAAGTTCGACAAGCATATAGCTTCAATTACAAATCGAGCATCAAGTGCCTTGGGGTTCATTAAGCGCTGGTCGAAGGAATTCGACGACCCCTACATAACAAAAACTCTTCATATGTTTCTTGTTCGACCGATTCTCGAATATGGATGAATGGATATTTTACGTGTATATGGTATCCCAAATACAGGATTCATCAGGATAGAATAGAATCGGTGCAAAAACAATTTTTACTCTTTGCCCTTCGGGGTCTTAACTGGGATAATAGTACTAATTTACCTGCTTACTATAGTAGACTTTTACTAACATAACCTTTGTTCACAAATTAATAAATGGTGAAATAGATTCCCCCGTACTAATTGACCAAATTAACTTTGCAGTACCCATTAGAACTAGAACTTGCTATTCTAACTATGCTAGCTATAACCCTTTTCGGATCTTATGTTCTGTAGTATGTATTGTATTATGTACTGGAACCACTTCTGCATGCATACTAAAAAAAATTGTGTTATGTGTTGTCTACATGTTAACTGCGCGTTACGCGGTGCGCCCCTCGGTCGGATGGGCGGGAGGTGTTGTGTCGCTTTGTGCTTGGGTCCGCGCGTTAACAAGCCGGTGCTTGGTATCGTTGGGTCACTTGAATGTACTGTCCGTTAATACATCTACGTCCAAAAATCGATAAAAAGCCGACTGGAAGCGGTCATAGAAGTTAGCGGTGGACACACGAAATATTTATTATAGTTTAAGTCAAAAAAGTAATTACAAGGTTGCCTATGTGTAAACACTTTAGTGGCAGTTGAATTTAGTTCATATTTTAGTATTTGTTAATTTTCTTTGTTAACGTTTTTTTTTTAAAATTTTGTTTTATAGATGTTTGGTTACGCATGTATCCGCGCCAAACAAAAACTACAGCAGCTTTGCTCTTAATATTTAACCTTTCGATAAGTTATGCTCTGCGCAGCATAAGAGCAAATTAACGTAACTGTCATAACTGTTGTTTTGCATATGCTCATCGGACTTTCTTTGTATTGTATTTTCTATTGCTTGCCCTTGGCCTTAGCTGAGCGCAAGCAGCAGCTGCAATTTGGAAGCTAATCAGTTCTGTTTGATCGATCGGGAATTCAAGTCGCGGCGCGGTATTCGACACCGCTTGCCAAAATATAATTCGTTTAATTAAAGGTGCACAGCTCAACTCGGAGCTTACAATTAACAATTATAACTATTTTAAGTTTGGCCACGAAGGCAAATAAACTACATTTATATTAATGCAAATTTCGGTACATTTTTATACCCTGATCCCTTTAAAAATGGGAAAAAAGGGTATAATGGTTTTGTGCAAAAGTATGTAACGGGCAGAAGGAAGCTTCTCCGACCCCATAAAGTATATATTTTATTGATCAGCATCAACAGCCGAGTCGATATAGCCATGTCCGTCTGTCCGTCCGTCTGTCCGTCTGTCCGTCTGACCGTCTGTCCGTCTGTCCGTATGTATGAGCCAACCGATCTCAGAGACTATAAGAGCTAAGGACTCCAGATTTCGAACTTAAGCTCGCCTAATCCCTAGGCAGTACAAGTTTGTTTTCGATAGCTCATCCCGTTTTCGATATACACATGGGATCGATAACAACAAAATCTTGAATTTTGAAAACTTTGAGACGGCATTTAAAATAATGAACAAAATAATGACCATCTGTGAAATTTTTATTAAAATCGGTTAAGAAACACCGGAGATATGGGACATTGAAGTTGTGTATGCAGTATGCAGTATGTGCGTACATACAAACACACATATTTGCAAACACTGACTGTACGCGTAAGGTATTGGGATCAGGGTATCGTCTAGTCGGGATTTCTCGACTAGAGCCTTCTTACTTGTTATTTATTTATTTATTGTGAAAAATTCGATAGCTATTGAAAAAGCTCAACAGCTCAACATTTGGTGACCCCGACGTGATTCACATTAGCTCTGTTTGTTTAAATAAATACAAATTATTTAAAGTATAGAGTTAATAACCCTCGCGCCCGCGCTCTTGCATCGTCTTCGCTATTCTCGGTTCGTTTTGTGCTCACTTTCGGTTCAGGTGTTTGACCTGCATTTGCGCCTGCGCAGTCGATTCCCTTATAGCGTTTGCTTAAACAGTTGCAGCAGCCGTTTCTGCATTTTTATTGCTTTTCCCGTTTCGTTTTGCTTGCGCTTGTGAAAAAAGTGTTTGCCCTCAAATTGACATTGCGTCGGTTGAACGTGTGTGTTAAAGCATTAGTGGAAAAATTAAGTGACTCCTACAGGAATATTTAAAAATGCATAATTCTGCTGCCGTTCAGTCTCCTGGTGCCCCGTTTTACAAAGCCAAGGCCATAGCTATTGATGAGCAATTGAAACGGATGGCCAAAGCAATTGCTCCGGAGCAAATTGTGCATCTCAGCGAACAAGAGTTGGCTGTTCGACTTAAGGCGTTGGAAAGTGCTCAGCAGGCATTTTACAATATGCATGACGCGTTGGAGGATCTGGATTGTGATGAAATCGGGAGTGAGTTACGGGCATGTTTTGATGACTTCTCAATATTAGTTGAAACCGGCTTCCGACGCGAAATTGACAAGCGAAAGTTATCATCGCCGTTGTGTTCGACTATGAGGCAAGATACATGTGGTGACAATCACACATTGTCTCAAGGCAGAATCCGGTTGCCTAAAATCAAGCTCCCCGAGTTTAGTGGAGGGTATACAATGTTTGCAGAGTTCATAGCGATGTTCTCTTTAATCATTGATGCGGACTCAGGACTTTCGGATGTGGAAAAGTTTCAGCACTTGCGATCGTGTCTGAAAGGATCAGCCTTTCTTCGTTAAAAATCAGCAGCGCTAACTATCCAGTTGCATTGGAGCTCCTTAAAAAACGGTTTAACAACAAGCGTCTCATGTTCCAAGCACATGTCACGGAGATTTTGGGTTTAGATTGCATCGAGTCGTCGTCAGCAGTAAAACTTCGTACGTTTTCGGATACGGTTAACGCCAACATTCGCGCTCTACAAAGCCTGGGCAACGTTGAGCAGATTGCGGGTTTCATTATCGTGCACAGTTTGCTGCAGAAAGTGGACAAGGCAACGCAGACCAGTTGGGAGGAGACAGCACCGATGGATACTATTCCGACCTGTGAGCAGTTCATGGCATTTCTGGATCGGCGATGTCAAAGGTTGGAAAATGTGGAACACGCTATGGCAACTTATACGCCTAGCTCTAAGGTGGGAAAAAGTAGTAAAATCGTTAACACCAGTAGAAAGGTCTTTGTTGCTACTAACTCCAACACAAATAATTGTGTGTTTTGTGAGACCTCTGGCCACTAAATTTACAACTGTTCCCGTTTTGGAAATCTGTCTCCGCAACTGCGTCTAAGAGAGGTAAAGAAGCTCAACCTTTGCATCAATTGCCTTTGTAAAGGTCATCGGTTAAAGGAGTGCAGCTCCACTACCTGCAACCGTTGATTGACAGATTGACGGCTCTCAAGTTAATCTGCTCCGCATCCGCCTGCTGCAAACCCTTCTGCAACACTTGTAGCCCAAAATCTTAGTCAAGACATAGGGCTCTTGGCAACTGCTGTAATCAACGTTAGAAGTCGTACTGGAGTTTTAGTCCCTTGCCGAGCGCTCGTTTAGCTCAACACCTCCAGCTGCGATAGCATCGCTCACCTACTTTGATTTCAGGATTGGGGGAGTCTACTGTTGCCTCAGAAGGCTATTCAGCCGATATAAGTTTTCAATCGCTAGCATCTGCGTACTCTGCCAACATCTCAGTTCTCGTAGCTCCGTCTATAACTGGAAATCAGCTTAGCTACGATATTAGCACTGAGCTCTGGAATATACCCTCAAATATTCGCTTGGCTGATCCAGAGTTCTTTAAGGCGCACAAAATTGATTTGTTAATTGGAGCTGGGCTGTTTTTTGAATTGTTGTGTGTCGGTCAAATCAAAATCGCTCCTGGTTTGCCCATTCTTCAAAAAACTCAATTGGGCTGGATAGTGACAGGAGGAACTTCTTCAGCGAGCCCTGCCTCATTGATGGTCACTAGCTCGGCTCTGATGCCAAATCCTAGCCCAGATCACACGCTTGATGAAACCGTTCGTCGGTTTTGGGAGGTAGAATCGTGTTCTCGTTTAGTCAACGAATCTACCAAGGAGGAACTCGATTGTGAAGCGCATTTTAAACAAACTTTTGCTCGTTTGGACACTGGCGAATATTCGGTTCGCCTTCCAGTCAAGCATACTGTGGATCTACTTGGAGATTCATATCAGCAGGCATATCGTCGTTTTTGCAACCTGGAGCGCAAATTAGAGCGTCATCCTGGTTTGAAGTCACAATATTCAGCATTTATCAAGGAGTATGTGGATTTGAATCACATGTCTCTTGTGGAGTCGCACATGCTAAGTCGCTGCAAGTATTATCTTCCTCATCTTTGTGTTCTCAAGGAAGACAGCTCAACAACTAAGCTTAGAGTTGTTTTTGATCGATTTTTCGGCCGTGTCTTCGTCTGGTTATTCTCTGAATGAAATCCTCATGGCAGGCCCAACTATTCAACGCAAGCTGTTCGCTACACTGTTGCAGTTTAGGACATTCCCAATAGCCCTGACTGGTGACATTTGCAAAATGTATAGGTGTGTTAGGATGGCTGAACCCGATTCCTATTTGCAATGTATCTTGTGGCGTGATTCGCCTCATCAGGAAATTCAAGTTTTCAAGCTGGATACTGTCGCCTATGGCACAAAGCCAGCTTCCTTTCTGGCGGTTCGTTCCATGCAGCAGTTAGCTATTGATGAAAGAAGATCATTTCCTGCTGGATCTAAAGTTATCTTGAACGATTTTTATTAATGATGTTGTCCTTGTAAAGGATGAAAACTTGCCACCCCTTAAATGGCCACTGGCTCGTGTTGTCGAGCTTGTTGCTGGTGCTGACGGCGTTTCCCGAGTAGCTGTTCTCAAGACGTCAACTGGAACAATAAAGAGAGCTGTGCGCAAGTTGTGTGCGCTTCCGAAAGAGGATGCTGTTGAAAGCCCGTGTCTTTCAACGGGGGGAGAATGTTTGGTTACGCATGTATCCGCGCCAAACAACAACTAAAGCAGCTTTGCTCTTAATATTTAACCTTTCAATAAGTTATGCTCTGCGCAGCATAAGAGCAATTTAACGTAACTGTCATAACTGTTGTTTTGCATATGCTCATCGGACTTTCTTTGTATTGTATTTTCTATTGCTTGCCCTTGGCCTTAGCTGAGCGCAAGCAGCAGCTGCAATTTGGAAGCTAATCAGTTCTGTTTGATCGATCGGGAATTCAAGTCGCGGCGTGGTATTCGACACCGCTTGCCAAAATATAATTCGTTTAATTAAAGGTGCACAGCACAACTCGGAGCTTACAATTAACAATTATAACTATTTTAAGTTTGGCCACGAAGGCAAATAAACTACATTAATATTAATGCAAATTTCGGTACATTTTTATTTATTTATTTATTGTGAAAAATTCGATAGCTATTGAAAAAGCTCAATAGCTCAACCACAGATTTAACAGATAATTGATTGAATTACTTATAAAAATTTAAAAAAAAACATTTAGTATGTCCTTTAAAGCTCTAAAGTAAAAAACTCAAAATTTGTCATAGCGTGTAAACACATTGTTGGCAAACTGTGCATAAGTTGGAATACAAAAGGAAAACATTAAAGATACACTTGACACATTCAGTTCTTTTAACAATAGATAAAATTTACAAAAAAAACACAAATTTAGCACATGAAAATGGCCTCAATAATAGCTACAGATGGTACCGAGTGAAAATTGAAGTACTTTAAATAATATACATCTCCGATGTTTCTCAACCAATTTTAATAAAAAATTCACAGATTGTTAATATTTTGTCTAATGTTTCAAATGTCTCAAAGATTTCCAATTTCAAGATTTTGTTGTTATCGATCCCATGTGTATACCGGAAATGGGATGAGTTATCGAAAATCGAAAACAAACTTGTGCTGCCTAGGAATTAGGCGAGCTTAAGTTCCAAATCCGGTGTCTCTACCTCTTATAGTTTCTGAGATCGACGCGTTCATACATACGGACGGACAGACAGACAGTTGGACAGACAGACGGACAGACAGAAAAACGGACAGACAGACGGACATGGCCATATCGACTCGGCTGTTGATGCTGATCAATAATATATATACTTTATGGGGTCGGAGATGCTTCCTTCTGCCTGTTACATACATTTGCACAAAACCGTTACACATTATTTAACCATTTTTAATGGGTTCAGGGAATAAAACAAGCACAAAGATTTCTATGAAAATAGCGTGGTAGATAAAATTAAAGAAAATTAAAGTCAGTATTTTGACAAAGCTAAGTCAAAGAAAAAGTATTTGACTAATATAAACCAGATTATATTCACTCACCACACCCCTATTTTCCAACAACACAATCAGAAGAAAATAGGCAGACTTACAGGGACTTCCTATATAAACTTCAGCAAGGCAGGCAACACAATGAAATGAACTATTCGCAGAATAAAGTTTCTAACGCGCAAGCGTTTAACCCATGAAATCACCCGCAAATTAAATCAAAGTCAAGTATGTACATATCTGAAAGTTATCAAGCACTGCCTCGGATCAAGAAGAATCTATAATGGGTTGTAATTGTTATTATGAATAACAACCCGCTTAAAAGTGTATTTGACACAGGGTCTACTATTTATATAATAAACAAAAATTACTTTAGTTCCAAATTAAAAACGATGAACTAAACGTTCGTACAAATAATAGCAAACTAATAGAAAGTATAAAAATAGGTAACTGAAAAATTTGTCTGTCCAAACAAAAATTGTTTTTGCATAGGTTTTCTAATAGTTATGATATAATGTATTATGTATATAATCGTGGAGAAACGACTTGGAAGTTCGTAAGGCAAAAATAGACAATGAAGAAGGGGCAGTAACTTTAGTGGATTATAGATAACAATTCAAATACGAATATAAATGTAGAGGAAGAATCAGAACCGGAATGATTTGAACCACCTTCTGTTGAAGACGTTAAGTTTAATTTCACACTAGATGAAGAATTTATTGAGATAAACAAATTTCGAAAATATCATCTAAGTGATGAAGAAAATATGAGTATAAGAAGGGTATTAAATAATTTTAGAGATGTTTAATATCATGAAGGCGATAATTTGACTTTCACTATTATTGTAAAGCACTCAAAATTAACCAAGCATGAAGAAGTCCCTATTAATACTCCCATGTTCAACATGAAGAAAAAGCAAAACAGGTTAGAGAAATATTAAACAAGGAATAATAAGAAACTCCCAATCCCCATACAACTCGCCAGTATTTCTGGCTCCAAAAAAAAAATGGACGCCTCTGTGCAAGAAATATAGGGTGAAAAATATATTTCAGCATTCAAAATCTTAAAATTACTTATAACATCTGACCGATAATAAATCATCCTGATTATACCAAACCATTTGCCAGCAATATATTTAGGAGCAGTCGTGACACAAAATGTGAAGACAGTATTTTTTGCCAGTAGAAGTCTAAATTAACATGAAGAACATTATTCAGCAATAGAAACGGATTTACTAGCAGTTCTTTGGGCCACAAAAACTGTTGGAACATATTTGTATTTGCATTTCAAAAGTAATGTGGTCATACATCATTAGTATAGTTTAAACACATAAAAGATTCAAATAAAAAGCTTCAATAATGGAAAATAAAATAATAAAAATAAATTAATTTGATTACACAATCTAGTATTTATTAGGTAAAGAAAACCATGTTGCAGTTGCAACGTCACCAATACAAATAAAAGAAAAATATATTGGGTGAAATGAAAAAAAATTATAAAATTGACTCAAGAACAAATAACTAACGCAAAAGATAAGTAAATTTTAATGGAATATTCATGTTCTTAAAACAGTGATATATATTTCTACAATAATCATGATTTTCCAACTTTTCAAAATGCATACGTATAGATTATAAGTCCAGAAAACTGAAAAAAAAACAATAAAAATCAGTCTGACTAGAAGATTCCCTTAACCGTCAGTGCTTGCATGAATGTCAGTTTCAATGTTTCATATCTCCGGTGTTTCTCAACCGATTTCAATACAAATATTACAGATGATCAATATTCCGTGTATAGTTTCAAACGTTATTTTCAAGTTTTTCAAATACAAAATGAAGTTACGAAGTAACAGAGTCAAGTCATATAAATAATTGGCTAGAAACGAAATTTGCAATGTTAAAGTATTCGCTTTAATGGGTAAACCGACCGAAATAAAAGCAGACAAAAATTATATGTGCAGCATTACAGTAGTGGTTAAAATCAGAAAATGTTATCATTAGTTAAAAGCATGATGATCAAAAATATAGGTACTTTATGGGGTCGAAGAAGCTTCCTTCTGCCTGTTACATACTTTTGCACAAAACCATTATTTCCTTAAATGGGTTCAGGGTATAAAAATTTTAAATCAGTTTAATAATTCTTTGAAAACACACTTAGGTACAAAAAGAGTACGGTTAATACATTGAATTGAGCTCAAGCTTGGAAATACGCATTAACTTATTCTCTGATCTTTGATGTACAAGTTGTTGCTATGACACCCGGCGTCAGTATTTTTTCTTGTTGGTTTGCTTTTATGTCGGAAATAACCTGCAGCAGCTTTTACAACTCCAGAGGCTTGAAATTCTACTGACGTCTCTGCTACCGATGCCAACCCCTGCTTTATACTCATTTAGACAAACAAAAAATCACAATTTTTGTGAAAGTATTTATTATATTTGAGTCAAAACATTAAGAATACGCAAAATGATTTTTTAATCTAATAGCGGCTTATCAATATGAATATAAAGCAGGACGTAAAAAACTTAAATAATTAACAGCAATAATCAAACTTAAAGTGTTTTAAGTATCAACATTATTTTATATACATTTTTGCAGCGTCTTCCAGCGGTACTAAGCAGGATCGGAGTAATTCTTGCAAGTCCTTTGGTAAGCTTTCAACCACAAATCATACACCTTCCCTTCACAACCAGACAAATAATCCAGTCATCAAAATATATACACAAACATCTAGGGTCCAGGTCTTTGAAGGTTAACCAAAATAATAAACAAACCAATGGAATGTGAATTTTGCTTTATATCATACGTATATTAAATATTGGTTTTATGATTTTTTGTGCTTCGAAGATATTGCGTTTAATTTTGTTTGGCATTTAATTACTTATCGTACATAAATCTATTAAATTGCACTATGTAGCTACACGCTTACAACAATTAATCCGTCTTTTAATTAACATAACTTTTACGAAGCAACGGACCGTTTCCGTTTAATAAAATTAGTAAACTTACCATTGCATATTTACTAATTACACCAGCGAAATAACGATATAGTATATATACAGTTTGCCAACTAAGTGTTTACATATTGTTTAAAATTTAAATTTTTTCACTTCAGTGCCATAGGGTTGTTGGTTTTAATTTTTTTTGTTTAGTTTACTAAGTAATTCAGCCAATTATCTCTTAGACCTATTAAACAAAACTTAAAAAACATTAACATTAACTAAGAACAATTAAAAATACTAACAACGGCACTAAATTCAACTGACACGAAAGTGTTAACACACTTCCTTTTTTTACCCTTAACCCATTAAAAATGGGTAAAAAGGGAATAATGGTTTTGGGCAAAAGTATGTAACAGGCAGCAGGAAGCATCTTCGAACCAATAAAGTAATTATATTCTTGATCCGTATCAACAGCCAAGTCGATATAGCCATGTCCGCCTGTCCGTCCGTCTGTATCAACGCGTCAATCTCAGACACTGTAAGAGCTAGAAACTCCAGATTTGGAACATAAGCTCGCCCAATCCCTAGGCAGTACAGGTTTGTTTTCTCCATCAAGCAGTTTGCGAGATATGGTGATTCCATATTCTTCATCTCATTGACAAGAGATCTGGCCAAAAAATTTGGACTTTCTTTGAACTATCTAACCATAATTCGCTCTGCCCATGAATTATTGCGCGCGGCCAACCAGTTATAGGCTTTGCCACCACCCTTTCCACGATTTTAACCCGGCTAAAAACATTGCAAACAGTTTTCCTGCTAATTGCTAATGTTTCTGCAATCTCAGAGGCCGGTTTCCAAAAGATAGATTTGTAAATGGCTAACAGATCATGTCGAAAGGTAACCGCTAGTCTGGCATTTGAAAACCGTCTAAAACTGTCCCGATTATATATAAATTCTATATTAAAATTATAAAATTTCTTAGAAAATTGCATTACCAAGAGCGGCACGTTTTTATTTTAATTAAAAGTAACTGCTAATACGAATTTCACAAAGAAAATACACCGAAAACGGAAGTGTGTAAACCTTTTCGTGGCAGTTGAATTTAGCGTCTTTGTTAGTATTTTCAATTGTTCATATTTTTAAAATTTTGTATTACAGGTTTAAGAGATAATTGATTGAATTACTTATATATACATTAGAATGGTCGTTAAATCTATTTTTATTTTATTAATTTTATTTATTATTAATTATTAGACATGAGCTTGTATGCCGAAGCTTTGTTACACTTTTGCCAATTTATTTGTTAAAATCCATCACGAAATATACTGGTATTATTTATATTAAATCAGATATTTTTAAAAAAGACATCCAAGAAAAGAGATAGCAATTTATAAAATCAATAAAATCAATTAGTTGGTTAGCTAATTTTTTTTAAACAGTGAATACATTTTAGCACATTTTATTTAAAAGTTAATTATACTAAGCGCTGCCCGACTCTAATTGCTGGTATCCCGTTAGTAACACAAGTTTCCGACCAATTTTTTTTTAGGGTATTTTGGACCGGATTCAAATCTAAAGTCCATTTGTTAAGATTGATTCCGATTTGCTTCTTTATTCTTTCCGGTTCAATTTTTTACTCTTTTTTTTATCCCAACAAAAAATGGACTAAAGTTGGTTAACAGACGCGTGGGTACGTGCCATATTTCCGATCGTGACTCATCGCGCAGTTGTTTTAGGTATAAGACAAAATATGGCCGTGTCAAAAAATTAAGGCTCGCGGCCAGCTCCACCCTGAACCAAAACATACACGGATACGGAAAGTGAATTTAAACCGCGCTTCTTGGTGCTTGACTTAGCTCCAATCTTCGATATTACCGATGTTTGTCAACTGATTTCGATTAAACTTTTATTGCTTAATTTTATTATTTTATCCTATGTTTTTGGATCAAGTTTAACCTGCGTGTGGAACTTAAATCCCAAATTTCAAATATGCAGCTCTTATAGTATTCGAAATCGACGAACTCATACAGACTGTCAAATATATGTCCAAATCAACTCGACCGTTGATGCTGATTAAGAACACATGTACTTAATCGGGTCGAAGTTGATTCCTTCTGTGTGCTACACATTCGCACAAAATCATATTTAATGGGTTCAGCGTATAAAAACACCAGAAAATGCACTTATTTATAAAAAAAACAAGTAAGAAGGCTCTAGTCGAGAAATCCCGACTAGACGATACCCTGATCCCTATACCTTACGCGTACAGTCAGTGTTTGCAAGTATGTGTGTTTGTATGTACGCACATACTGTATACTGCATACACAACTTCAATGTCCCATGTCTCCGGTGTTTCTTAACCGATTTTAATAAAAATTTCACAGATTGTTATTATTTTGATTATTAATTTAAATGCCATCTAAAGATTTTTCAAATTCAAGATTTTGTTGTTATCGATCCCATGTGTATATCGAAAACGGGATGAGTTATCGAAAATCGAAAACAAACTTGTACTGCCTAGGGATTAGGCGAGCTTAAGTTTGAAATCCGGTGTCTCTACCTCTTATAGTTTCTGAGATCGACGCGTTCATACATACGGACAGACGGACAGACAGACGGACGGACGGACAGACGGACATGGCTATATCGACTCGGCTGTTGATCCTGATCAAGAATATATATACTTTATGGGGTCGGAGATGCTTCCTTCTGCCCGTTACATACTTTTGCACAACTTCATGATACCCTTTTTTCCCATTTTTAATGGGATCAGGGTATAAAAACATTGAATTTAAGATGAAAATGCATTTTACCAAATGGAAATATTCGAATGTGCCAAACGCTTTGACATGATAAATTTTCGATTAAAACCAGGCGGAGTTGGCTCCAGCAACTCCTCTGTTAATTTTGTATACCCTGATCCCATTAAAACTGGGAAAAAAGGTTATAATGGTTTTGTGCATCAGCATCAACAGCCGAGTCGATATAGCCATGTCCGTCTGTCTGTTTGTATTAACGCGTCGATCTTAGAGACTATTAAAACTCCAGATTTGCAACATAAGCTCGCCTAATCCCTAGGCAGTACAAGTTTGTTTTCGATTTTCGATAACTCATCCCGTTTCCGATATACACATGGGATCGATAACAATAAAATCTTGAGTATGGAAAACTTTGAAACATTAAGCAAAATAATGACAACCTGTGAAATTTTTATTAAAATCGGTTAAGAAACACCAGAGATATGGACATTCAAGTTATGTATGCAGTATGCGCGTACACACATACAAACATACTTGCAAGCACTGACTGTACGCGTAAAGTATAGGAATCAAGGTATCGTCTAGTCGGGATTTCTCGACTAGATCCTTCTTACTTGTTTTTAGCTGCAGTCCGGAAACAAGTGGAACCGGTTATCTGCAGGTTTTTTGTTATGTGTAACCGAACCCTAGACCAAACCAAAACAACATGTACGAACCGTGAACCGAACCGGTACCATTTTTAATGAAGGGATCGGACCCAGAATTAAACAAGAAGGCTCTAGTCGAGAAAGTCGATACCCTTTCTTTTCGCTAAAAGTACATTTATCTGAAGTCTCTAGCTCTTATAATCTCTTAGATACAGACGGACGGACAGACAGATATGGCTATGTCGACTCGGCTGTTGATGCTGATCACAAATATATATACATTATGGTGTCGGAGATGCTTCCTTCTGCCTGTTACATACTTTTGCACAAAACAATTATACCCTTTTTACCTGAATCGGGAATTTAGAATTTAACATCAAACATTGATGGTCGATATCATTATTATATAATAATTATTATGATTTTTATTATTATATCATTAAATAAAAGAAACTTCAAATAACCCGAAACACTTTAGTTATTGAACATGGACAATTATTTAGGATTTTACTGAGGTTCAAAGTTGGAAAATTTTTCGAACTCTTAAATATTGGTTTTTTTTATGTTTCTTACGTCATGTTTTGAAAATTCCGATTTGAAAACATGAGTTTTGATTTTGATTCAATTATTTCCAACTTTGATGAACTGCGAAGGTTCTTCAACAACGATGACAGGAATACATAAGGATGTCATAAAAAGGTTAAAGATCATTCTATATTCGTGGCAAAAAGGTATGGTGAAAATGTTGATATGATATGATATAAGACAATCGCAAAGTATACGCAAAAAAAAAAAAATTACTGCTACTGTCGATAAAAATTGGATCAAGGTCAGCAGCTTATACAACTTCAACTATTACCGATAAAAGACTTGTCAAAGAAGCCCAATAATATAAGAACAAAAGGTATATTCTCTGATCCACGTATCTTACCTCTCATTGGTGTTAAAGATTTCGAAATGGTAATTTCCTAACTTGACCGAGCTGATGGTGTATGACATTCTGCAATGTCGCGCTAACTTTGCAGGAATTCCAATTTCAGACGTAGCAGCAAATGGCTGATCTCGCCGTGGGGTATCAAAATCAGCCTTGAAATCGACAATAAGATGTTATGTGTCGATGTGGTTTTCGTAAGTCTTTTCCGGGACTTAGCGCAGTGGTGGACATGCCAGGACGGAAACCTGATATGGCCCCTTCAGGGCCTCAGCACAAACTGTCTGAAATACTGAGAGCCTTTGTAGAAGCTTTAGAAATTCATTCCACCAGGGTACATTCCTTTGGGCTCTGCTGGTCTTCTCTTCAAGAAGTTTATCAACTTCATGCTCTAGTTCTACTACATCGCTTATGTGCAAATTTGAGTAGCTTACATTCTGCTCAAGCTCAGAACAAAACTGGTCCAAATTGGTTTTCCTGTGATTTTTTTAACGAGTGTGTTACGTGTTATACCTTTATCAAATTTAATGTGCTGGTAATAATACCAATTAGAGACAAATAATGTCTGTTCTGCTTTTGTGTGATGAAGGTTTATCTGAAGACATTTTGTTTTCTTTTGTTGGACTCGGTAAGAGCGGAGTAGACGTCGATGTGTCTGTATACGCCGTTTTCCCGCCTGTTTACGCCCTTTGTAGCTACCAAGCAGCACTGCTTCTTGGCCAGATGTTATCGCCACTGCTGGTGTGCCTTGTGCTGTGTTAGCCACTGGATCCTTTGATGGTCTCTGTATGCTTAAAGAGCGAAATTAAACGCAGTTTTTTTAAGGCTGATCTTGTGCGTTTAGGAGCGCCGCCCTTGGGGGCTGTATTTTGCGACCTTTCCTTTTGGGAGCCGAACATCATGTTTCGCGTTAGGGGGGTTTGTGGTTTCTTGGTTCTCCTCATCACCCGTTTTTATACTGGTATCAGAGTATTCCGCCTTCATTTGCGTCCGACTGCAACGTTTTCAGTTGTTAATTGTGTTGTGTTTTTGGACTTAAACTAAAATATGTATTTTTGGCGTCTGTAAAATTTAACATTCGCCTTTTCAAAAATTTTAGAGCTTATAATCAGAAGATTTTAAGGAATCTAAATTAAATAATGTACGTCATTGTCGGAAATAGTACATATTGAAAATGCTTATGAATTTTGCCATTTAATGTTGACTTTTAAAGCAAGAAACTAAGAAGCGCCTGTAAAAGTTATATGTATAATAAAGAACAGCATTTAACATAATTTACCAAATGCTATACTTAATGCCTTACCGGAAGCTTAAACAGGTCGCAAACGTTTTAATTATAACGATGCAGGAAAGGGAAATTAGCATCTGAGCTAATTCTTTTATAGCCCAAAATCTAAGCAAAAAGAAACTGGACTTTTGTTAAAAAAAAATGAGCAACGATATAAAATAACAAAATGAGTGCGCTAATAATAAGCGGGTAAAGCATTGGCAATGGCATACGTGAATAAATAAGCAGCATGGGTATTAAACTTATGCGCCTTACTGGGAGGTGATCAAGGTTAAATAAAATTGAAGACCAATGGAAAGCGTTATTCTAAAGCTAAAACAACTGTTTTCAATGTAGATCATGAGAAATGTCACTAGCTTTCCTGCCGCTTGCCGGTCGCATTCGGGCGGCAGGGGTAGTCATGGAATCCAAATTTGTTATGCAGATTTTGGGGTAAGAACAAAACTTCAACTATCATTTTAATAAATTTCGTAATTAAGGCTCGCGGCCAGCTCCACCCTGAACCAAAACATACACGGATACGGAAAGTGAATTTAAACCGCGCTTCTTGGTGCTTGACTTAGCTCCAATCTTCGATATTACCGATGTTTGTCAACTGATTTCGATTAAACTTTTATTGCTTAATTTTATTATTTTATCCTATGTTTTTGGATCAAGTTTAACCTGCGTGTGGAACTTAAATCCCAAATTTCAAATATGCAGCTCTTATAGTATTCGAAATCGACGAACTCATACAGACTGTCAAATATATGTCCAAATCAACTCGACCGTTGATGCTGATTAAGAACACATATACTTAATCGGGTCGGAGTTTATTCCTTCTGTGTGCTACATACATTCGCACAAAATCATATTTAATGGGTTCAGCGTATAAAAACACCAGAAAATGCACTTATTTATAAGAAAACAAGTAAGAAGGCTCAGTCGAGAAATCCCGACTAGACGATACCCTGATCCCTATACCTTACGCGTACAGTCAGTGTTTGCAAGTATGTGTGTTTGTATGTACGCACATACTGCATACTGCATACACAACTTCAATGTCCCATATCTCCGGTGTTTCTTAACCGATTTTAATAAAAATTTCACAGATTGTTATTATTTTGATTATTAATTTAAATGCCATCTAAAGATTTTTCAAATTCAAGATTTTGTTGTTATCGATCCCATGTGTATATCGAAAACGGGATGAGTTATCGAAAATCGAAAACAAACTTGTACTGCCTAGGGATTAGGCGAGCTTAAGTTCCAAATCTTGAGTCTACCTCTTATAGTTTCTGAGATCGACGCGTTCATACATACGGACAGACGGACGGACGGACAGACGGACATGGCTATATCGACTCGGCTGTTGATCCTGATCAAGAATATATATACTTTATGGGGTCGGAGATGCTTCCTTCTGCCCGTTACATACTTTTGCACAACTTCATGATACCCTTTTTTCCCATTTTTAATGGGATCAGGGTATAAAAACATTGAATTTAAGATGAAAATGCATTTTACCAAATGGAAATATTCGAATGTGCCAAACGCTTTGACATGATAAATTTTCGATTAAAACCAGGCGGAGTTGGCTCCAGCAACTCCTCTGTTAATTTTGTATACCCTGATCCCACTAAAACTGGGAAAAAAGGTTATAATGGTTTTGTGCATCAGCATCAACAGCCGAGTCGATATAGCCATGTCCGTCTGTCTGTTTGTATTAACGCGTCGATCTTAGAGACTATTAAAACTCCAGATTTGCAACATAAGCTCGCCTAATCCCTAGGCAGTACAAGTTTGTTTTCGATTTTCGATAACTCATCCCGTTTCCGATATACACATGGGATCGATAACAATAAAATCTTGAGTATGGAAAACTTTGAAACATTAAGCAAAATAATGACAACCTGTGAAATTTTTATTAAAATCGGTTAAGAAACACCAGAGATATGGACATTCAAGTTATGTATGCAGTATGCGCGTACACACATACAAACATACTTGCAAGCACTGACTGTACGCGTAAAGTATAGGAATCAAGGTATCGTCTAGTCGGGATTTCTCGACTAGATCCTTCTTACTTGTTTTTAGCTGCAGTCCGGAAACAAGTGGAACCGGTTATCTGCAGGTTTTTTGTTATGTGTAACCGAACCCTAGACCAAACCAAAACAACATGTACGAACCGTGAACCGAACCGGTACCATTTTTAATGAAGGGATCGGACCCAGAATTAAACAAGAAGGCTCTAGTCGAGAAAGTCGATACCCTTTCTTTTCGCTAAAAGTACATTTATCTGAAGTCTCTAGCTCTTATAATCTCTTAGATACAGACGGACGGACAGACAGATATGGCTATGTCGACTCGGCTGTTGATGCTGATCACAAATATATATACATTATGGTGTCGGAGATGCTTCCTTCTGCCTGTTACATACTTTTGCACAAAACAATTATACCCTTTTTACCTGAATCGGGAATTTAGAATTTAACATCAAACATTGATGGTCGATATCATTATTATATAATAATTATTATGATTTTTATTATTATATCATTAAATAAAAGAAACTTCAAATAACCCGAAACACTTTAGTTATTGAACATGGACAATTATTTAGGATTTTACTGAGGTTCAAAGTTGGAAAATTTTTCGAACTCTTAAATATTGGTTTTTTTTATGTTTCTTACGTCATGTTTTGAAAATTCCGATTTGAAAACATGAGTTTTGATTTTGATTCAATTATTTCCAACTTTGATGAACTGCGAAGGTTCTTCAACAACGATGACAGGAATACATAAGGATGTCATAAAAAGGTTAAAGATCATTCTATATTCGTGGCAAAAAGGTATGGTGAAAATGTTGATATGATATGATATAAGACAATCGCAAAGTATACGCAAAAAAAAAAAAATTACTGCTACTGTCGATAAAAATTGGATCAAGGTCAGCAGCTTATACAACTTCAACTATTACCGATAAAAGACTTGTCAAAGAAGCCCAATAATATAAGAACAAAAGGTATATTCTCTGATCCACGTATCTTACCTCTCATTGGTGTTAAAGATTTCGAAATGGTAATTTCCTAACTTGACCGAGCTGATGGTGTATGACATTCTGCAATGTCGCGCTAACTTTGCAGGAATTCCAATTTCAGACGTAGCAGCAAATGGCTGATCTCGCCGTGGGGTATCAAAATCAGCCTTGAAATCGACAATAAGATGTTATGTGTCGATGTGGTTTTCGTAAGTCTTTTCCGGGACTTAGCGCAGTGGTGGACATGCCAGGACGGAAACCTGATATGGCCCCTTCAGGGCCTCAGCACAAACTGTCTGAAATACTGAGAGCCTTTGTAGAAGCTTTAGAAATTCATTCCACCAGGGTACATTCCTTTGGGCTCTGCTGGTCTTCTCTTCAAGAAGTTTATCAACTTCATGCTCTAGTTCTACTACATCGCTTATGTGCAAATTTGAGTAGCTTACATTCTGCTCAAGCTCAGAACAAAACTGGTCCAAATTGGTTTTCCTGTGATTTTTTTAACGAGTGTGTTACGTGTTATACCTTTATCAAATTTAATGTGCTGGTAATAATACCAATTAGAGACAAATAATGTCTGTTCTGCTTTTGTGTGATGAAGGTTTATCTGAAGACATTTTGTTTTCTTTTGTTGGACTCGGTAAGAGCGGAGTAGACGTCGATGTGTCTGTATACGCCGTTTTCCCGCCTGTTTACGCCCTTTGTAGCTACCAAGCAGCACTGCTTCTTGGCCAGATGTTATCGCCACTGCTGGTGTGCCTTGTGCTGTGTTAGCCACTGGATCCTTTGATGGTCTCTGTATGCTTAAAGAGCGAAATTAAACGCAGTTTTTTTAAGGCTGATCTTGTGCGTTTAGGAGCGCCGCCCTTGGGGGCTGTATTTTGCGACCTTTCCTTTTGGGAGCCGAACATCATGTTTCGCGTTAGGCGGGTTTGTGGTTTCTTGGTTCTCCTCATCACCCGTTTTTATACTGGTATCAGAGTGTTCCGCCTTCATTTGCGTCCGACTGCAACGTTTTCAGTTGTTAATTGTGTTGTGTTTTTGGACTTAAACTAAAATATGTATTTTTGGCGTCTGTAAAATTTAACATTCGCCTTTTCAAAATTTTTAGAGCTTATAATCAGAAGATTTTAAGGAATCTAAATTAAATAATGTACGTCATTGTCGGAAATAGTACATATTGAAAATGCTTATGAATTTTGCCATTTAATGTTGACTTTTAAAGCAAGAAACTAAGAAGCGCCTGTAAAAGTTATATGTATAATAAAGAACAGCATTTAACATAATTTACCAAATGCTATACTTAATGCCTTACCGGAAGCTTAAACAGGTCGCAAACGTTTTAATTATAACGATGCAGGAAAGGGAAATTAGCATCTGAGCTAATTCTTTTATAGCCCAAAATCTAAGCAAAAAGAAACTGGACTTTTGTTAAAAAAAAATGAGCAACGATATAAAATAACAAAATGAGTGCGCTAATAATAAGCGGGTAAAGCATTGGCAATGGCATACGTGAATAAATAAGCAGCATGGGTATTAAACTTATGCGCCTTACTGGGAGGTGATCAAGGTTAAATAAAATTGAAGACCAATGGAAAGCGTTATTCTAAAGCTAAAACAACTGTTTTCAATGTAGATCATGAGAAATGTCACTAGCTTTCCTGCCGCTTGCCGGTCGCATTCGGGCGGCAGGGGTAGTCATGGAATCCAAATTTGTTATGCAGATTTTGGGGTAAGAACAAAACTTCAACTATCATTTTAATAAATTTCGTAATTAAGGCTCGCGGCCAGCTCCACCCTGAACCAAAACATACACGGATACGGAAAGTGAATTTAAACCGCGCTTCTTGGTGCTTGACTTAGCTCCAATCTTCGATATTACCGATGTTTGTCAACTGATTTCGATTAAACTTTTATTGCTTAATTTTATTATTTTATCCTATGTTTTTGGATCAAGTTTAACCTGCGTGTGGAACTTAAATCCCAAATTTCAAATATGCAGCTCTTATAGTATTCGAAATCGACGAACTCATACAGACTGTCAAATATATGTCCAAATCAACTCGACCGTTGATGCTGATTAAGAACACATATACTTAATCGGGTCGGAGTTTATTCCTTCTGTGTGCTACATACATTCGCACAAAATCATATTTAATGGGTTCAGCGTATAAAAACACCAGAAAATGCACTTATTTATAAGAAAACAAGTAAGAAGGCTCAGTCGAGAAATCCCGACTAGACGATACCCTGATCCCTATACCTTACGCGTACAGTCAGTGTTTGCAAGTATGTGTGTTTGTATGTACGCACATACTGCATACTGCATACACAACTTCAATGTCCCATATCTCCGGTGTTTCTTAACCGATTTTAATAAAAATTTCACAAATTGTTATTATTTTGATTATTAATTTAAATGCCATCTAAAGATTTTTCAAATTCAAGATTTTGTTGTTATCGATCCCATGTGTATATCGAAAACGGGATGAGTTATCGAAAATCGAAAACAAACTTGTACTGCCTAGGGATTAGGCGAGCTTAAGTTTGAAATCCGGTGTCTCTACCTCTTATAGTTTCTGAGATCGACGCGTTCATACATACGGACAGACGGACGGACGGACAGACGGACATGGCTATATCGACTCGGCTGTTGATCCTGATCAAGAATATATATACTTTATGGGGTCGGAGATGCTTCCTTCTGCCCGTTACATACTTTTGCACAACTTCATGATACCCTTTTTTCCCATTTTTAATGGGATCAGGGTATAAAAACATTGAATTTAAGATGAAAATGCATTTTACCAAATGGAAATATTCGAATGTGCCAAACGCTTTGACATGATAAATTTTCGATTAAAACCAGGCGGAGTTGGCTCCAGCAACTCCTCTGTTAATTTTGTATACCCTGATCCCATTAAAACTGGGAAAAAAGGTTATAAAGGTTTTGTGCATCAGCATCAACAGCCGAGTCGATATAGCCATGTCCGTCTGTCTGTTTGTATTAACGCGTCGATCTTAGAGACTATTAAAACTCCAGATTTGCAACATAAGCTCGCCTAATCCCTAGGCAGTACAAGTTTGTTTTCGATTTTCGATAACTCATCCCGTTTCTGATATACACATGGGATCGATAACAATAAAATCTTGAGTATGGAAAACTTTGAAACATTAAGCAAAATAATGACAACCTGTGAAATTTTTATTAAAATCGGTTAAGAAACACCAGAGATATGGACATTCAAGTTATGTATGCAGTATGCGCGTACACACATACAAACATACTTGCAAGCACTGACTGTACGCGTAAAGTATAGGAATCAAGGTATCGTCTAGTCGGGATTTCTCGACTAGATCCTTCTTACTTGTTTTTAGCTGCAGTCCGGAAACAAGTGGAACCGGTTATCTGCAGGTTTTTTGTTATGTGTAACCGAACCCTAGACCAAACCAAAACAACATGTACGAACCGTGAACCGAACCGGTACCATTTTTAATGAAGGGATCGGACCCAGAATTAAACAAGAAGGCTCTAGTCGAGAAAGTCGATACCCTTTCTTTTCGCTAAAAGTACATTTATTTGAAGTCTCTAGCTCTTATAATCTCTTAGATACAGACGGACGGACAGACAGATATGGCTATGTCGACTCGGCTGTTGATGCTGATCACAAATATATATACATTATGGTGTCGGAGATGCTTCCTTCTGCCTGTTACATACTTTTGCACAAAACAATTATACCCTTTTTACCTGAATCGGGAATTTAGAATTTAACATCAAACATTGATGGTCGATATCATTATTATATAATAATTATTATGATTTTTATTATTATATCATTAAATAAAAGAAACTTCAAATAACCCGAAACACTTTAGTTATTGAACATGGACAATTATTTAGGATTTTACTGAGGTTCAAAGTTGGAAAATTTTTCGAACTCTTAAATATTGGTTTTTTTTATGTTTCTTACGTCATGTTTTGAAAATTCCGATTTGAAAACATGAGTTTTGATTTTGATTCAATTATTTCCAACTTTGATGAACTGCGAAGGTTCTTCAACAACGATGACAGGAATACATAAGGATGTCATAAAAAGGTTAAAGATCATTCTATATTCGTGGCAAAAAGGTATGGTGAAAATGTTGATATGATATGATATAAGACAATCGCAAAGTATACGCAAAAAAAAAAAAATTACTGCTACTGTCGATAAAAATTGGATCAAGGTCAGCAGCTTATACAACTACAACTATTACCGATAAAAGACTTGTCAAAGAAGCCCAATAATATAAGAACAAAAGGTATATTCTCTGATCCACGTATCTTACCTCTCATTGGTGTTAAAGATTTCGAAATGGTAATTTCCTAACTTGACCGAGCTGATGGTGTATGACATTCTGCAATGTCGCGCTAACTTTGCAGGAATTCCAATTTCAGACCTAGCAGCAAATGGCTGATCTCGCCGTGGGGTATCAAAATCAGCCTTGAAATCGACAATAAGATGGTATGTGTCGATGTGGTTTTCGTAAGTCTTTTCCGGGACTTAGCGCAGTGGTGGACATGCCAGGACGGAAACCTGATATGGCCCCTTCAGGGCCTCAGCACAAACTGTCTGAAATACTGAGAGCCTTTGTAGAAGCTTTAGAAATTCATTCCACCAGGGTACATTCCTTTGGGCTCTGCTGGTCTTCTCTTCAAGAAGTTTATCAACTTCATGCTCTAGTTCTACTACATCGCTTATGTGCAAATTTGAGTAGCTTACATTCTGCTCAAGCTCAGAACAAAACTGGTCCAAATTGGTTTTCCTGTGATTTTTTTAACGAGTGTGTTACGTGTTATACCTTTATCAAATTTAATGTGCTGGTAATAATACCAATTAGAGACAAATAATGTCTGTTCTGCTTTTGTGTGATGAAGGTTTATCTGAAGACATTTTGTTTTCTTTTGTTGGACTCGGTAAGAGCGGAGTAGACGTCGATGTGTCTGTATACGCCGTTTTCCCGCCTGTTTACGCCCTTTGTAGCTACCAAGCAGCACTGCTTCTTGGCCAGATGTTATCGCCACTGCTGGTGTGCCTTGTGCTGTGTTAGCCACTGGATCCTTTGATGGTCTCTGTATGCTTAAAGAGCGAAATTAAACGCAGTTTTTTTAAGGCTGATCTTGTGCGTTTAGGAGCGCCGCCCTTGGGGGCTGTATTTTGCGACCTTTCCTTTTGGGAGCCGAACATCATGTTTCGCGTTAGGCGGGTTTGTGGTTTCTTGGTTCTCCTCATCACCCGTTTTTATACTGGTATCAGAGTGTTCCGCCTTCATTTGCGTCCGACTGCAACGTTTTCAGTTGTTAATTGTGTTGTGTTTTTGGACTTAAACTAAAATATGTATTTTTGGCGTCTGTAAAATTTAACATTCGCCTTTTCAAAATTTTTAGAGCTTATAATCAGAAGATTTTAAGGAATCTAAATTAAATAATGTACGTCATTGTCGGAAATAGTACATATTGAAAATGCTTATGAATTTTGCCATTTAATGTTGACTTTTAAAGCAAGAAACTAAGAAGCGCCTGTAAAAGTTATATGTATAATAAAGAACAGCATTTAACATAATTTACCAAATGCTATACTTAATGCCTTACCGGAAGCTTAAACAGGTCGCAAACGTTTTAATTATAACGATGCAGGAAAGGGAAATTAGCATCTGAGCTAATTCTTTTATAGCCCAAAATCTAAGCAAAAAGAAACTGGACTTTTGTTAAAAAAAAATGAGCAACGATATAAAATAACAAAATGAGTGCGCTAATAATAAGCGGGTAAAGCATTGGCAATGGCATACGTGAATAAATAAGCAGCATGGGTATTAAACTTATGCGCCTTACTGGGAGGTGATCAAGGTTAAATAAAATTGAAGACCAATGGAAAGCGTTATTCTAAAGCTAAAACAACTGTTTTCAATGTAGATCATGAGAAATGTCACTAGCTTTCCTGCCGCTTGCCGGTCGCATTCGGGCGGCAGGGGTAGTCATGGAATCCAAATTTGTTATGCAGATTTTGGGGTAAGAACAAAACTTCAACTATCATTTTAATAAATTTCGTGATTTGAGCTGCAAAAA
Organism: Scaptomyza cyrtandrae; assembly: GCA_035044605.1. Lineage (NCBI taxonomy): Eukaryota > Metazoa > Arthropoda > Insecta > Diptera > Drosophilidae > Scaptomyza > Scaptomyza cyrtandrae. The sequence continues at coordinate 21,248 of JAWNNS010000513.1, read as the reverse complement.
TGTGAGAAATACGCTTTGCCACGAAAGTGTTTACACAAGGTGAAACATTTTTATGTTTTCACTTTACAGTTGCTATAAGGAACATATAGTTGTTGGTTTAATATTTTTTTTTTTTAATTTTTATAAGTTCAATCAATTATCTCTTAAGCCTATTAAACAAAACTTAAAAAACACTAACATTAACTAAGAACAATTACATATATTAACAACGAAAGTGCTTACACACTTCCTTTTTATACTCTGATCCCTTTAAAAATGGGAAAAAAAGGAATAATGGTTTTGTGCAAAAGTATGTAAAAGGCAGAAGGAAATATCTCTGACCTTATAAAGTATATTTATTCTTTATCAGCATCAACAGTCGAGTCGATATAGACATGTCCGTCTGTCCGTCCGTATGTATGAACGCGTCGATCTCAGAGACTATAAGAGATGGAACTTAAGCTCGCCCAATCCCTAGGCAGTACAAGTTTGTTTTCGATTTTCGATAACTCATTCCGTTTCCGATATACACATGGGATCGATAACAATAAAATCTTGAATTTGAATTCTTTTGAATGAATTGGCATTTGAATTATTAGTCTAAATAATAACAATCTGTGAAATTTTTATTAAAATCGGTTAAGAAACACCGGAGACATGGGACATTGAAGTTGTGTATGCAGTATGCAGTATGTGCGTACATACAAACACACATATTTGCAAACACTGACTGTACGCGTGAAGTATAGGGATCAGGGTATCGTCTAGTCGGGATTTCTCGACTAGAGCCTTCTTACTTGTTATACCCTGATCCCATTAAAAATGGGAAAAAAGGGATAATGGTTTTGTGCAAAAGTATGTTACAGGCAGAAAGAAGCATCTCCGACCCCATTAAGTATATACATTATTGATCAACATCGACAGCCGAGCCGAAATAGCTATGTCCTTCTGTCCGTGAGTATGTATGAACGCGTCGATCTCAGAGACTATAAGAGCTAGAGACTCCAGATTTAGAACTCTGCCTAGGCTGTATAAGTTTGTTTTAAATTTTCGATAACTTTCCCTGTTTCCGATATACACATGCGATCAATAGCAAAACAATCTTGAATATAGAAAGCTTTGAGACGGTGCTTAAAATCGGTTAAGAAACACCGGAGATATGGAACCTTGAAGTTAAGTATGCAGTTTGCAGTATGGTCGTACACACACGCACACATACTTGCAAGCACTGACTGTATGCGTAAAGTATAGGGTCCATGGTTTCGTCTAGTCGGGATTTCTCGACTAGAGCCTTCTTAATTTTATTTTTAAGGCAGGCAGCCTACTTACTCATCACTTCACGCATGCCTGTCGAAAAAGCCTTAGAGTCGAGAACCGTATAGTGGTCCTAACCAAATACTGAATCGCCGGATCGTCAGGGTTACACTCGTATATTCGACCATCTCTTTATTTTTTAAAATGTTTTCTTTGATTATTCCCTTACCTTTTTAAAAAAGTTGCAGCCCCCACTCTGACTTTTGTAAAAAGCTAAAAATAAATATGGTTCTAGAATTGTATGTCGAGCATACCCGTCAAAATGCAATGCTATGTTATTGCTTTTTGTTTTTGTATAATGAAAGGAAGCAGTCAGCACATAAACTGACTACTAAAAGGCGTTGCAACTAGCACTTTTAACTAGTTGGACTACGGAAAGGGAGGTCCTTCGCTGCGCACAGTAAGTGCGATGGTAGAAATGAATGAATAGACGTAGACGTGGCGTACTAAGACTCAAAGAACACTGACTTTATTGAAGAGAAATGCATGTCTTATATACAGAAATTCTTAAAAAACAATGCTTGCTGAGGATTTGTTTTTTTTTTTTTTATAAAATAAACAATGAAAGGTTACCCATTCGTGCACGTATATTAATAGTAAATTACTTATGACTCTGCCAGCAATATAATTGCTGAGTGCAGGCCGCTCACATGCAGGCCGCTCGGCAAGTGGTCCCAAAACCTTTTCCTGTCATAAGACCATGGCTCAAGTGTGTAGGCTTCTCACGTGCAGGCTGCTCGGAAAGAGGTCCCAAAACCATTTCCTGTCATAAACCATGCCTGGGTGCTCGATACATGATCATGTTTCTAATTATAACCGAAAGAGTGGGTGCATCTTATTTCTGTGTATGAAGTCTTATAAATTTAATGAGTGTCTAGATTTATATGAACATAAGCACTGGTCTTAACAATTTAATGGGTGTCTAAATTTATATGAACATAAACACTTTTAATGATTTGTGATATTCATTTTTCAATGTTTTTACTAGCAATAAATCAGAACTGGATATATTTTTAGAGACGAAAATTTGTATTTTCCACACTATATATTTTTGCACCGATAAGTGTTCAGAAGCATATACAAAATACGCTTCAGCCCTGCAGCAGAAACTGCTGTTTTGTTTATCAATTTCGCAGTTGTTACGTAGCTGTTGCGTTGAAATGAAAATAATAAAAGATGATAGATTTATTTCGTCGAAAACTTTAGCTTGGCAGAATTGTGAAAACTATACAATTTAGAGTGAAGAGCAACAATAAGGCCTAAAATGGTTTCCTTACTGGCACTTAATCAGGCTTTACAGCAATTATCACTAACAAAACGGAGAGTTGTCAACATGCATGTCGGTATAATAACAGTTGACAGTTTAAAACTATAAATTATGTGTTCACTGGAAATAAATGCAACTTATTATCCAATATTATTGCTGTTTTAAAAAAACGAAGGTGGAGACGCAACTTAAGTAAAATGTGTTTGAGTCTTATAGTTCACCAAAGAATCCTAACCAGAACGTTCAAAGCGTTAGGAAATATGTTCGTAATATACAATGAGTATTCGTTTCTAAGCACACGGTGAAAAACCGTTTAGGTTTTAACCTTTTAGAAGCACCTTTTTATGGTTTACGTTTTTTATTCCTTAAATTTATGTTTTTAAAATTCATTGCTAAAAAATAAAATTTTAAAATTTCAAGTGGTGTTAAAAATATAGGAAAAGACTCCGACTATTGACCCTCTTGTTGTATTTTTCAATGCATTTTGACTTGCTTTTGCAAAGTTCTTATAGTGAAAAGATAATTAAAGTTGCAGAAGGTATGGGAATTAATTCTTGCTAAGAGAAAACAACAATATATCTGAACAATGACGGTAAATCCACGTAGTCCTTAATTCGCAAAATGATTGACAGAAGTCCGTCAAACATCCACAATTGTAACGCCGTAACGTTTATAAAGTTCGTGGTAGCTTGTAAAATAATCAACTTTCTGGTCATTCAAAGTCAGTAGTGGAGGAGTGGAAAGTTCTGGATGAAAAACAAGTAAGAAGACGTAGATACCTTGAACCATATACTTTAGGCGTAAAGTCAGTGCAAGTATGTGTGTGTGTGTGTGAGAACGCATACAATTTTTTAAAGAAGATTTTTTTTAACAATGCGCGTTTTGGTTGTTGTAGGTCTTAATTTTTTTCATTTCTTTTTGTTATATTTATTTACTCCTTTTTTGTAACTCACGACTGCATTAGTTTTCGGCTAGGCCGACTTACAATCGATAACAAAAAAATCTTGAATTTGAAAAACTTTCAGATGGCGTTTAAAACATTAAGCAAAATAATAACAATCTGTGAAACTTGTCTTAAAATCGGTTTAGAATTCCGGAGATGTGGATCATTGAAGTTGAGTATGCAGTAAGCGCGTATATATATACATACTTGCAAGCACTGACTGTGCGCGTAAAGAATAGAGATCAGAGATCACTGTTCTGCACGTTATAGGGTTCAAAGTATAAAAAGGAATAATCCTCATATGTCTGCTCCAATAATTAACAATATCCTCCGGACATCCTAGAGCACGACCGTTTGCGGATCAACTGTCAGAAGGGTGCTCCGGGCAAATGAAATACATGTTCGGACATCCAGAAGGAAACTTTTAATTTCAACATTATTTCTTTCGCTAAAGCTGTAATGAAATGCTATTTAGTGATAAAGAATCGCTTTGGAAGTTTGAATTTGAAATTTGAATTTGATGAATTTCTTAAAGAAATATTTTATTTGAAATGCTGGTATTCCATTTGCCAGGGCTGGCGAAGATAGACACATCATTTCGATTCGCAATTCCACATGGCAAGCGCATATACAGTCTGTCAAGAAAGTGTTTTCGCGTGAAGAAACATTTATGTTTTTTCATTTCACAGGCAAAAATATAACTGTAATATGGGTCTTAAAATTTTTTTGAAATTTTTTATGTATTATTTATTTATTTCTTAATAATATATTTAAACCAATTTGATTATTCGTTAAAGAACAAAAAGGTTATAACAAAAACAAATTAACTCTAACTAAATTTGACTGTCAAGAAAGTGTTTTCGCATCTACGTTTTTGGTGCATTTTCGTTGTGAGATTCGAATGAAATTCGTTTGTACAGTTACTTTTAATTAAATAAAAAATGCGTAGATCCATAAAGTCCAAATTTTTTTGCGCAGATCGGTAGCCAATGAGATGAAGAATGATTGTGGAATCATCATACCTCGCGAATGTGTCCTAAAAAAAACTTTAGGTTTTAATTACTTATAAGAAATAATAAAAACAAGAAGGCTTTAGTCGAGAAATCCCGACTAGACGATACCCTGATCCCTTTACTTTACGCGTACAGTCAGTGCTTGCAAGTATGTGTGTATGTGTATACGCGCATACAGCATACTGCATAGAAAGCTTCAATGTCCCATATCTCCGGTGTTTCTTAACCGATTTTGATAAAACAGATCACAGATTGTCATTATTTCATTTAATACTTCAAATGCTATCTCAAAGTTTTCCAAATTCAATATTTTGTTGTTATCGATCCCATGTGTATATCGGAAACGGGATGAGTTATCGAAAATCGATAAAAAACTTGTACTGCCTAGGAATTAGGCGAGCTTAATTTCCAAATCTGAAGTCACTAACTCTTATAGTCTTTGCGATATGCGTCGATATCTTATTGTTAAGCGATCAGTACCGGAGTAGGGAGCCCTCCTCAGATCTTCTTAGTACTGCAGCCGTCTGTGTGCTGAAACCCAGGAATGCACCTGTTGCCGCTCACGGTCGAGGTAACGGGTTTGTCTGGGTGAGGTGTGGGACGACAACTTTTTTCAGCTGCTATCTCACGCCGAATCAGTCGATCCAAAGCTACAGACGCCAGCTAGAGGGCCTTGAAGACGCGGTGATGGCGGCTTCAGGATACAAAGTGGTCGCCGGAGACTTTAACGCGAGGGCGCTGGAATGGGGTATGCCTTACCCCGACGCCCGGGGTAAGCTCGTTATGGAGATGGTAGCCGGGATTCTGGTTTTGAACGATGAGAACGCGACGACTTTTCGGCGACCGAAATACGGGGAAACAATTCCCGATGTCTCATTCGCCTCGGAGAACCTCGGGCCGCTCATTCGACACTGGCAAGTCATTGAAGAATACACCGGTAGTGACCACCAATACATTGCGTTTGATGTTAACAACGGTGGTCTCTACCAGAGGGTGACTCCCAGAGCATTCGCCAAATGGAACACAGCGCGGTTAAGGACCGAGTCTTTTGAGAGGGAATTAGCGAGGGGTGCGGCAAGGTTGGAGGAGGGTAGCCAGAATAGAGAAGTAGCTGCAGAAGCATTGGCTACTTAAACTATGAACATCATCAGGGCTGCCTGTGAGGCTTCTATGCCCAGTAGTAGGCCCCTCTACGAGAAAAAGCCGGTCTACTGGTGGAGACCAGAGATAGCAGAACTGCGCAGGAAGTGTCATAGGCTCCGTCGTGTCGCTCAGCGGGCGAGAAACCGAGCCGAAGCGAACGAGAAGTCAGCGGAGCATAAGGCCGCAAAAAAGGAATTACGGCGGGCCATTAACCGGAGCAAGGCCAGCTGCTGGAGGGAGCTGGTAGCAGACATTGAAAGGGACCCCTGGGGACTGGGTTACAAACTTGTGACTCGAAAACTGGGGGCCCTGAAATCTGTTGAAGCCAAAGAAGCTGCGCAAATGGAGAACATAGTTGCAGCGCTGTTTCCACAGCACCCGATCAGACCACAAAGGGAATGGAGCCAGATCGAAGCAATTCCTCTTTTCACACAGGGAGAACTGGAAAAAGCGGTTTTCACGATGAAGGATAAGAAGGCACCTGGCCCGGATGGGATACCGAATGAGGCTCTCAAGCTGGTCTATCACCAGAACCCAGGACTGCTTCTGCGCATGTACAATGCCTGCCTAGCGGATGGAGTTTTCTTCTCGCGTTGGAAAATTGCAAGGTTGGTGCTCATCATCAAAGGAAAGGGGGATCCGGAGTCTTCAGCGTCCTACCGTCCGTTGTGTATGCTGGATACAGCTGGAAAGATATTGGAGAAGCTGATCAAGGTCAGATTAACGACAGCAATTCGTAATGCCGGCGGACTCTCACTGAGGCAGCACGGGTTTAGGGCGGGCCGGTCCACCAGAGATGCTGTCCTTGACGTAGTTGCAACAGTAGAAAGAGCAGAGGAGCATAACCGGTTCTCGGGCCGGGTGGTACTCCTTGTGACCCTCGACGTAAAGAATGCGTTTAACTCGGCAAGATGGATAGATATGATGGAGGCTCTGGAGCACAGCTTCGGTGTCCCGGCATATCTACTCCGAATAATCGACGCCTACCTTGCGGAGCGCAGACTCCTCTATGAGACCAGAGAAGGCGTTCGCAAATGGAGGTCACAGCAGGGGCGGCGCAGGGATCCATCCTAGGACCAGACCATTGGATGGTCTTCTAAGACTGGTAGCAGCACGAGACCTGCAACTAGCACAGCTCAAGCTCAACCAAGCGATGAGGACTGTCAGTAGTTGGATGGCGGAACATGGGCTATCACTGGCGCTGAACAAAACAGAAGTGGTAGTCCTGTCCAAGAAAAGAATACCAACGATAATCTCGGTGAGAGTCGGGGAGGCTATGGTGATGTCGAAGCCTGCGGTCAAGTACCTTAGTATAACGATAGACACCAAGCTGAGCTTTTTCCAACAAATAAAACAGGCGGCAGACAAAGCTGCTGGTGGCGTGACTGCGCTCAGTAGGCTAATGGCCAATGTCGGGGGCCCGACTTCCAGCAGACGCTGTCTCCTGAGCGCAGTTCAGTCAGTGCTGCTCTATGGGGCTGAGATATGGGCCAATTCTCTTGGAAAAGAGATGTATCGGAAGAGGCTCGCACAGGTCCAACGAAGAGAGGCCTTGAGAGTAGCTTCGGCTTACCGTACGGTCTCGGAGCCTGCAGTGTTGGTGATCGCTGGTGTGGCACCAATAAACCTCCTAGCTAAGGAGCGGCGGATGGTTTTCATAATAAGTGCAGGGGAAGGGGAAATTGCCTCCCAGGAAGAGAGAGCCAACACACTTTGCGCATGGCAGAATTATTGGGAAGGGGAAAGTAGGGGAAGATGGACTGCGCGTCTTATCAAAGACGTGGAGCCGTGGCCCAACAGAAAGCATGGTGAGGTAGATTACTACCTAACACAGCTTTTGTCGGGACATGGTTACTTCCGCCACTACCTACACCGAATGGGAAAGGCAGCATCGCCCGACTGTCTATACTGCCCCGGATGCAGCGACAACGCTGAGCACAAGTTCTTCAGTTGCCGCAAATGGAACTGGCAGTGCCTGACGCTAAACCAGGAAACGGAGACAGATGAAATCACGCCCGATAACATAGTTGACTTCATGATCCGAAGAGAGAGGAATTGGCGCAGTGTGGCCCAATACGCACAGAAAGTTTTGAGAGCCAAGAAAGCCGACCTGGACCGAGATCAAAGTGAGTTCGAGTCCGAAATAAATGAGTAAGAAGAAGTGGGCTTTTATGGCCACATGAGGGACCTTGCCTGAAGTAATGTGTTAAATAGTCCCAGGCAAGCGCCCAGGGTCAGTCGAGTGGGTCGACCATTGAGGAACAAGGTGAGGGGATTTAGCCGGTATACTTGCTGTTAAAGCAGAGGAGCCCGGCACAAGGGTTGATATTCGGGCACGCAACCTACGGCACGCAAAGTGTTTCCCCTCTCCAGCAATTGCCCACAAAAAAAAAAACAAAAAAATTCTTATCTCACAGTGTGCGTTGCGTGAGAAGCAGATTAGTTGTTGCTATACTTAATTTTGCCGTTGTGTGGTGACCAACGTTGAGATTTCAAATATTCGACTTTTGGTTCTATTTGCTTGCTAATGTCTCACATGGGAGGGTAGTATAGACCAGAGGTGGGGAACCTTTTTACCATTGGAGGCCGCATGGTGAAAATTAAAAATTAAAGAGGCCGCATGGTGAAGAGTAAACAAGTAAGAAGGCTCTTTACATTACGCGTACAGTCAGTGTTTGCAAATATGTGTGTTTGTATGTACGCACATACTGCATACTGCATACACAACTTCAATGTCCCATGTCTCCGGTGTTTCTTAACCGATTTTAATAAAAATTTCACAGATTGTCATTATTTTGTTCATTATTTCAAATGCCGTCTTAAAGTTTTCAAAATTCAAGTTTTTGTTGTTATCGAGCTTAAATTCGAAATCTGGAGTCTCTAGCTCATATAGTCTCTGAGATCGGTTGGCTCATACATACGGACAGGCAGACGGACAGACGGACGGACGGATGGACAGACGGACGGACGGACAGACAGACGGACATGGCTATATCGACTCGGCTGTTGATGCTGATCAAGAATATATATACTTTATGGGGTCGGAGATGCTTCCTTCTGCCCGTTACATACTTTTGCACAAAACCATTATACCCTTTTTTCCCATTTTTAATGGGATCAGGGTATATAAAAAGGTCGATAAAATAGAAAATATATACTTTTTATTCATTTACCCCAAAATATTGTTGTGACTTTTGTAAAATTATTATAGTTTTTCTATAGATTTAACAAGTTATTTATTTATTTATTATTATACGTATATACAAATATTTTTTATTCACTAACTTGTTGACTTTTTTGGCTGTGTTTTTTGTTTGACAGTAATTGTATATTTGGATCAAGCTTCGTAACACACAGCTTTATTTGATCCTCCAAATGTGCATCTGTAATTTGCGTTCTTAAATTTGTTTTTATTTTTGACATGAGAGAAAATGTTGTCTCGCAAACGTAGGTACTTCCGAAGCAGGAAAGTAAACGGCAAGCATGTTCTCGAAGGCATGGATATTCAACAGCATTTTTCAAGATTTCTATGGGATCCTTTTTAGTGTTAAAAAGGGATTTGATGATACTATCTTCCCCTAAATCAATGAACTCCATTTGTAGTTCTGCAGGAGCCTCGGATATACCTATTAAATTAGTTCAAATGCCAGTTTCATAGCAGGAGTGTGCTCGTCAAAATCAGAAAATCTTTTAGTATATTCTTCTATTAAACAATCGAAGACACCTACATATTCATCGAATATTTTATTTTCACAGTTCTGCTCATTTAAAATTTAAGCTAGCTCCGGGAAGTGTTGTGCAGATATTTCCGATCGACAAAGCAATGTTTTGAAAAATAATAATTTTTTTCTAAACGCTTGGATCTTTTGCCATATTTCATAGATATACACCGTTTCACGTTGCAGGCAAATATTTAAATTGTTTTGTTTTGTCATCATATCAGTCAAAAATGCAAGGTTTCTGAGAAATACTTCATCTGATAGATCACATTGTTTTCCTTGTTCTTGATGAAAGTTTAAAATTTGTCATCGTAAAGATAAAACTTTTATCAAAACCTGACCTGTTGATAGCCAGCGAACCTTGCAGTAGTATGGTAGGTCAACACTATACGTTTCCTCATTTAAAGAGAGCATCTGCCGAAATTCACGATGACGCATTGCATTTACGCGAATATAAATGACAATGGCAATGGTTCTATCCAGAGTGTCTTGCAAAATGGTAGATCTTGCGCAAAGATTTTTCTGATGCAAAATGCAGTGAAATTATATCAATTTTTTCAAGTTTAAGTTTTCCTTTTTTAACAAATCCTTCTTTTTTTCCTCGAATGGAAGGTGCGCCATCGGTGCTGACACTCACTAAATTACTGACATTCAGTTGTATGAAAAATTTTGTAAATAGTATTTTGTAACTTTAATTTTTTAATAAATATTATATAGATTATTCGTGTCTTTTAGATATGTAAATTACATAAACATTGTTAAATTTTCAGTAAAGTGAAAAATTATTTATTTGGATATAAAACTCTGCCATTTTGTACTAGGTGGCACGGGGCCGCACATAAACCTCGCATGCATATATTGGGAATTAGGTAGATCATTAACAACTTATTGAACAGGTCTTAGAGGTGACTAAATACCAAATTACCACTAACCATAAAATAAACATATTTTGCATTCATTTACTTGTCCCTGTATTAAAAATATACATCAATAATTTCATTGACTTTAGTTGAATATTGTAATAAAGGGTATTAAAGCACATTGAGCACCGTGTGCGTTTCAGCAACGACAACCGTCACGTGTTGTTGGTTTTATTTTTGCATTCTGCCTTTTCCCTTTAGAAGCATACACAAAAAGACGGCTCAAGGCCACTTGCAGCAGGCCAGCTGCAGACATACATTTACATTCTCATTGGTCGACACAACAAAATTTAATGACACAATCAAATTATTTTCTTTAAAAATTAAATAATTGATGATTTATACATAAAATATATATATATATATTCAACAACATGTAAAAAACCAAAGAAAATTTAAAAAACTAAGAACAATTATTCTTCACAACTCGGCTCGACCGCTGCTCGAGCAACCATAAATGAATGTGTGTAAATTTTTATGTGCATATGCATTTATGCTTTCAAATTGGAACGACACAGTCGCAATTAAAAAAGACATACAAAATTGCTAAGGCCACCAGATTTTTACAAATCTAAAAAATCAAACAATATCCAAAACTTGTCTTTTTAACATGGAAAATACTGGATCAGTATCCCTTGGCAGTATATCTTCGACCGCGCAAATCAAATAATAGAAATCTTCTTGGTGCTGAAAATTTTTTTTACGCCATCTGATCGTTAGATTTTTATAAATAGTAACGTAAAACTAAAAATAATCTTATTGAAACGATTTGTATAAGTTTACAATTAGAAATTATTGAAAATATTTGGACCGCTAATTTCACATTATTATACATTATAAACAACTTATTTTTATTGTTTTCATTTTTACTTAAATAGAAAAAAAAAAAATTATTTTATGTACGTTTGTGTACAATTTCAGCACAACCAAGCTTTTAATGCTTCGAAATACATATTATGCTTTCTGCATTACAAGAAAGTGCCATAACTTACGATAAACAACGAACAGCAAAGCAAAAACAAAAACGGCATGCCGAGAAGTATATGGTGTTTTTTTCTAGAGGTATAGAACTTTATGTTGGCAACACTTTTTTAACTGGCGGCCATTTTGTCAGCTGTCAAGTGATTTATGTTTAGTTTGGTTTGGCATTTCAACATGAATAGACTAACGCCTGAACAACGCTACCAAATTGTGCAAATTTATTTTGAAAATCATGATTCTGTTCGAAGTACGTCTCGCGCATTACGTCCATTTTATGGTCAACGTAGTCGTCCATCAGAGCAATTAATTCGATTAACTATGGAACGTTTTCGCGCCACGTTTACTCTAAATGATAATACGCATCCACAGAGGAGTTGTGGTTTCAACAAGACGGCGCAACATGTCACACACCCACAATTGATTTATTGAAGAAAAAGTTTGGTAACCGCATAATTTCACGTTTCGGACCCTTGAATTGGCCTCCAAGATCGTGCGATTTAACGCCGCTTGACTATTTTCTGTGGGGATATGTGAAGTCGCAAGTCTACGCCGATAAGCCCGAAACGATTAAACACTTGGAGGACAACAATCGGCGCGTTATTGCCGATATACGGTCACAAATGTTGGATAAAGTCGTCGAAAATTGGACCTCTAGATTGGACTACGTCCGAGCCAGCCGTGGCGGACATATGCCAGAAATCATATTTAAATTATAATGCCAGAAGTTTGTCTTTCGAATAAAGTAAATTTCATATCAATAAAAAAAATCATCTTTGTTTTATTCAATTTCAAAGTTCTATACCTCTAAAAAAACAATGAAGAGAAATAAGAATCTGATTGAGGGTAATATTCAGGGGAAACACGAGCCGAACGGAAGGTCTCAACTTTTTTCTGTTAAAAAAATGTTTTCCTGTCTTTTAGTTACATAGTCATTGGGCGCAAATATTAATTGTCAAAAAAGAGGGGTAGCTATTTTCTAGTCTTGACACTTAACATTGTCATTGAAGTCTCATGAGACTAGTTAGTTTAAAGCGACGCTTAACTTGCGTTTTAATTCAACACACGCAAAAAAATAAATAAATAAGCACCAGCAAAAAAATAAAAATAAATATTTTAAGTAGGTATACTTGTATTTGCGAAAATGATTTTGATCCCCTATTTTGCATTAAAGAATGTTATATCATGCAACGGATTTAGTGAATGAAAACTGCTTAGGAAGATCGTTGTATTCGGACGCAACTGACTGAGAATTCTGTATAAAAAATAAGAAGGCTCTACTCGAGAAATCCCGACTAGACGATACACTGAACCTTACTTTACACGTGAGTCAGTGCTTGCAAGTAAGTGTTGTGTACGCGCATACTGCATATTTTACTTAGTTTAAATTTTTCATATCTCCGCTGTACATCAACCGATTTCAATAGATTTATTAGTCAATATTTTATTCCAATGTTTCGAACTCCGTTTTAAAATTGTTCAAATTCAAGATTTGTGGTTTCGGTTGAGAAACACCGGAGATATTTGAAGATGATTGAAGTTGAGTATGCATTAGCAGAATGAGCGTACACACATACTTGAAGCACTGACTTTACGCGTTAATAATAGGGTACAGGTTATCATCTAATCGGGATTTCTCAACTAGAGCCTGTTTTAAGAATAGTTTACTCTATTTAGCCTATTGTAGTACAATTCGTTCTTTGGATTTAAAATTAAAGCTAAAATTTGTTTTCTTTGCAAAGGTCCAAGACGTAGCGCTAAAAGAAATCAATTTAACACTAGGGCTATCATATGTTTCGACAAACTTCCGTTTGGCACATATGGTCTGATCAGACCCCAGCGCATTTTTACTCAAATTTATGATAATTTGCCAACCGCAAATATAAATTTATATTCAATTTTTTTTTTTTTGGATCTTCCGTCGAAATGCAGCTGTTATTTAAATGCAGAAGTTTAACTTGTTCACAAAGTATAATTGTTTTACGCGAAGTTGGAAAAAAGAAAATGAAAAAAAAAACAGTCTTATTAGCAGGACTAAACAATAAATAAGTCTGCTTGTTACTGCATATATTTAATGGCCAAAAAGTTGGAAGGACTGAAACATGAAAGTCTTTTGGGGTGAGGTCAAAGGAAGCGCGTTTAGAGATGGAAGATTCTGAATATCAAATTTAAAAAGGCGGGCGGAATGGGTATAATATGCCATCAGCTATCTTCCTATAAAATTTGATTTCTGATTTTACATGGCGGCGGGGCGGATCTTTTATAGAGTGAAATAGGCGATCTTTCTTATTTAAAATTATCGACACGGTTTTCGATGTACATGTAATCGATCAAAACAAACTTTAATTCGAAAATTTTGAAGCTTGATCCAAATATCATACACAAAATTTTGATCAATCGTGATTTTAAAATTATGATTACGTAATTAAATTTAACCAAATAGCGCTGTATTGCATTCTGTTAACGCGTGCAACCAAACATAAATACAAACAATGACAAAAACAAAAATAAACAAATTAACTTATACAACTAGGTAAGTTTATTAGTTTATTTTTGTATATTTATACATTATATTTTTTATATAAAACATATAAGAACATATAAATGTTTATTAATTTATAATGTAAATGTATAATGTATATATAAATGTATATATGTTTTGAGTTTTAAATCAATGAAAAATTATTGATGTTATACTTTGGCCAATTAACTCAAATGTAAGAGCTTAAAAAAATATATATGATTCATTTGAATGTTAATCCCATAAAAAGATTCTTTATATTGCAATTCCAATTGCAGACACGAAACATTTAACATTTTAGAAAATATTTATCACCATATATGAATCTAATAAAAATTAAAAGTCTAAGTAATATTATAAAATTAATAAAAATAAATTCTGTCTTCGAGTTTTGAATAAACATATACCTAATTCAAAGTTAAAATAACCGTCCTTTTTACACACAATAAATATAAAATTATCGATAAAGAATTTTATGATGATTTGTTATTCAACCAAAGGCAAGCAACGTAGCCATGACTGCTAGAACGTCGCTCTCAACGTGCGCAGCCTCCTTAAATACACCAGACACCGTAAAGCAGTCAAAGAAGCAGCTTTTTGGCGGCGGCATAAGGTTGCAAGAGGCGCATTGTGGCATCATAGGTGCAGCTGTGCAAAATTTGCGTGCACTTTCGATAAAACGTAAAACCTTTCAGGATGCCACAAGAAGCGATTCACCTACAGGCTGTAAGGAGCTTGTAACCAATACAGAGCGTACTTATGAGGTGCCAGCTCAATGTGAAATTGCTATGACAAAAGTGACTGTCGCAAGTTTAGGGTTAAAGGATGTGAAGGAGGAAGAAAACTCAAAAAACAGCTTAAACGTATTGCGTCGCTCAGTTGCAACAAACACGCCAGCATTGGTAGTACACATAAAAAGCGAAAAAAATAAAATAGTAAAAGGAGTTGATATCAGAAATTACCTAGGGCAGCAAGAGCTGTCAAGTATCGAATTCACTCAACATAAGAGCCCTATAACAATTCCGTTAAAGCCGCCTCGCAGAAAATCATCGCCGTCCAACGCTGCACATACGAAATCAATAACAACAAACAAATCAACTTCAGCTGTAGCCGGAGCTACGGTGGAAACTGTGAGTAGTTGCAAGAAGACAACCTAAACTGACTAACAATTATTATTAGGTGCTACATTTTTTAACACAATTATACACACTAACTAAATTTAGTCAAAGTCCACTAGGCAGATGGACAATCGATATAAACCGAATCGATTGTTCTTTTTAGCTATTGACTAACCATCAATAAGTTTTATTAACTTTCTGCTCCTATAGTTAAAGAATACTTTAATCTACAAAAACAGCTGTTCAAGTACAGGGCTAGCAAGTGTACGAAAACTGCTCTAAAAATTAGCTATTTTTATACCGTAAACCCATTAAAAATGGGTAAAAAGGGTACAATGGTTTTGTGCAAAAGTATGTAACAGTGTGAGTCAATATAGCAATGCCCAAATCGATATAGTCCGTCCGTCTGTCCGTCCTTCCGTCCGTCCGTCTTTTCTTCTGTCCGTCCGTCTGTCCTTCTGTCCGCCCGTCCGTCCTTCCGTCCGTGTGAACGCGTCGATCTCAGAGACTATTAGAGCTAGAGACTCTGGATTTTGAACCAAAGCTCCTAATTCCTAGGCAGTACAAGTTTGTTTTCGATTTTCGATAACTCCTTCCGTTTCCGATATACAAATGTGATCGATAACAAAAAAATCTTAAATTCAGAAAACGAAAGCATTGAAACATTTGACGAAATAATGACAATCCGTGAAACTGGTGTTGAAATCGGTTGAGAAACATCGGAGATATGGAACATTGAAATTAAGTAAAGTATGCAAACAATAATTAATAAAGTGTGCAGTATACGTGTACTTATCTTATCGAAAAACCTTAGCCCTCAGAATTTAAAGACAGTCTGTTCAATAACGTCTTAACACATGTGCAAAAGCTAACATTCTTTTTATTGTTATCATCTCAAACATTAAAAAAAAAACACTTTAGTTGTTAAAATACTATATCAAAACTTTTTTCTTTTATTTTCTTTTTTTTTTTTGTTCGTCGTTAAACATTTTAAAACAATTTTATGTACGTTTATTGTGTACACCTTAGGAAACAGCTGCGACTGGATCAAGAGTTATCGGCTGGGTGATTAAAAAAAATTAATCCATCAACATACATATATCTTAAAAATAGTCTCGTTAGTGGCTGGACGTGAATCAAAATTGTAAATAAACAGATAGCTCTAACGAGACTGCATACGACAACACGTTACCAGAATCTTTTCATCTTTGAAAAGAATCTTCCGCCTTTGATTTGTGGAGACCTTTGTGGGTTAAGACTTTTCATTAAATTAAGCAAATCACCCAATCGTTGATGACGTTTTTAAAAAACTTTCAAAATTTTCACAAACAAATTTTTTTCAATGGGTCTGTTCACCGTATTTGTATATTTGTGTTATTTATATATTTATTTGTATGCTATATATAAAAAGGAATTCAAATGATAAGTGCGTGCTTTTTATTGGAGCATAAGCGCTACTTCTGTTGCAGTAACTATTAAGTAAGCTTAATAATAATAACTAAATGAAGATAGATTCTTATTAAAAGAAAACAAATGTTTGTTATTTTTTAACTTGACGAACCCTGGCTTAGAAGCGACTATAGTATTCAGTACTAGGTTTTAGAGCCACAGCGGATTTTCGCCCAAGTGTTCTTAACCAAACGCCGTTCCTTTTGGAAAGAGTTGACAGCTCGGTAAGAGTCCCTTTATACTACTCACAACTTGCTTGATGATAACAACTTGAAAACGTCTTTGAAATTAGGGATGTAAGAATTATTCTTGATCGTAAATTAAAGTTTGATTCTCATATATAATAATTAAAGTCGTTGGCTTCATTAAGCGGTGGTCGAAAGAGTTTAATGATCACTACACTTTTAAAACGCTGAAAATATTTCACAGAACTAACGCTCAAGTATTTCACTCTAGTTCTGCAACTTACGCCTACTACTGGCTAAACGAAATTAATTAATTTAAGTTTTGGCTTATCAACACTTGCTTTTCCGTACTACTTTGAACCACGAGCTGCCTGCTCACTAAAACCAATTTGTACCTGTTGTTCCCAGTTAACAAATGCAAGCAACAACAATTTTTAAATCTACTACGACACTTAATAACTGATCATAAAAAAAAAAATAGATTGAGCAAGTTGTCATCGTAACCTTACCATCTTACAATAGGTGAACAAATATATATAAAAGCAATTAACATTTTATTTTAATTTGTAGTCTCAAAAGAAACAAGTAATCCCATACTTAACGTGTGTCTACGCGCATACTGCATACTGTATACTCAACTTCAATGTTCCATATCTCCGGTGTTTCTCAACCGATTTTAATAAAATTTGCAGAGATTATCATTATTTTGTTTATTTATTCAAATGCCATCTCAAAGTTTTCTAAATTCAAGATTTGGTTGTTATCGATCCCATGTGTATATCGGAAACGGAAAGAGTTTTCGAAAATCGAAAACAAACTTGTACTGCCTAGGGGCTTATGTTCCAAATCTGGAGTCTCTAGCTTTTATAGTCTCTGAGATCGAAGCGTTCTTACATACAGACGGACAGGCGGACATGGCTATATCGACTCGGCTTTTGATGCTGATCAAGAACATATATACTTTATGGGATCGGAGATGCTTCCTTCTGGCTGTTACACACTTTTGCACAAAACCATTATACCCTTTTCACCCATTTTTAATGGGTTCAGGGTATAAATAGCATTCAAATTCCAAGTAACAAGGCTTTAGGCGATAAAACTCAGGAGAAATTGGGAGATACCCTGAACCATAGACAGTTTCCCTTTATATGTATGAAAGTGCGTGTAACACTAATTTAATGTTTACTAAACTTCAATATTCGATATCTCATTGTTGAAGAACATTTAACATTGTCTATACTTCAACAAATTATGAGTTTTACAAATTTAAGATTTTATTGCTATCTATATCCTGTATCAATCGTATATGTATTATATATATATAAGAGTACCAAGTTTCTGCTGCTCGTGGTTTTTTTTTTACTCGTACACAGAAGGTATCATATCCCTTCGTGACTTTATCTGTATGAACGCGCATATCTTCGACACCCTTAAAGCTAAAGACTCGAAACTTATCAAGAGCTTGGTCCAAATCTGCGTCAAAGTGTCAATCTAAGGATACTCCGAAATTAAAAACTTAAAAAAATATTTAATGTATTTAATATTTAATGTATATTTAATGTATAATAATAAATAATATAATAAGCAATCTGGCGTAGAAATTTTTTTATGTCTTTTATGTTTTGCAAGTTACAACCATTTGCAAGTTATTTGTATGCCTGTCCAAATACTAAATTCTACGCTTACTCATAAGGATGGCGCGGCTTTGGCCTTTTTTCACGTACACAATATTCCCTACAGAAAAATGTCGTGTTTTTTCTACAAAAATTAAAATTTTTTCCCCTTCTTTTATCGACTTTTCCCTTATATAATAAAAACGAGTGCATATATATGTTTTAATGTTTTAAATTAAAATTGATTTATTTTAAGACATACTTTTTGGCTAATCAGCATTTAATGCTTTTTTTAAAACCGCTTTCTTTAAGGCTGAAAAGCGAAGAGACGCCGGAGCATCAAATGAGATTGTGGCTTGTACCACATGCGGTGGTAACAACAGCCCATGCACGCATTCGGCTAACAATGGCTGCGCTACGGAGGTGAGACAACAGCCCGAATAAACTAAACATTCTTAACAGCGGATTATTATAAAATCGATTGTATTATATTTTCAGCCCTGTTTCGTTCAAATGCGCAAAAAAGAGCCACCACATCCAATACGCGTTGCCAAGACTATCGATGTTATAGCTAGAATTACATTTCCAACAGCTTATGCCATATTTTTGATATTTTTCTTTGTACACTATAAGGGGTTTTCTTAAATATGTTTAAAACGACACACAGCTCATGCTTCAACAGCCATTAACTATGAAAACATAAGCTCACGTTCAGAATTCAAAAACAAGTTGCGAGATTGATTAAGAACGCTGCACCGAACCAAATACGTAATACTCAAATCCCAGTTTAATGACATTGAGAAGATATGTGTATGATCACTTAAAAACAAATATTTCTTTAATAGCTCCTAGTTGTCGTGGCGCTATATTATTGATACCCAATATATGCGGACAGAGAGACAGTTCATGTACTCTTCCAACTTAGAAAGTTGAGCTTAATAAGCTTAAAAATATCTCAGAAATCTCTTTGAAATGGAAACTCTACGTAATTTCAATTAAACCTAAATCCATCAATTACAAAAGCAAAATATTAAATTAAAATTAAGTGATTAACAACTCATAAATTTAATAATATAAAAAAAAGAATAACAAAACTTGATAGTTGGAAGTGGTTTAATAATGCTTTTAACACTGATTTGTCTTAAATATTTAGCAAATTTTTATCTATATATTATTATAATATATTAAAAATAATAGATAAATACATTTTTAGAACTTATGCTGAATGTTTGTTTAGTGACAAACACCATTTATAAACCTTGCCTAAAAACTCAACATTAACTGCAAGTCAAGGGCTTCAACTTTTTGACAGACTATACTTCTCAGCTGTTACAATAAAACTGAATATGAAGATAAGTCCGTCTATTATAACTAACTTAAAATATTATACATAACTTTTAATAAATATACATGTTTATATATGTATTTATGTATATAACACATAGAGTGAAGCTTCGTATACATTTTGATATTGTAGTCACGCTTACGTTTCAATTTTACATTTTGGTTTATTTACCTTAAATGGATCCATATTGTCATACTCAAAGTTGAACGTATCCAACGTTTTTAAAATACAATTTAATGTTATTAGTTTGATATTTTATATTATATTTTTTTATGAAAAGAACAACCCTCGACCTTTGTCTGCATAAGAGCGTTGACTTCGGAAAAAAAATATTCATACAAGGATACACAAGACACCAAATTTGTTATCTACCTTGTATTAAAAGTAAGACGGGTATGGAAAACGTGCGATTTTGCAAAGGTCTACAAAAAATTCACATAATTCAATCAATTGTTTTTAAATATTCGGGTAGAGGCAAACTGCTGCAACTATTTCTCGGGAATGGATAATCGGAAAATAAAAGAAAATTTGAGTTTTGTTTAGTATACTATCTAGTTTTGTGGAAACTAGAGAATGAGACCGGCAAATATAGATATGGAGATTCAAAGCAAAACTTTGCAAAATATTCCTTTTTACCCATATTTTGAATATAGCCCCAATATTACGAAACTAAGGGTTTGTACGAACATTTTAAAAAAGTTTATTAAAATCAGTCCACTATGCAGCCATTTTCAAACAAGTGGTCTCGAGATAATCGTGTCTAAAGTTTTGACAACAGCGTGTTTTATTCCTGACTTACCTGCACAATAACATCGTTTACAACATAACCATTTCTTTTTGCTTAAAGTTTGTAGAGAATGTCTTAACACTATAACGCATCAGTTAAGTGTAAAAAAAAATTAAAATAAAAGTTATTCCTAACCTTAAAAACGTTTATGAGTATGATGTAAGGTTGATTTTCAGCAGAATATGCAGTAGTATAACTTAACTGAATCTTCTTGTTCACCCTTCTTCTGATTGTGTGCTTGTTTCTGTACGTGTGTAGGAACAGTTACAGTTCTTCGGAGCGGAATACAGTTTAGATTTAAGTTAGGCTATCTCGACCAAATCGACTTTAAATTATATTTGTTTGAACTGCCAAAGTCATTTCATGTAACACTTAATTGCCGTTATCAGTAAAAATAAATAATTAAAAATATATATTTTAATATAGTTGTTCTTGTTTTAAATTGCATGACTTTTTGCCGAAATTAGAATACTTTAGTATGATTAATCCTTTGCAGTAGGAATTGGATAAGAACAAAAACAATTTCAGACAAACATATCAACGCTTTATAAAATAAAAGTTCTAATTCAATTCATAATATAAGCTTAACGAAAAAAAAGTTTAGCCAGCAAATTTATGAAAAATCGCCCAAGTATTTAAAACACAGATTCTGTTTAACACAAGCACACTCCTGCAACATTTACACATAAAATAAAAAAAACTAGGAAACTAACATAAAAAAAAATCGCCTTATATTATGTATACACATATTAACACATACATTTAATTAAGAAAAATAATAATTTTTAAAGCCTTGTGATAAACACAACCAAATGAAAAATAAAAATAAAAACTTTGCACAATTATGTATTTATTTATTAAATAAGTTAACCAGTTAAAGGGGCCACTGCTTATAATTATTCAAATGGTATTTTTAATAATAATAATAATACATTGAAATAATTGTTATAAAAA